>JASAOG010000031.1:3920000-4520000 GCA_030265305.1 Biomphalaria pfeifferi
AGGGGGTTTTAAATTCAAAGCCCCCTTGGCTGTGCTAGGGCAAGTGATGGTTTAAAATTTCACCTAAAATAAACAAAATTAAAGCAAAAGATAAGTCATTAAACTCAGACACCCCCCACCCCTGCGGGGAGGATTTCATTTTCGGGGGTGGGGGGTTTACACCCCAACCCCCCCCCCCGGCTACGCCCATAATATATATATATATATATATATATATATATATGTGTGTGTGTGTGAGCATGAGTGTGTTTAATCTACTATTCTTACTTACTTACTTACTATCGGCGCATCAGGCGTAAAGCTCTGTCACTGGCAATATCTCAATCTTCTTCCCACCTGGTGTTCATGAAAGTGTGGCGCCAAGTTATACTAGTTTGCGCTTTCCTCGTAATGGCCTCCATGTCATCGCAGTTCTTGGTATTCGGGTAATTAATTTTGTCGGAGAACATGTCCTGCAATCCTCATGCGACGCTCTTTTACAACCTCACTAGGTTGTCGATGCCCAGTTCCGCAAAGGATTTCCTTGATTGAGACCCGATCTCTATAATAGACTCCTAAAATATATACGTTTGTTGAGCCATAATTTGTTTTTCAATTTCGGCAGATGACTTCCATGATATTCAATGCAGTTTATTAATGGAGCCCAGCGACTGGTAGAAATTAGGAATTAGGTAACTATAGTTTTCGTTAGATTTTATATCGAAAAAGGAAGTTTTATCGTCAAAACCATCTGTTTGGGGGGGGGGGGGGGGGGGGTAAACAAAAAAATCTCTGGAGTTTTTTTGTAAACCAACTCGAAACTCCCTTAGCTACGCTCACAGAATTAGGTGACAGATGTATGCTTTAGTCTTATAATTGAACTAATTTAAGAGGGGGTTTTATCTTTAAAAAGTTTCCGATAGGGTTTTAAAATCGAAATCCCCCTTATCTATCCTCTTGGAATTTCGTGATTATCGTTTGCATTATTTTTTTTTTTGTTTTATAGAAAAGGTGGGTTTATCCGCAATACCCACTGGAAGGGGATTTTAAACTAAAAACCCCCCTTGGTTGCGCTGGGGCAAGTGATGGTTTAATATTAAAATCTCACCTAAAATGAACAAAATCAAAGCAAAAAATTAGTCAAAAAATTCCCCTCCCCTACTGGGGGGGGGGGGGATTTTGTTTCGGGACGGGGGGTTAAACCCCAAGAACCCCCCCCCCCGACTACGCCCATACATTTATGTATTTTTATGTATGTATGTGTGTATGTATGTATGTATATGTGTATGCGTGTGTGTATGTATGAATGTATGAACTCCGCACTTACAACTATATCTTTCAAAAATTTATTTATGTATATATGCATGTATGTATGTATGTATGTATGTATGTATGTATGTATGTATTGATGTATATATGTATGTATGTATGTATGTATGTATGTATGTATGTATGTATGTATGTATGTATGTATGTATGTATGTATGTATGTATGTATGTATGTATGTATGTATGTATGTATGTATGTATGTATGTATGTATGTATGTATGTATGTATGTATGTATGTATGTATGTATGTATGTATGTATGTATGTATGTATGTATGTATGTATGTATGTATGTATGTATGTATGTATGTATGTATGTATGCATGGCCACAGAAAAAGATGACCTTTACATCATCTGCCCTATAGACCACAAGGTCTGAAAAGGAAACTTTACTTACTTCACTTATGCATGTGTATGTATTTTCTTAAAAGAAATCAAAAAATGTGTGGCCAATCTTAATGGAACTTGACATGAAAGTTCCTTAAATAGTGGCGCTGATTTTGAAATATGTTCAGTTGTCCAATTACAAGAGAGTTGACTACAATTAGATCAATGAGGCATCTTGACACAAATGTAAACTATTGAAACAATATTGAAACATTTTATTTTATAACAGAGCAAAAACAGAAATGATAATTTGTAATATTGTAATAAAAGTGATACTTTTTAAAAGAAAGTGGAAGGACAGTAATATTGCCAGTAGTATTGTCATAAGTTCTGTAACAGATTTATTGACAGAGAATATGGGTTTAAACCTCGGATTAGAGATTGTATTTGAAAAGTAGATTAAAGATTTTTTTTGTTTATTTTTTCAATTCAAAGCTAAGTTATCTGTTAATTTTTATGAATATATTTTTTTAAAAATATAAAATATTTATAACTTCTATAGGGAATGCTTCCAGGAAGCATAAAACTCATGGTGTCAATATTACTAGAAAATTTTTAATCTGAAGTTTAACATAATTGGAAGAAATGGCATGGCACCCGTTAGCCAGGCTACAATAAATACGACAGTTTCCTATCCCCTCCCTCTCTATTCAGAAATCCGAGGTTGAATGCGACAAAATATGAAAAAGGGTCAGTCATCCGGTTTGCTGTATACATCTAGATCTAATAACTTTTTTTTTACAAATCTTTAATCAACTCACTCTGTCTGTCTGTCTGTTTGGTAAAAAGTTTGTACACGTTATTTCTCTACACCTATTCTCGTAACAAGTTGAAATTTTGCACAATTAATCATTGGCTGAGACAGGGACATGAATCTTTTAGTTTCAATTAACCAATCAGTCAATAAATAACTGGTAATTATTTTGTTTGATACCGACAAGGGAAATTAATCCTTCAGTATTCATAAATACTTCTAAATATGTAGGATTTGGTGATCCCTTTCTATAATTGTGCACATTATTTCTCCCACTTCCATTCTCAGATCAAGTTTAAATTTTAAACAATTATTTATTGTTAATAACAAATCACGATTCACAAAAAAATTATGAATCGATTAATTCTTGATAATTGATTATTTTATTTGTTATCGGAGCTCTTCTCCTTGGATTATTTTTTTTCAAATTTTGTTTTTATTTTATTTTGCGATTTTTTATATTTTTTTTTAGTGTTTCCCGGTCGGTCCTATCGGCCATGTACCCAGGTCACTTCTAGGATAAATTTGCTTCGACACTTACAACAAAGAAAAATGACATTTAGTTCAAAGATAATATTGATATGAATGAAATAGTCACTAGAACGTCTTGCTGAGCATTTAGATGTAGGTCAGTGACATTTCAAAATAGTCAGATTTTTATACGCGGATTAAAAAAAAATAGTCGCTACAAAATCAAAAGTGGTATTGACCTTACTTGCCTTTACCTTTTTTTTTTAAACTAAAAATTTTAATTGAGCAGGCAATGTGATTTTCAATTCAGCAGACGATCCCGGTTGTTGTTTTTTTTTTTTTTTTTTTTTTTTTTGGGGGGGGGGGTTGTTAGAGACGGTGTGAGCAGCGAGTGACAGAGAGAGAGAGAAAAAAAAAAGAGAGAGAGAGAAGGGGTGAGCGCTGAATTAGCAATGAGAACATAGGAAGAAACAGGGAAAAAGAGAGAGAGAGAGAGAGTGTGTGCACTGAAAAGCAAAGAGTGAGTAGTGAGAGCGGAAAGAGCGAAGAGAGAGAGAAAGAGAGAGAGCAGAGTGAGACAGAAAGAAAAATATAGAGATAGAGAGGACGAGAGATGACATTCTGATTTTTGTGCGAGTGTTTGAACTTAAAACACCATCAAATGAACTATTTTTTTTGTTTAAATAAGAAAGACTTATCATTGATCCATCAGTGTTAAGTACCTTCGATCTCCTACATAAAGACTCCAACAGCTTAGCCTATAACTACAAATCTTGAAATAAATGAAAACTCTCGAGTCCGGCACCGGAAACATATCTCCAAAATCGAAAATCGTCGCCTGAGAGCTCAGTAGTTTTGAGGATGTTGATCGTTTAATTAGTAAAGTAGGATCAGTAAATCGTCGGACTAAGAATATCTCAAATTTTTCCTGCCGTCTTATTATTAGCTGTATACGTCTCAATTTGCTTAGAATTAGAGAACCTCAAATAACAGTAGGAGTAACTTCCATGTAATACTAGTTTACAATACAACAGTACTTATAGTAAAACCCTAACCAAACTAGTTTATTTTAGAACGGAGCTTATGGTGTCCAGTGTGCATAAAATGATCTCATCTATTCAGTCAAAGAATTTAAACATGTGAACGGTGTTATAAAGGTTATGCCTCCCTCCCGCTCCGAAAAACAACATACAGGCCTGACTGTATCTTTATCTTGGAGCTCAATTCCGATTGTCACTTTAAAATTGTAAAAATAAAATATATATCTCTAACAACGACTAAAGGACTTTCAGAAACGGAGTTCAGTTATAAATAATTTGGAATTGTATCTTCATAAAAGATAAAAAGGTAAAGTTCCATTTTCTATCATTGAAATTATGTTTGTTTTTTAATTACTGGAAGATTATTACAATAAGCATAATTTAAGTCGTTGATTGAACTCAAGGGCTATGACCAAATACATTCCAAAAAAGTTCAGATTAATAATTAAGATAGAGATCTAAAACTATTACTCATATTCTTGTTCAACAAATGTGTGTAACAGTTGCTGATAGCCTGGCTCGATAAAAGTCTACAACTGTTGCAACACAGAAACTCATTAGTCATGCACATTAAGTCAAGCATCAGCATGGAAACATTCTTTTGTATCCATTACCATGACTAACAAAAAAAAATACACATTTTAAATACATTACTATTACATCCTGCAAATGTTATGCACTCTCTTATTAGCGATTACAGAGAAGTCGCTATTAGTTTTTGGGTAGCCTGTCCGTCTGTCGCAAACTAGACAAATATTAAAAATCCGATTATGACCATATTTTATATCTTTCCTTAATTAGGTGCTCGGCTAAGTATAAGCTTTGAAAATAAATTATGGAAGCCGCCTTTTGAATCACAAAAATAAAACACCAATTTTGAAACAAAAATATTAAACGACTTATTTAGAATTTACTAGGAATTAAAGCATGATACATCTTCACCATAAACAGCATAGTCTTCCATCTATATAATTCTCTTCGTGGCTCAACAGTTTGGATACCAAGTAATGGAAAGATCACTCTTTTATTTCCACAAGTTGGACGGACTAGATAACCCCATGTAATTTTTAAGGCCAAAAAAAAAAAAAAAAAAAAGGAGAGGGGAGAACAAGTAGTATTCACCAGTCACTAAATAGCAGGGCCGGACATGACCATGAAACGGATTTCGATGGACCCAGTTTGGGTAGGGATACCGATAATAAGTAAAAATTAAGAGTTTGTATTAGAAAATATATTTGTCTTTCCATTTTATTCATTTTTGCTATGCACAGAATTTTTCATTTTTGCTATGCACAGAATTACTACACTAGCCTTGCGTGTAGCGAAGTCATATAATATATCATATGAATTATGTTTCCTACATAGATCACGCTCAATAGCAAGAATTACCAAATGTTTCAATCTATCTATGAGAATTGTTGACCTCATGTAATTTGTAATTAGCTTGAGGCGCGAGAAGCCACAATTACGTGATAATGACTTTTTTATCGCGCCTAGGATTGGTGTTTTCCATTTTGAATTACACCCTAAAATGACATTTTTTTGTCTATGTATTTCTGGAGATTTGTATGAGTTTTTTAAAAGATTTTAATAATTTCCGGATATTTCCAGGACTTTTTTGTATATTTTGCAATTTCAGGAGATTTCCAGGAGCTCCTGGTAAAATGACTGGAGGCCGATGGAAATCTGTTATAAGTTATAAAATGGTGTTAATTTAACAATTTATACACCTAGAATTAGCGCGGGTCCTATGAAAGTACGGACCCACTGCGGTCGCACAGGTTGCAGTGGCCTAATGCCGACCCTGAAAAATAGCGGCGTATGCTACGCCGCCGGTCGACTAGTTGTTTTATATGTTTGTTGCATTTGTAAATATTTTTTTTTGTTTTTATAGATATATTATTTATGTTTGTGTTTTCTGGTTCTTGATACATTTGTTAGTAGTTTAAGTATCACGTGATATTCCAATGTGTGTGTCATTGTGTCCTGACTTTCAATGCTTATAGATCTGCGTCTTATTGAACATTTTCAACGCACACCCCTATTAATCATGGGCCCTGGTGGAATGAAACCCTTTGCGACATTGTTTATATAGCACTGGGCCTAAGGCCCCTGAGAATATTGACTAAATGGAAAAATGAGAGATAGCCCCATTGCCTAACTCTCTGTACAAAATTCCCCATCAGCTTTAAAAAAATATCCCACCTTGAGATCTATATGGCAGATGATAAAAAGGTTTCAATAGCGATGGTAAACGAGGATGTGATGTGGCCAGCGCAACGATCAATCGCAACTTATGTCGGTTACCCATTAGAGTTAGGTGGACTCAGGGAAGCCTCAATAATACCGAAATCATAACCCCCAGTCTTCAACAAGATCGGAACACGAGACCTCCCTTTTCATGCGCTTTATCACTCATTTACCACGCCTCATCCCATCCAGTACATGGTCATTAAATCACATCCATCTTACTGAGTTACGGTTCCTTGAGACAATGCCGAAGTTGTTTGCCCTTTAGTAAGGACAACGTTATTCTGTTAGGACGTTTTGAAACATAAATAGGTCGATAGATTTAGATCTAGTCACTGAAGGGAGTGATGCTAAAGGCCAAGTTTAGCAGTTCGAGTGTCTGCTGCATTGATAAGTATGTTACCTTGTATTTTAGAGTGTGTGAGTTTGTGTGTTTCTATTGTGATGGTAAGAAGAAGTTAACGATTAGTTGGTGGCTATGCAGTGTGAATGATGCAAGATAAGCGGCATTGTCGTAAGCTGTCTTTGAATAGGCCAGACGAATTCAGAACTCCGAAGAGAAAAGCCTTTTTTTTTGTAATGAGTTAGATTTGTTTAAAATAATATTTTATATTATTACTAAAGTTTACCACACTTTTTGTGTTTGTCTATATTGTTATAAAAGTCATAAATAGTTTTGTTCACCAAGAAGTTACAGAAGTCATCATAAGTGTTACAGGTTGAAATATAATAAGGACACAGAGCTTTAGTTGTCTACTAACAGTATGGTGCTACAATTTACAAATCAACGAACTTGAACAACACATTGTTGCTGACAACTCGTCAAACTTAACAAAGAAAAGTTAGGAAAATGTTATGTACCATTAAACTCACTGTGTGGTCTCCACGTCTGTTTCAGTAACTCATTTATTAATCATATCACAATAGCCCTGTACATCTAGACATTACATTTACAACGTCTTTAAATATAGATATATGGTTTATTATACATTCTGAAAAGTCGTGTTTCGAATCGATTCGATTATTTCGTCAACAAAGTTAACCACACAGGAGGTTTACGTTTACTAGTGGACAAAAATCAGTCAGTAGACACTTAGAACTGGCCTACAGTTCAACAGCTTCTCTTTCTCTTAAGTCAGTTTACTTTTTAAAAAGGGAAGGAAATGATGTGCTTGAGTCTTAAATCAATTATCTTACATTCGGAAATTCCCGAACGCGATAGTCCTTTAAATAACGCGATAATTCTTTTAAAACCAATGTTGGATCTAGACCTAAATCTAGCTCTCTAGCCAAACTTAATTTTTTTTTTGCTTAAGAAATTATAAGAGTCAAACTACGGTTTCCAATGAACTAGTAATTCTTTTCTAAGCGATATACATGAATTGTTAAATTTCAAGGAAAATCAATAGAGTCGATTTTGAGATCAGTCACTGCACCCACCTGCAGTTTCCAGGTCCCATGTTAAATAAAGTTCTAACTTGAATTAAAGAACATAGGTATATACTGTATGCTTTTCATACATACTACTAACCAGAATCAGACCAGCACACTAACGAACTATTCGAGAGTCACACGTCCTCAGAAGAAAAACAACAAAAATAATCTCACAACACAAGTAAAACATACGTATCTAATACACCACCCCTTCTCCTGACACAGAACTTAGATATACGAAAAGGACAAATTGATAAAATACTTAGAAAAACACAAATCTATTCAAACATTGAATGATCCGTATGCTAGGACAAATCCGTACAAGTGCTCCTTCTTCCCTACTGCCTTTAGAACATGTAACGAGTTGTCTGAATCTGGAAAATCAATGACAATTTCGGACAATTATTTCTTTTGTCTGACAATACAAGAATAAATTAACCATTGGTAATACATTAACGATATTGTACTTGACTGAAAGGGTGGTATAAGCTGAATTAATCCCCTTTATACGTAGCCACTTTAAAGTAAGTATAAAAAAAACAATAGATAACTATACATCTTCTATTTTCCTGCACACCTCACTAGCAGAGTGGTTACAATGTCAACTTGAGAAGGCTTGAGTCATGGGTTCGGTTTCAGGTCGTTCCTTTTTTAAAATATATAAATGCATTTAAAAAAAGATTGCGGTAATATTAAACCTAGATATTCCTTTCTCTTTCCCTTCCCCCCCCCCCCCTCTAACTGGATCATAGCGTATTGAGAAAGCTAAAAGCATGAAATAGTGCTAGACTGGAACAATTGGTATATATTTCTAATCGCACAGATTTATTGTTGTTGGTATATATCTATTACAAGCTTTATCTTAATGACATGACTGATCTCAACAATTTGATACATTTACACTTTGTATTATTATTATTATTTTTATTTGTATTTTTTTTGTAAGTATTTTTTATATTTTTCTTGTTTTTTTGTTTGTTTTGTTTTGTTTTGTTTGCCGCAACATGTTGCTAGAACGCTGTCAAGGATTTTTCTCATCAAATCTTTTCAGTTTCTAAAACCGAAGAATCATTCAAAATTACAATTTGCCATTATCCAATACGTTGAATTAGCAAAAGAGATTTTTTTTTCACAGAGTAGATTAAGAAAAGTATCTCTTCTCGCTTAGGCAAAAGTTGCATGACAGATCAAATACACTAATGATCTAGCCAGATGTTGTAGATATGTGATCGCAAGTGCAGCCAAGCGAAACTAATATACTAAGTGACTGAACACAATGTTTTCTGACCTTCAGATAGTACTATTACTGTTAGACAGTACTATTTAAACTAAAAAAATACAATATTTGTGTTTTGTTATAGTATCATAGGTTGGTTTTTTTTTCACTTGTAAAACACACAAACAGACATGAGATCTAGGTAACTAGTTTAACAATGCTACGTATTATTGACATTGTGATGATTCATGAGAGACTATTATTCATCGGCATAAACACGACATGAATCAATAAACAAGAAAAATATTACGAGTACTGTTTTAAAAATACAATATCTCCTTCATACAACTTATAGTGCGATTGTTTTTTTCTTTTAATAATTTATGAATATTTGATAAAAAAAAAACAATAGAACATTTTTAGCACAACCCCCCCCCCCCCCCCCGAGAAAGAATCCTGGTTAAGCGAATAGAAATTTACTACACTTTATAATAACCATATAACAACGATAGGCCTTTAGATCGAGGGTGAGACTAAAAAGACGATGTTCGTACTTATCCTGAACATTAAATTATTAAATCAAGAATGCCTTTCATTCGGAAATTCCCGAACGCAATAGTCCTTTCAAGAACGTGATTGCCCAGGTACGCTGTTCTGCCACTTCGTGGCACCTGGGTGGAAACGGCTACTTGAGGGGGTAACTAGGCTAAATGAATAGCGAAACATAACTTCCGTGTGGATGCCCACGGGTAGACGAGAGTCCACCCATTGCACGGGCGGGGTTGTAAAAAAGTCCCCACGAGCACGTCCCACATCCATGCGCCGTTCCTCAAAGGACCGTTACATAAATGGCAAGTCCCCCACGGTTAGCTTGGTACAACGAAGGAAAATGACGGAGGCTCCCGGTGTCCTCGGCCTTCGGCCATGAGCGGCGAATCATGCGTCGGGGCCAATGGCATTGGAAACAGCAATGTTTTACATAGGCATTGACTTGGGTCGCTCTCAAACAGAACTGTGCGTTCACACAGGTTGTTTTTTTTTACTGTTTCGACTGGACGACCAAACAGGTTTTTTTTCAAACTTAGAGCTCGAAGAGCCTTCGGCTCAGCTCTTTTGGACATCAACAAGAACGTGATTGTCCTTTCAAAACTGATGTAGGACCAAGATAATTAACCAGCCAAAATTAATCTATTTCTCTTTTTACAGGAAACATTATAAAGTTCAATCTAAAGTTTTCACCGCGTGGCCAACGAACTAGTCATTTTTTTCTCAGCGATATACAGCAACTGATAAATAAAAAATCGTTAGAGCCGTTTTTCAGAACGGAGTCCAGGTTCCACCCCACATCTTCCAGGTTCCACCCCACATATTCCAGGTTCCACCCCACATCTTCCAAGTTCCACCCCACATCTTGCAGGTTCCACCCCACATCTTCCAGGTTCCACCCCACATTTTCCAGGTTCCACCCCACATCTTCCATGTTTCATAAAATTCTGACTGTAAAGTGTGATAACATCCCCAACTAGTCAATTACTTACTGTATATTAATTATTTTGTTGTATATGAGCAGGGAAAATAATCCTTTAGTATTCAAAGATACAGCTAAATAAGTAGGTTTTTGTCCCCTTAGATAATCGAACACGTTATTTCTCCCACATCCTCCCACATTCTCGGATCTAGTTGAATGTTTAAACAATTATTTATTTGACATACAAAACATATATAAGGAGTACAGAAATAAACACAAGGGGAACAATAACTAACTACTTCAGAAGAGAAAACATAGGTTCGTGATTTACAGGAACATTATACAGCCAACCTCTACAATATCAAGCATATGCAGATGACATTGCCTTATTGGGTAAAGACACCTCTGACTTTACTAGAGCTTTCACACAACCGGAAGAAGCATCTCGACCAGCAGAACTTTTTTTTCATGATGAGTTACAATTCAAATCCTGTTCACTCATTACGACATCGGAACTCTATATGATATCATTTTGTTCAGACAAAAACCTTGCCTTAGCCAGCCATGAAGATAATATGAAAATATTTTAAATACTTACTACACGTAGTTATTAATGATGCCATTTTTAACTTTTCTAATTGTTTTGTGCTTCTGATGTCTTTTGACTTTTATTCTCGCGCAATTTAAAAGACTATCATTTATTTGCCAGCTAAAGTTTGACGTCCGGTATAAAGTGTCTTTTGTCTTCCCTGGCAGTAATTGTATGGTCTCAGAAATGTCCATTGTCACTCTGTGAGTTTTATTTCATTTGAGATGCAGACACAAAGAGATACTGATCTTTTTACTAGCACTTGGACGGATTGCTCAGAACAGAGTTAGTTGTTATCTCAATCCAAACATCTGACTCAAGAGGTGAAATCGTCTTACATGTAATTACTGCTTTCTTAAGACAAAAACAACATAGAAAGTGGGGTCAAGGAAACTTTATCAATTCTTCGACCGTGAATTGTAACTTTCAGAACACTCATTTTTAAAAAAGGATCTATATTGAATAGAAGGTGTGGCGGATGAATGGTAAACTGCTTGACGCCCGAGTCGAAATTTGAATTTAGTTCGAATCCTGGTGAAGACTGGGATTTTTTTGATTTCGTGATGTTTAGAGCGCCTTGACTACATTTAACTCTAAAGCCTCTAGCGCTACCTGACAATAGTTGTGGAAAAATAAATGCGGCTGGTCGTTTTCCTGGCCACACGACATCCTCGTTAACCTTAGGCCACATAAACTGATACAAGAGGGAACTTCTCTTTCTATTTACTTAGGAAATTTTTGAGACAAAATAAAGAAGACCATAGATGATAAACTCAACTTTTGTGCTGTCAGTAGAATAAATTATGTTACAGAGGAAGAAAGAAAATTTGACTCGACATTGCTTAAAAGTTTAAAAACAATGAATTAAATAATTTAAAACAACAAACAATGCAAATCGACACGTCCTTGAGCCTGTCACCGGATACACCAAGAAAAAAACAACGAGCTGTTTATAGATTATCCTCCTTAGATGCAAATCTCTATCACACCTGTTGCACAATAAGAAAACAAAGATTCACTGAGTACTCGCGCTAAACAGTGATGATGAAACGTTAAGATAGAGATCTAGATGGTATGTACATAGAAAGATGTACAACATGGTTGTTTCCCCTTACTCCACAACCTAAGGGCAATCATTTTGTGCTGTAAATATCTTCTCAGGCTCAGAGATCTGTCAGAGAGCCAACCTACGTAGAATGGTAAAGTAGTGGGAATTGATGTATTCTGAAACTCTTAAATGTTCAGGCAAACATTAGGGCTAATGTCTGTTGAGCCGGCATCTAATGGGCCAGTGTGGGCAGCTACTTCATGGTTCACTCGTATTGTCAGGCATGTGCTTTACAAATAATTGCAGAGTTTACTGATATCAAAGGGGTTCCTCGCCTCGCTTTTACTCACTTTTAGTCTTTACAGAATTACTAACCTTACTCATTTTTTTTTGTAATAATGTAATAGTATATAAAGATACATTAGAGATTTGTCTGTATGACAGAAACGCTATAAAGAAAACAAAGTATGTGGGTTTTTTTTACTTAGTGACTATCCAGATCGCTGTTACAAGGTTATAGAAGCACAATTGACAGTATCTAATAACTTCATAGACTTGTATTTGTGTGCTTAGGATGTCTTTGACGCTGGTAGCTTATGAAAGAAGTCTCTCTGCTGCTCATTTACATTTGTAAAAAAAAAAAAAAAAAAAAAAAAAAGGCTACCACTTGAACACTTTGTTGGTAAAGACTTTCTACAAGAACTTGATTTGGTCACAATAAAAAACGAAATGGCATCTAAGAGTTGATGTAGACTTTCTTATAGCCTATATAGCAGCAAATACTATACAAGTTCAGAAAGTAACATCTGACGTGTTATTCTTTACTATTCTAGTATATATTAAATAGTTTCAAAAGCTTGCAATGAATCTTTCCCTTTAAAATATGTAAGTCTGCGCTTGTACAGTAAATGTTTTTGCCTTCATTCATTAAAACAAATACGTAAACCCAGGCATGCATGAGTAAAATTTTAATGCGCTATCAAACTAGACACATTTTAAGGACATGGACCAGTGCTTGGACATCATAAAGCAGTGGACCGATTTGTTGGTAATTTGAAGACCGATTTTCAGCACCCTTTCTTCCCAAAGTTGTAGAATACTTGAAGATTCTGGGTAATTTTTTATTCGATATCGCGAAAGAGACACCGGAAGAGAAAGTGAGTGAAGAGATGGGATATTGAACAAAGAGATAGAAAACTAGAGCAGGAAAGAGAAGAAACAAATTATTTATAACCAAATTTCTAAAGGTAATTACCTATTTTTAAATAGGAAAGTCATGCAGACAAAACTCAGCATTAATCCTAAGTGATTAGTTCCATGGCTTCGTCTAAAATGAGAGTTTTTGTTTTAAGTAACCTTCACAGGAGAAAAAAACAAAATAAAAATACGCAAATAGGGTTACAGAAAAAAAGCCAATCTAGAATTTGCCAAAGAATCGATCAGCCAAATCCAAATCTCCGAAAACAAATTCAAACCAAAGTAAAAAAAAAAAAAAAAAATTCTGGTTGTCTGAAGAGTAAATTAGAATTTGCTTCTTTTTAACGCTGGGCTGTGTGAATAATTGATGGAGTGTCCACCTCTGGTCTTCTAATGGTCATCTGTTTCAGTCGAAGTCTATAAAGTAGCCCAAAACAACGGTTATCAGTGTTGACCGGCGTCATCACTTGATGGTAGGCTTCGCTCTCCAGGGGCGTTTTAGGAAAGAATGAAAGTACATTTTTAAAACAAAATCACATCCATTTATTAGCGCATTATGTATATCAACAGCATTAGCGTATATATTACGTTTAGCACATGCTAATTAGTTAAGTATTTAGCGAAAAAAGTATACGTATTTTTTAACGTTATTTTACAGCTGATTTAATTGAATACTACTCGAGAAGTAAATCTATTTCAGCACTAGCTCTATTCGTGTCAGTCGTTGGTTCAAGTATATCTATTTAGTCAATGCATTTCAAGCCACCAGAAAATCTCTTAAACGAAACAGTATTCAAAGTAGCTTCTAGAATAGGTATCGCTAGATCATTACTCATGCACTAAATATATATAAAAAATGAATATATGAGTCAACTTGAGACTATTTGTCACTAGCTTGTCACAAGTGAATTTGTACCACAAACAATTTCAAAAATGTACATATCTATTTTATCTGTTCGTTGACTTTCGTCGTAGGAGTGCTGGGACAGTTCGCATCACCAGATTCCTCCACCTTACCCGGCCAGCATCTATTCTTAGCAGGATATCAAGAGAGAGGCCGGTACATTTGTTTAGGTTATCCAGCCAGCTTTTCTTTTGACGACCCTTTCTTCATGCTTCCTTCCCTGTACCTTGAAGAATGACTATCATATAGTGAGTGATTCATGTCTTACACTATGACCAAACCAGCTCAGCTTTCCACTCTTCACAGCATTGAGGAGTTCTTTTTTTACATCCAAAGTGTTGATATGTAACTCATTTGCCTTCTTTTTTCCTGGCATCATCAGATATCCAGCATTTTCTGTTGCGTTTACTCTCAAAGGCTTGGATTCTTCTTTTAGTCTCAGTGTTTAGTGTCCAACGTTCACAACTATATAGATCTAGGAGTACAGAGACTACTAAGGAAGAACACAGTTTCACTATTAAATGGAAGCTGATATTACTCTTTCAGATTTTCTACAGTTTTCTCATGGCAGAGGATGCGAAGCTTAAAGGGGTTTTTAAATTACTTTTATTGATCCTCCATCTCCATTCATGTCTAACCCTCTATGTATTTCAATGAGTCAGCTTTTTCTAATGTTTGGTCATTCAACTGTATGCAACATCTCGTACTATCTTTGATCTTTTCGACACTGATTCCCATGCCAACTACTCTAGCTGCTGCAATCAGTTTTGAAGTAAGATCTTGTACCTGGTCTGCATTTTCTCCAATGAGGTCTATATCATCTGCAAACTGCAAATTGGAAATAGGGCGCTCTTTTATGGTCAAGTTAGAAGTAAATTCTCCTAAAGTTTCCACCATAATATTTCAAGTTAAAAAGTGCTAGAGAGAGAATGCATTCTTTCCGCATTCCTATAGATTATTGATGTTTTCAAAACCCTATATTAAATTGCAAACAGCTCAGTATCCTACTTCTAGACAACCACAATTGGAGAAAGTTTTAGAATATCCATTTTTCTATAAAACAAGATTACAAAGAGAGTTTGTGTTGACACACAAACTCAGAGGCGGCCCCCGTGGGAGACGGATCCCTGTCGGATCCGCATATTCGCAAGGAATCTTCCGTCGTCCTGAGGGAGGTTTGGACTACAACTCTGAAGGAACATCCGAAACATGTAAAACAACAAACATTCTAAACTAGACCAAGAAATTCTAGATCTAGATTCTACCATGATTTTAATTAGAACTTAAACTAAATCTAGTTTTAAAAAATCTAGCTCTAGTGTAAAAAAAATCTAGATCTAGTGTAAAAAATATAGTTCTAGTGTTTAAAAAAATCTAGATCTAGTATAAAAAATCTAGATTAGAGCTAAAGAGTCACATTGCGAGGTTTAATAAACATTTCTATACCGAGTTTCATTTAAAGAATTTATTCCATATGACGTCAAAGGAAAAAATCCACTACGTCACACGGCCTAAAAATATCATCTAAACGAGCAGTTTGTTGAGGGTTCATAGACATTGGTGTACCGAGTGAGTTCTTTTAGCATTTCATTTGATGGTTAGTTAGAGTAAATATGTATATAACATATACATATAAAGGGATTAAAAACGCTTTTTTTGTTTTGTCTGTCAGTCTGTCTGTCCGTCATGTTAATAGCGATAAAAAAAAAGACTAAAAGTTATTGAAAATCTGATTAAAATGTAATTTCCCTTCTGAAACATTGCTTTAGTTTTAAGTTTCTATAATAGATTGTTCCGGATGTTTATGTATTTATAGTGAGATACCGTTAATTAAATTTGTGGGATGGTCTGTTATGAAAATTAGATGTACCATAGCCTTATGGAGAGATTTTCAAACCATACTTTGGTGTTAGGAAGTTGTTTTCCTTAAAAATCAAAATATAATATTAACGATAATAAGATTTTGTAACGTTTTAGCTAAAAAGTTAAATGTAGTGTAAGAGAGAAGTGCGATTTTACATAAATAGAGTTAAAATATTTTTCATAAAAAATCCGGAACAACCAACTTTCGTAAAAGAGCAATGTATTTCTTTATTTATTAGAAGAGGGACTTCAAACATTTTGAAACAAAATCCAGAACATTCTTTACCGATTAAACAACTTTTATTATGTTTCGGCAAAAAAAATAACTGTAAAATAAATTAAAAAGTGATTTTCAGTTGTCGTTTCTAGTAAATTACTTTCTTATTTTAAAATCCTGAACAACCTATTTTCGATATTTTTGAAAAAAATAAAGTCATTTCACATAAATTCGTTTTAAGTTAAAAATTCGGAACAGTTGATATGGATAAATAAACTACAGTGACATAGTGTCAAAGAATATACGTGTAATATTAGTCAATTATGCGATTTCAAACAATCATTTGACATAATTTATTTTTTAAAAAACAATATCCGGAACAACTTTATAGTTATTGAAATATAAATCGGTATAGATATTTTTATTTAGCATTTATATGCTATTTACATTAAAAACAATGTATTAAAGATTATGTGTTTATTGCAACGTTTAAAATTTAATATAAGTTAGAAGAGCAAAAAAAATATTCGCTGGCATTGATTTGTTTTTCACAAAACAACTGGAACAATCTATTATAGATACTTAAAACTATTGCAATATTCCTAAATGAAAAATTAAAGGTTAAATCAGATTTACAATAGCCTTTCTTTAGTGTTATTTGTTAATCTAATCGTGACGGACAGACCGACCAACAGACAAAACGCACAAAAATAAGCTGCTTTTATTCGGATGAGGGGCATTAAACAAAAAATAAATACAATCTGTTTTGTTTTTTTTTAAAGTTTAAGGAATTGGTTAAGTACCATAGCACGTTGCAACGTTACACTACTGCACTAAAGTCGCTGCATAAAAAGTCCAATTTAAAAAATGTGCGAGACATTTACATACAAAGTGCATTATTAGCCTTTATAAACAAACAGAAATGTTTTCTATTAGTTTTAGCAGGTAGTTGACCAGAAAAAACATCTTTAACCATTATTTATATTTGTTGTAAACATTTCTTGTACATTTTATAAACATATTTGATTTAGTGATACTAAAAATACATAAATATCGTTCATCCTTGTTAGCATATTGTAACATTGCCTCCCTTACATTTACCTAATTGTTTTAGAATTGGTGTATTTTTATGAAAAAATCGCTTGCATAATTAATTTTATAAATTAAACGGTTTGCTTTTAGAAAACCAAAATTAGCCGTTGCACCTAAACTTTTTAAGCCGCATTTAATGGTGAAATAATATTTTCCATATCTCTTCTAGTTTTCGAGATCTGAGTGTGACAGACGGACAGACGGACATTTTACACACCTAATAGCGGCTTTTTCCCCTTACGGGGGCCGCTAAAAATGTATGTTAAACAGTTTTTTATAACCAATTGTGTGTTAATTAAACAGGTTTTTTTTTAACAATTGTGTGCTAAACAGTTTTTACAAATAATTGTGTGTTAATTAAACAGTTTATATAAACAAAGGTGTGTTACATGTGTTAAACAGTTTTTATAAACCATTGTGTGTTAATTAAAAAGTTTTTATAAACAATGGTGTGCTAAACAGTTTTTATAAACAATTGTGTGTTTATTAAACAGTTTATATAAACAAAGGTGTGTTACATGTGTTAAACAGTTTTTATAAACCATTGTGTGTTAAACAGTTTTTATAAACAATGGTGTGCTAAACAGTTTTTATAAACAATAGTGTGTTTATTAAACAGTTTATATAAACAAAGGTGTGTTACATGTGTTAAACAGTTCTTATAAACCATTGTGTGTTAATCAAACAGTTTTTATAAACAATGGTGTGCTAAACAGTTTTTATAAACAATTGTGTGTTTATTAAACAGTTTATATAAACAAAGGTGTGTTACATGTGTTAAACAGTTTTTATCAACCATTGTGTGTTAATTAAACAGTTTTTATAAACAATGGTGTGTTAAACAGTTTATATAAACATGTGTGTGTTCAACACCTTTCCTATCTAGTTGTTCAAAGAAAGTAAGCAGTATAATTCGAAACTGTTGTTGGATACGATGACATTTCAATAACAGAGAGGCAGACAGAGAAACAGGTGAACAGCACAAAAACATCAGCGTGTTTTATGTATCGGATCATAAGTAACTCTTCTAGAAAGAAGGAAGTAGTTAAAATTAAATGTTGATGTTTTTTTGTCTTTGAAATTATGAATAAATGATCCATTGAGAACCAGCTAGGTGAAACACAAAGGTTTTTCTTTCATTACACAAATTCATTTTTCATCCACATCACTGCCTAATAGTAGCTCATGTTCATTTCATGGTTCATGCTCAGCTCTTGTTCAGTTAATATAGTTTTCTTAATCAGTTCATGTTCGATTAAGATTTTGTTCAAATTATTTTATGTTCAGTTCACTTTCAGTTCAAATTCAGAAAATTTTTATGATACGCTCATGATCATGTTCAGTTCACGTTTAGTTCATGTTTAACTAATGTTCGTTTCATGTTCTGGTAATTATGTTTCGATGTTCAAATTATATTCTTCTCTTGTTCTTTTCATGATTGTTTTGTATTCAGTTCATGTTCATGTTCAGCCCTTGTTTGTCGATACCAACATTTATGACAACCTCTTGTTTATGACAACAATATAATGCGCTGATTTATTTTTAAAAAAGCTGGTGTCTTTTTCAATGTAGCAGATGTGACCGTAAACTGCTAGTAACACCATGGCCACTTATCAATAAGTACACTCTATGTACACTCTCATTACTCGCGTTCACTTACCTGGCGTATTACCTTACAGGTGAGTATGGTCCTGGACTTGTTGGAAGGCACCTGGACAACGTTTACGTGATGAATAAATTAGTGATGCTTGTATGTTGAACTTCGACTGCACATCAAATTGGCTAATGTAGTGTTTTCATAATAGGTAATTTATGATTAGCTGGATGATCTTCTAGTGCTGCTTTTTGTTACGCGTAGAATATTCAAAGTCCGAATAATATATGTCGTAGGTCTATTTAAATCTCCACCCAGGTTTAATGCTCTTATAGCTTCCGTTGGGTAGACTTTCAATACCTCGTTTTCGTTGTGTGTCCATTAAGCCGTTGTGGCTTATCAGTTCTATTTTTAATTAGGATTAATTTGTTTTCTTCTTCGATTATTTGCAGGTCTTTGATTGGCTCATTTCTTGCGTTTACAAAAGTATTAAGACATCAGAAGCTGGTGAGTCTAGTGTTTTGAAAATCTATCTATCTATCTATCTATCTATCTATCTATCTATCTATCTATCTATCTGTCTTTGTGTCTATCTCTGCCTGTTCGTCTGTCGGTCTCTCTCTCTTTCTATATATATATATATCTGGCAACAGTTGGATTGATTTTAATATGGCGTCTTGACAAATTTTATTTTAATTATTTATTACAAAACCTCTCCCAATTTTCCATTTTGTTTCTTAGGCTCCATGATATCACCAAACACATTTCTTCATATCGCTTTTCCCCCCCTTTCTTTCTGAGTTTCATTACTTAAAGAACTTAAACAATAGACTAAAAATCAAAGTGTACGAGCTGAAGATTGTGAGTGTCAAATCTATCACTACTAACTATTTTGATACACGTGGCTATAACTTTGATTTAAAAAAAAACTTATGGAAACAATGAGGACACTTTTGTATGTCTCTGAGACCCCATCACTATAGGTGATCGAAAGAAATAAGGCAATATACTATACAAGACAGTCTGGATTAATTTGAAAACCTACTAGTGTACTAAGTCAAGTGAGAACAACTGAATAAGAGGGTAGGTGGGGGTGTTATTGACGATTGTTAACTTGTTGCATGAAACTGGTGGTAGACATGTAAACCACTGCAGGCGTAATATATCTTAACTAATGAGCTTGAAAAACTTACATAACTTCTTTGTGAACAGCACTAAATATAACTTTTATTATAATATATACAAAGTTCATATGAGATAAAATAAACGTACTTGATTTAAGTAATAATATTTTTTAACAAAATTTAACTCACACAATAACACAACCTTTCAGCCTCACGTTCTGGAGTCGTCTGTCCTAATTATGATAAAATGACGACAATGCCACCTATCTTGTATCATTCAGAACCAATCGCTAACATTTTCACACCGTCACCATATAAAAACATAAACACACACACGCACACACACACTCCATAACAGGGGAAAACAATAAAGTCTGATCCAACTTTAAGAGTGACAACTGGTGTCTCTTCTAATGGTGTACATTAAAGATTATTTGGATAATATCCCTTTTAAAGATTTTTTTTTAATGTATGGGCTATCTGATTGTAGGGGGTATTCTGTGCTTTAATTCATCAACTAGCAGATGATCAAAACAACAAGACTTTGAAACTTTTAATTTTAAGAATTAGCCAATATGATAATCAACAGGATAATCACATCTCTGTGAGGTACAATAGTTTATGGCAGTGAGATATAACGGTAAATTGGTGGCAGTGAGATAGGCAGTTAGAAGTTGGCAATGAGATACGACAGTAAATTGGTGGCAGTGAGACATAACGGTAAATTGGTGGCAGTGAGATAGAACAGTTAGAAGTTGGCAATGAGATACGACAGTAAATTGGTGGCAGTGAGATAGGACAGCTAGTTGATGTCAGTGAGAAACGACAGCTAGTTGATGTCAATGAGGTACGACAGTTAGTTGATGGCAGTGAGATACGACAGTTAGTTGATGTCAGTGAGATACGACAGTTAGTTGATGGCAGTGAGATACGACAGTTGGTTGATGGCAGTGACGTACGACAGTTAGGTGATGGTAGTGAGATTCGACAGCTAGTTGATGTCAGTGAGATACGACAGTTAGTTGATGTTAGTTAGATACGACAGTTAGTTGATGTCAGTGAAATACGACAGTTAGTTGATGTCAGTGATATACGACAGTTAGTTGATGTCAGTGAGATACGACAGTTAGTTGATGTCAGTGAGATACGACAGTTAGTTAATGTCATTGAGATACGACAGTTAGTTGATGTCAGTGAGATACAACAGTTAGTTGATGTCATTTAGATACGACAGTTAGTTGATGTAAGTGAGATACAACAGTTAGTTGATGTGAGTGAGATACGACAGGTAGTTGATGTCAGTGAGATACGACAGTTAGTTGATGTGAGTGAGATACGACAGTTAGTTGATGGCAGTGAGATACGACAGTTAGTTGATGGCAGTGAGATACGACAGTTAGTTGATATGAGTGAGATACGACAGTTAGTTGATGGCAGTGAGATACGACAGTTAGTTGATGTGAGTGAGATACGACAGTTAGTTGATGTGAGTGAGATACGACAGTTAGTTGATGTCATTGAGATACGACAGTATGATTTTTTCCACGTTTTTTCTCTCACTTCCTACTCTCGGATTAAGTAGAAACTTTGTATAATTATTTATTGTCGATGACAACGTAATCAAAATATAAATCTATTAAGTTCTACATTAGCGATAATTAAATAATTAATTTTGTTTTATAAAGGAAAAAGAAAATAAATATTGCAGTATTGAGAGTTGTGCTCATCAAAGTGCAGTTCTTTCCCTTACATAAGCTTTCTTTCTCAAAAAATGATTTACATATAAAATCGATGAGAAAAGTGACCAATAGAACTCCTAAAACTCTTCGTATTGTAACTCTTTAATTATTTTCTTTCAAACAGTTTTGGCACCCCTTTAGACAATGAAGATTTAAAATGAATTCGTTCTAGCCCTGGACGGAAAAGAAGGTTGCTTGTAGGGTTTAAGGGATTTATGGTGAGCACATAACATAGGACCAGACAGCCTACCTAGTATATAGTGGAATGAAAACACAGCACAAGCGTTCATGATCATACTGCTGATACCTAATTCTGAAGTCTATACAGTATTCTTCTGTATCACTGTGTCTGTTAATTCTAAAGGTCATCTGCTTCTTTGGCCAACAGCTAACGAGCAGGGTGTCATGTGGCCAACACATGACAAACCGCCTTTACTTTCCCCAACTTAAGTCAGGTATACTTTCGAGATGGGTGGACTCAGAAACAACTTTAAGATAACAAAATAAAAAAAACCCAGTTATAACCGAGATTTGAACCAAGGACGACAGGAAGCAAAGCACTTAACCACTCAGCCACCGCGCCCCCTCTGTTGATTCTAATTATATTGATTATAAAACAATAAATAAAAAAACAACGCAAGTGAGACAATTCTATGTTCTATGATATTAGTCATCCAAACCGCCTTGCATCAGCTAAAGCCGCCGTTGTCACGGGATTCACTTTCATAGCATACAGACTTCACTGCAGATTATTAACTGGCCTTGACGTGAGCCGACAATGAACATAGCCTCCTGTACTTCCTTTTTTTGGTTTGTCTCTCATGCCAACAGGGATACCATACTCAGCGCTCGGAAAAAGAAAAAAAAATGTTTTTGAAAATGCGGGAGAGGAAAGGGGGTGGAGACCTTAAAGGCAAACTGATGCCGTCGCGCGCGTCGTTTCTATGGCAACTGTCAACATCGCCGTCAGAATCGGAAAACGCCAAGTAGCTGTGCAAAAATCCAACACGATAAGATAAGAGGACCAGCAACATAATGAAGTGGACAGTTTTTATAAGGAAAATAACCGAAGCTTCAACAACTCACTAATGTATGGAGATACAAAGGGAAAAAATATATATATAAAAAATTGATGGAAGAAAAATTATAACACACACAAAAGCACGGCTCGCACTAACACCTACACATGCTCATAAATACACACACATACAATCACACAGAAAGATATGAATTGGTTTTGACGATAACTCAGCTTGTTTTGACTGACAGCAGCTTCATTTGGAGCCATGAAGTATTTGCTTCAAGATAAAAACAAATGGCTCATCGGCTTACTTCTTGCTTTCGAGATGCGACAGTACTTTGTTTCGTTCCATCCCATAGTTTAAATTAAGGGGCACGGTGGCTGAGTGGTTAAGCGGTGGGTGATTGCTTAAGCGCTTGTCTCCCGAACCTCGGGTCCTAGGGTTTGAATCTCGGTGGAGACTTGGTTTCTGAAGTTTGGGATTTTTTTTTAGGACGCCCCTGAGTCCACCCAACTCTATTGGGTATCTGACTTTGATTGGGGAAAGTAAAGGTGGTTGATCATTGTGCTGGCCACATGATACCCTGTTCGTTAACCGTTGGCCAAAGAAACAGATGACCTTAACATCATTTGCCCTATACATGGCAAGGTCTGAAAGTAGAACTTAACTTTGTATTTTAAATTTGTTTATTAGATTATCTGTTGGTTAAAAAAAAAAAAGATTTCAAGCGATTTTGTCCATGGAGATAACAAACAAATTTTGCTTTAGTGCTATCACCTATTGCTAGAGTTAATTAAACATTCAGCGCGGCATCGAACTGCAGCCTTTTGTTACGCTAGACCGTTCGCACTTGAAAGGCCGTCATTAGGAAAACAATAAGTCGACACCATGACGGCGTGCACGCAAGGGAGTTAATGAAGTGTGCTGTTTCTGCTCGATGACCTTGTTTTTGATGACCTTGTTTTGAAAACAACAAAAACTGTAAAGATTAAAGTTGACGATGGAAATTACTTGCTAGCACCTGAACTAGAGGCGTCGTTGAGGCTGGTGTCATCCGGTGCGATTAATTAATGCACCCCCCCCCCCCCCAAAAAAAAAAAAAGAATCTTTTTTTTCAGTTGCTACAAAGCTTAAATAAAATAACTCTGCCTGTCTGTCTGATACACAATTGCAGTAGAATTATTCCCACTTGCCACAATTTTTTGGATTAAGTTTGTAAATATGTAGTTCTTCCCATTATAGGCCCTTTTTTTCAAGCAATTTTTTAAAATAATTTGCTTGCTATAACAAATAGCTTGGTACATCCATCATTTTTTTATAAACTGTAAAATGAGCCCCCTTTATTTTCTGTGTGTTTCAGTCGTTTATCCTAGCCACGCCACTGCCACTATGCTGTCCTCGGGGCAAGCCACGCCACTGCCACTATGCTGTCCTCGGGGCAAGCCACGCCACTGCCACTATGCTGTCCTCGGGGCAAGCAAATTACATGTCCACGGGCAGTATTTGCTCACTAAGCAGAACCATTCATTTTTGAAGCTTTAGATTAAACCATGTACGTAGCACAGGTGGGACAATGAGAGCGATTTCTATAGGACTCGTTAAAGACACGAAGAATGGAGCATTACCTCCGCACTGAATGTGTGAACTTAGTCCTTTGATCATAAACACAACGTTACGTGACTGCTATGTTTGCCCACCACCGTTGTCTAGGTTAAGTGCAGTAAAGCTAGTGTCCCCAATGCATTATATTATTCATATTGGATTGTATAATGAACAAATAATGATCACAAATTAAATACATCGAGATGTAAGTTTATCATGACACTATACTTCTTTCTGCCTTCTGTCACACACTCTCTCTCTCTCTCTCTCTCTTCGTGTGTCTCTCAGTCTCCCCATCTCAGTCATTCTTTCTCTCTCACTCGCTTTCACTCTTTCTCTCTCTCCCTCATTCTCTTTCTTTTTCTGTCGTTCTCTCTCTCTCTTTCTTTGTTCTCTCACTATTTCTCTTTCTCTCTTTCACTCATTCTCTCGCTCTTTATCTCTTCTCCCTCTCTCTCTCTCTCTCTCTCTCGCTCTCATAAACTTTTTCACAAACACAGTTAAGAATCTCTACCCCCTTCCCTTCAGTTTCATTATCCTCCTGACGTTATTTCAGTAAGACGATTATGCCTAGATAGCCAATACATCAATATTCAACATGTGGCATGGGAACAAGACAGCTAGTGTCCTGAAAAACAATAATATTATTATTCATATTCGATTGTGTAATTAACAATGTGATCACAACTTACACACCAACATTATAAGTGTCCTTATGGACAAAGCATTTCTTCTTTGACTATACTAAATTTGATGGGTTAGGAATATGGGCCGGCTCTTGGAGGGGCGTGAAGTCACGTGGCCCTGAATGATGATGGGGAACCTGATATCAATAGTCGCTTTAACGATCTTTTCCAGGCTTGTACCTGCCAGGTGATGATCGTGCGGTATGGGCGCTGAAGTGTAGTTCGGTTCTCTCGATGGTCTTGGGTTCATACTCTGCCTGCTTCCATCCCCCGTCGTCCTGCGCGACTTTTAGGCTAGGATGTAGAGTGTCTTCAACACTGAAGGAACATCCGAAACATGTAAAACATCCACAACATGTAAAACATCCGAAACAGGGTGCAGCGTCGGGGTCAGTGGCTCGAGCCCTCTTCGCGACTTGTCTGTATTTCGACATATTTTCTTTACCTTGATCTCTCGATAACTTTGGTGCCTTAGTGCTGCTATTATTATATGTTACTTAATATTACAATCGCTATATGTTATGTTTATTCGTAATCTGTTTAAGCACTAACAGTTTCAATTTCCGTTTACGTTAACATTCTAGTAGCTTCCAGTTTCTACACAAAAGAGTATATAAAGGGTGATTAATCGTTTCTGGTTAAAGAATACACGTGAACTTTCGGTTTGAAAAATAGTATAGAGAGGGAAATGATCATATTTCAGGGTCCAACATATCATTTCTTGCAGTTTATAATTTTAAAGCTTTATGTTAAGTTTACTTTTGTGTTTTTAGTCTATTATTGAATTATTGATTGCTATTGTGTGTGTTCAATCTTTTAATAATTTCTGCTTGAAGGATTAAAAAATTGTTTATACAGAGGAACTCAGAGGAACTTTCATCTTAAAAAATACAGACGTTACTTCAAAAATGAAGATGATTACGTCTGTTGTAACTCCGCTCCCGAGCAACGCTGATGGTAAGCATCAGAGCGCCATTCATCAAAAGTAGTAGAAGACATGTTGATACAGGAAGAAGGACTGTTGTGAATCCGGTTAAAGTTATGGGAGTCTGAACAGTGTGGGGCTAAGTTCTGTCCTGTGTGATACTAGTGAAGTGTTCGGAAGACCTGGAGCGACACTGCGAAGTGTGTCGGTGGTCTGTTACGACTCTTAGAGCTTAACTCCCTGTGACTTGGTAGCAGAAGTCTAACTATTTGTTGATGCTTATACTAAATTCATCGTTTATTATTATCTCCTGACTTTCGTTGAGTGCATGCCTTAGAGTTACAACACGTCCTAGACATGCATGTTAACAAATGACTTAAATTCTGCCAAGTCACTGGTTTTCCTGGCTGGCTCAGGCAGCCCATTCCGTGCTCTAATAGCACTTGGGGAGAAGGAGTTCTTGTGCAAATTTACCCTAGCGTATTGAATGAGGAATGTGCCTTAAGCTAAACAAAGGTCTGCGACCTACAATAGCAGACTTGGTCATACGTTTTGACTTTTGACGAGACATATTGACCACTCAACTCCTTTGTAACCGTTCATTTCATATAGTAAAGTTTTTTTTTATTTCTTGGTATTTAATTGTTTGACTTTTGAGGTCAAGGTTGTGTCTGACATTTACTTTCACCAGCATCCGGTTCTGCAATCAATTAGGGTCACTTGCACTAATAAAAGATGATAGAGTGCGCGTGTGAGTGTTTGTGGGAGAGTTATGCCACAAATCATTTCTCGTTTCCACCCTCAGGCTCATTTAGCCAACCCATCGCAGCATCTTGCAACTCTGACTTTGATCATTCTACAATTGTGACTTTGACATCACTTACATCATGTTTCATTCTCTCCAACTTGGCGAGACAAAACTCGACCGACTCGATCCCTCTCTGGTGACGAACATGAATACCAATGGAACAACCCTTTTTAACGTTTTTTTTCTTCATAGCATGATGTAGGAGGAACTATTTCATTCATTAAGACAATACAATTTTGAAAGTGAATAAAATGTATTCTGGCACATGACAATATTGACACAGGTTGTTCATGGGTTTTAACAAAGCATATCAACTCTGTCTGGTACAAAGTTTGTACACCTCATTTCTCCCACACCCATTCTCGGATCAAGTTAAAACTTTGAAAAAATTATTCATTGTCATAGACAAGACATGAATAAATAAATAAAAAAAAAAACAATTAGTAAATTAATGACTGGAAATTAATTATTTGGTTGATACCAACATGAGAAATTTAATTATTCAGTATTCACATATGTGGCTAAATATGCAGGGTTTGGTCCCCTTAGGTAACTAGTGTACATGCTTTTATTTCTCCCACACCCATTTCTTGAATAAATTTAAGTTCAGTTTTTCGTGAAGAGGAAGGAGGGCGGCTTTTCTTACTTCCTAAAGGACTCTTCTATCGGATTAGGAAAGAACACACTATTCATGTCATGCCTTCTTTCTGACCAGACACAATAGTACGTAATGCTGATTTTTTAACCAACTACGGGATGCTCATGGAAGACAGAAACCAGGAAGCGTCAAAGGTTGCGCGAAATACTTTAATTGCACGTATACTTTCATAGAAAAAAAACTGAAATTGGTGTGACTAGTCCTTCGTGAGAGGTTTTGGCTAAAGAATGCAGATGCACTTTCATGTTGGACCACCTTTTGCTAAAGCCTTTTGTTGTTGCTATTTCCCGGACACCTGACTAGGTTGCAACAGTGATCCTCAAAAGAAACCTTGCCGTATTCCACCAAGACGTCTGTTATATCTCTGCTCCTACGCTTCAAGGGATGTGATGAACACAAGTAGAGACAAGATGTGTGACTGTTGGTTCCAGGTAAGTAGATGAAGAAACAGAACTAGAGATAGGTTGGAACCGTCAGAATTGTACAAGGAATCATTGCCAGTGTGGTCAGCAGGTGAGAAGAAGTGTAGATTGTCTGGTCAGGAAGACTTCTTGTGAGGATACTGTAGAAAGAGTCGTTCCTGTTAGTGGAAGACATTCCTGTCAGTTTATGTAGACTATCGTTCTTGAGACAAGGTAAAGCTAGAGAGCGGCACGTACTGTGACCCTGTGTTAGTAGCAAGAGAGTGAGCCTTGTAGGAATGTTAAGACATAGGCGGCAGCAGTGAACCTTGTATGTAAGTGGAATGCAGAAGCGGCGACAGAGAACTCTGCAGGTCAGATCTAAATGAACTCATAGCCAACATGTTCATTGTAATCGCCTGACATCTTTGATCACCTGTACTAAACATCACTCATCTCTTCACCTTGGTCCTTCGTTGAGTGTTTGCCATAGAATTGTTATACATGGCATAAGAAATATTCAGCAGATATTTTCTGGTTAGATTTGTGAAGATTGGAAGAACTATTTCATGTGTGAATCAATACCTGAAACGTCACTTCATCGTCTCTCACTCCCACCTTCTCTTCTCTCACTCCCACCCTATCTTCTCTCACTCCCACCTTCTCTTCTGTCACTCCCACCTTCTCTACTCTCACTCCCACCTTCTCTTCTCTCACTCCCACCCTATCTTCTCTCACTCTCACCTTCTCTTCTCTCACTCCCACCTTCTCTTCTCTCACTCACACCTTCTCTTCTCTCACTCCCACCCTATCTTCTCTCACTCCCACCTTCTCTTCTCTCACTCCCACCTTCTCTTCTCTCACTCCCACCTTCTCTTCTCTCACTCCCACCTTCTCTTCTCTCACTCCCACCCTATCTTCTCTCACTCCCACCTTCTCTTCTCTCACTCCCACCCTATCTTCTCTCACTCCCACCTTCTCTTCTCTCACTCCCACCTTCTCTTCTCTCACTCCCACCTTCTCTTCTCTCACTCCCACCTTCTCTTCTCTCACTCCCACCTTCTCTTCTCTCACTCCCACCCTATCTTCTCTCACTCCCACCTTCTCTTCTCTCACTCCCACCTTCTCTTCTCTCATACCCACCTTCTCTTCTCTCACTCCCACCTTCTCTTCTCTCACTCCCACCCTATCTTCTCTCACTCCCACCTTCTCTTCTCTCACTCCCACCTTCTCTTCTCTCACACCCACCTTCTCTTCTCTCACTCCCACCCTATCTTCTCTCACTCCCACCCTATCTTCTCTCACTCCCACCCTATCTTCTCTCACTCCCACCCTATCTTCTCTCACTCCCACCCTATCTTCTCTCACTCCCACCCTATCTTCTCTCTTTCTCACTGTTTCTCACGGTGTTCCTCTCTCCCCCTCTCTCCCACCTTCTCACATTCTTACTTTCTCTCTTTCTCATTCTCTCTCTCATTGTCTCTCTTTTCCCTTTTCCTTCTCGATCTCACTTATTGCTCTTTCTCTCTCTTTTTCGCTGTCTTTCTTTCTCGCTCTCTCTCGTAAATCTTTTCTCAAACACAGTATAGATTCACCCCTCCCTCTTCAGTTTCATTATTCTATACTGTTTCTTCTTTAAGACGATTACGTCTAGATAGCCACTACATCAATATTCAACTAGTGTCATGGGAACAAGACAGCGATCAGAACTGATTTCTATCTCATGTTTATCTTTGTACTCAGCTGATGGCATTTCTCTCTTAATTTCAAATATTGACAATTTAAATTTGAAATAAACCTTTCCCATAATCCTTTCCGTGTATTCATGGGTATCTCAATTGAAACAATTAGATTTTTTAAAAATATTTACTAGTAAGAAAATTCACTTTATTTTTATCACATATATATTTAATTTTTGTTCAACATTAAACACAAGATGCATTATATGTTCTTTATGTGTCACAGGGTTTAGTCAAGACACACCTTGACTAAGCTGTTATTATATATTGCGTAATAAAAATTGGGAATTACTTTTTTTTTATAATCTTATATCAAGTATTTCGGGATTCGGCCGTAACATTTACTTTCACAGCATACATATATGACGGCCAAAGCCCGAAATAGGCCAAAGTGTGACATAGCCTGCTGCCTAGACTGACACCTACCTAACGTGAACTCTAACATATACATAAAATACAAACGCAGAAGTGAACCAACACCTGGCTCCAGGCTATTACTTGATTAGTTTCCCTTTCAAAACATTTCATTCTAGAATGTTGTTGTAATACATATAATACGTTTCAATACATGTTTAATGTTTGCAAGAAGATAGGGGTGCCATTACAATTAGCTATTGAAAAACTGGATCATTTCTATTTAGGATAAAATGTATGTACAATATGGTCTCATAAGAAGTTAATTTTTATGATATAGAATTGTTTCCTACCCCCAGATTTAAATAGAAATGCAGCAGTACCTGTGAGAATCTGGATGTCGAAAGAGGAGATTGTTATAAGTTAATGTGTTTCTATGTTTAAAGTCTATTGGAATAATTCGTAGCCAACACAATAATATAAATGTGCTTTTTTTCAGGTGTTGAATAGCCATCCTATTTAAAATCTGTACTTCTATCCATTAGATTTTCATAATTATTACTATGGATTATAGGCACTATATGCAACTTGAGGACATTTCTATTTATACATAAGCGGGTAAAAAATTATTTGTTTATATTTTGATGCGAACTCATTTGCATTTTAAAACAATAGTCTGCACTAATTTATTTCTTTGGCACACATGCGTTTGACAATCCATTTTGTTAATCCTCATTCTCCTATTGATCCAGACACCACATCTGTGTGCCACACATGTTATTTCCTTAACATGAACGTGGGAAGAGTTTTTAGTTTTTTTTGTTTCTTTTTGAAACGTCTTAGAGACAATTTTCGGACATGATGTAACCCACATGGAGATATTCTTTTGCAAAGCTGTTCTTAACACAAATTATCCCCCTTTTCCTCTCCCCCAAATGGTTTCCAGAATATGTTTATTTAGGAAAAAAAAATGTCGAATTGAGTTGTAGAAGTATTATCCTAATAAACCTTATCCATTGTTAATTGTAAGATCTTGTTCGAAATATTTTAGGTATATTGATTTATTGTAAAAGGTCTTGACTTCTTGCTGCCTGCGCGATGAGAGTGGCAAAATATGTAGGTCACAGCTGGTGTTACGTAGCCATGGAAAATATGGAATTCCTCATTAATCTACAGATGTATGAATATATATTTTTAATATATTTATGTAATATACTTGAGCAAACAAATAATTGTAACTGAATTCAGGATTATACAAGCTGTTTACATTTCCTTTCATCTTATTGAGCACTCCATTAGAGTGAAGTTATAAAGTATGAGGGTATATTAACATAATTCAATATATGCATAATCTAGAAACATTCAGATATCTTTTTGTAGATTTAAAAAAAATATACTAACATTACGTACAGAGGGCACAACACATTGAAACCAATAAATCCCTTATTATTTCCCCTGGTGTGTCCATTAAAATAAAACAAATAAGGACCAACAGGAAAAACAACAACAGGGGAGGTAATCGGAGTGCAAAAAAAATAAAAAAGATTAATAAAAAAGATATCATTTCATTATTGCACATGCAACTCATTCTTTCTCTCTCTCTCTCTCTCTCTCTCTCTCTCTCTCTCTCTCTCTCTCTCTCTCTCTCTCTCTCTCTCTCTCTCTCTCTCTCTCTCTCTCTCTCTCTGTCTTTTCATACGAAACCCTCGTTCACTCACTCTCTCCATTCTTTCTCATACAAAAACAGATAAAGATTTTGTATAGCTTGAATTGTGTTTGTAAAAAATAATACTAAATTTTGATGCAATGCCAGATCTAATTGAAGTAAAATATCGAAGATAAAACACTAGACAAAGTTTATAGGCAGGGCCGCTGCGAGGGATATGGCGCCTGCATGGAAAATTTAAAAAATGCCCCCTCCCCTTTTTTTTTCTTTTGGAGAAAAAAAATCATTAAGATCGTGTAAGACTAGAAACAGTACCAAAGGTGCCTAATGATTTAAATCCACTTTTTGTGACTATTCCTTTTTTTTCCCTCAAATCCGCGCTGTTCCCTCATGCCCACTTAGATGTTTAGTTGTGTTTGGAATGTGTTTCCGTCCGGCCATCCCGCTTAGATCCCGAAAACCAGCAAAGATAGTGAAAATCCGACATCATAATATTTTAGACCATTCGAAGATCTGATGCAACGGCTACTTTTTTTCTTTTCGGAAAGCGAAAAATCAAATGTTTAAAATCACTTTTGCAAGTAGTTTTTCATAAAAATACTCCACTTTTATAACTATTCACTATTAATAGCACCAAAAACGGGAGGATCTTAAGTAGGGGAGATGACTATAGACCATATTTTTTAGCACATTTATGTCAACCTTCTTTCTCCATTCTTCTGTCATTTGTCTTTGATAGAATTTTATTCTGATGTTCTTGATGAAAATATTGAAAATTGCCTTTTTACCTGCCTGTCTTTGTAACCTAGTTTTACTATTGTTTGTTTGTTTGTTTTACATGTTTCGGATGTTCCTTCAGAGTTGAAGATAATTACTTCCTAGTCCAAACCTCCCGCAGGACGACGGGGGATGGCAGCGGGAATGGTTTGAACTCTGGACCATCGATACATCTGAACGACAGTCCAGCGCGCAAACCGCACGACCAGGCTTTGTTACAAAGTCCTTCTCCGGTTGTATGAGTAATCAGGCGGAACCATAGATTATATAAATGTATTCTAACATGAGATGTATAAGAAATAGAAGCAATAGTAATTATAATATTGCAATATGAGACATATCTGGAGCAGAATCTTTTTTTTTTTTTTGAGACATTATTTGTGTGCTTACAATTTCAAGGATTTTATTCCTATTGCACTCAAATTTGTAAATTATCTTTGTTAAGTGATAATAATATTTCTTGTTTGGTGTGAAATAAAATATTCGTGGATTCTCTAAAAGCGAAACATTACTGATAATAATTCGTTCTATAAAGCATTGTTAAGGCTGCTTTTCATCTATTCTTTTTTTTTGAAGAGCTAATTCTTTTATTGTCTTTTTATGATCTGCATTATATTCGTGTCTTTTCAGAATTAATATGACCTTAATCATTTAATCATTCTGTACCTGTAATGTCTTTATTTCTTTATTCCTAAAACAACCGAGACATGAACACCATAAACTGCAGAATAAAGTGACCCACGAAATACAAAAGTGCTTGACGGTGAAACTTTTTCAACGTTTCCATTAACTTTGATAATGGACTATTACGATTGTATTTTGGAGATATTTGCATTGTGCACATAATCATCTGACATACGCGGATTCGGAGGTGTCTACAAATTAAATCCAACATACCTCCAGGCAAAATGAAGCAAATCAGCGCTGAATATTTTCTCTAGTGTAATTCAAATACACTGACGTAAAATAAACCACAAGATACTGTTTCTCAAAAATTTCCGGGTGGCGACCCACTAGATTACAAAATTTTCATCCCTTAGAAGCTGGGGACCTAGAGGAGCGATGTGGGCTTCCAGAGTGAGGTCCTTGAGGTCAGTGAGTTTTTTTTTAAAGAAAGGAAAAAGAAAAGAAACTTTTTCATAATCATAACTAAATTTCCAGTTTTTATTTTTAATTTATATTAATTTAACTCTATATTAATTTAACTCTATATTAATTTAACTCTATGTATAGAATCCAAATTTACGTAATGAAAATTCACAAAAATGAGTACATTTTTACGGATATTGTTTTGCCTACATAATTTTGTAAAAAGTTCGTCTTGGAGAAAGAAATGAAGATGTGTCAGGTTTAAGCTCAAGTCGGCAAGGGTTCTGATTCCGGGCAGGGCCCCGGCGCTGAGCGTATTCTGGCGTTTTTAGCTGCACAATTTTTTTCTCCTGACTTCTACAACATCTTTTCTCGTAGTATGAAGAGAAAATATTTTTTTAAAAAAATACCAATACTGATCTGTTTTCTTTCAGAACGAACTATTCATCGTAGGAAACAAAAATAGTCGAGAGCCTTATAAGATCTAATGAGAGTGGAGGCTATGCAAGGGACATGTTTTTATTTTAACTTTTAAAAGGATAATGGATTATGGAATGGAAGTTTTTTTTTAATTTTTACACGAACATGAAAGTAGAATATAAAAATGGGGTTTACCCGTATAGCCGACAATGTCTTAGCTAGTATAAAAATACTTTGAAAAATGTGTTCACTCGATTTTTTAAAAAAAAATTGTTCCTTCAAAAGAGATACATTTAGGTATTTCTTTGAGGAACTACGGACGTTCTTCTTACAATTAGCTTTATGTATTAGATAAAAAGGCTTGAATTCAAGTCCGAAGGTTAAGGGGGAGTACAGTATCTACGTGGTTACTTAGTCTGGAACTTCCAACGCAGTTAGGCTGCAGACTCAGTAGTTGACTGCCAGTACAGACTCAGTAATAGACTGCCGGTGCAGACTCAGTAGTTGACTGCCGGTGAAGGCTCAGTAGTTGACTGCCGCTGCAGACTCAGTAGTTGACTGCAGACTGAGTAGTTGACTGCCGGTGCACAATCAGTAGTTGAATGCCGGTGAAGACTCAGTAGTTGACTGCAGACTTAGTAGTTGACTGCCGGTGCAGACTCAGTAGTTTACTGCCGGTGCAGACTCAATAGTTCAATGCAGACTCAGTAGTTGACTTCCGGTGCAGACTCAGTAGTTGACTGAAGACTCAGTAGTTGACTGCCGTTGCAGACTCAGTAGTTGAGTGCCGGTGCAGACTCAATAGTTGACTGCAGACTCAGTAGTTGACTGCAGACTCAGTAGTCTACTGCCTGTGCAGACTCAATAGTTGACTGCAGACTCAGTAGTTGACTGCAGACTCAGTAGTCTACTGCCGGTGCAGACTCAGTAGTTTACTGCAGACTCAGAAGTTGACTTCCGGCCCAGACTCAGTAGTTGACTGCAGACTCAGTAGTTGACTGCCGGTGCAGACTTAGTAGTTGACTGCAGACTCAGTAGTTGGCTGCAGACTCAGAAGTTGACTGCCGGTGCAGACTCTGACTTCCGGTGCAGACTCAGTTGTTGACTGCCGGTGCAGACTTAGTAGTTGACTGCAGACTCAGTAAATGAATACAGACTCAGTAGTTGACTGCCGGTGCAGACTCAGTAGTTGACTGCCGGTGCAGACTCAGTACTTGAATACAGACTCAGTAGTTGAGTGCAGACTCAGAAGTTGACTGCCGGTGCAGACTCAGTAGTTGACTGCAGACTCAGTAGTTGACTTCCGGTGCAGACTCAGTAGTTGACAGCCGGTCCAGACTCAGTAGTTGACTGCCGGTGCAGACTCAGTAGTTGAATACAGACTCAGTAGTTCACTGTCGGTGCAGACTCAGTAGTTGACTGCCGGTGCAGACTCAGTAGTTGAATGCCGGTGCAGACTCAGTAGTTGACAGCCGGTGCAGACTCAGTAGTTGACTGCCTGTGCAGACTCAGTAGTTGACTGCCGGTGCAAAGTCAGTAGTTGACTGCCGGTGCAGACTCAATAGTTCACTGCAGACTCAGTAGTTAACTTCCGGTGCAGACTCAGTAGTTGACTGCAGACTCAGTAGTCTACAGCCGGTGCAGACTCAGTAGTTGACTGCCTGTGCAGACTCAGTAGTTGAATGCCGGTGCAGACTCAGTAGTTGACAGCCGGTGCAGACTCAGTAGTTGACTGCCTGTGCAGACTCAGTAGTTGACTGTCGGTGCAGACTCAATAGTTCACTGCAGACTCAGTAGTTAACTTCCGGTGCAGACTCAGTAGTTGACTGCAGACTCAGTAGTCTACAGCCGGTGCAGACTCAGTAGTTGACTGCCGGTGCAGACTCAATAGTTGACTGCAGACTTAGTAGTTGACTTCCGGTGCAGACTCAGTAGTTGACTGCAGACTCAGTAGTCTACTGCCGGTGCAGACTCAGTAGTTGACTGCAGACTCAGTAGTCTACTGCCGGTGCAGACTCAGTAGTTGACTGCAGACTCAGAAGCTGACTGCCGGTGCAGACTCAGTAGTTGACAGCTGGTACAGACTCAGTAGTATACTACTGGTGATTGATTTAGTTTCTCTTAATGCTTATGACTGATTAAAAGCAACTATTTTGAAAAAAAAAGGAATGAAACTTCCTTTTTTTTTATGTCATAAACCCTGATTGAGATTTATGTAACATAAAAGAATGTCTTCTACTCTCTTAATGCTGGGTGAACTCAATGATCAATATATCATTTGAAAACACGTCTGTAAGGGTAGACTATTCTTTACAATAATTTTGCTGATACAAATTAGCCTATAGATGGAAGAAAGAACACAAGATATTGGTGAGCTGTTAAGTGAAATTTCTGCTCTGGTAAAAAATGAGAAATAAATCTGAGTAAAACTGTTTTGAGGTAAACATGTTTCAGTAAAACAGTTTCATCTCTTATTGTATATTTCCCTTCTTCTTTCCAATCCCCTTAAAGCCAAAACACTTTCTAGGCTCTGAGCCCTAATACCCCCCCCCACCCCCCCACCTCTAACTTTCTTACAGTTGGACAGTCTGACTTTCTAGTTGTCTTGTGCCCTAGCGTCTGGTGATTTACTAAGTCAATCTTTTCAGACTCCGCCTGTCATCTCTCGCCTGTTCACTGACGTCTAGACTGGACTAGAACTCTTCAATTCAAGAAAGTTCGGAATGTTGTGCTTTTAAATCTCGTCACATTGTCAGGGGATTTGCTAAATCTCAATGCATATACACATTTGTATAGAGAGTTGCTAAATCTCTGCATAGATACATTTGTCACGAGAGTTGCTAAATCTCTATGCATATACACATTTGTCACGAGAGTTGCTAAAAATCTTTAAATAAATCCAACAAACTCTTGCACTCTTTAAGATACAGAAAGAAGAATTTCATTTCCAATGTAGCCCTCAAATAAAACTTTGATCGTGTCACATATTTTGCTTTGAAATTGTATCATTTGGGTGTTGTAAGCGTTGAATATGTATACCCCGGATCTAGAACATAGTAATATAAATTGGATGTATAGAAAATATGTTGTACTTGGAATGTGTAGTGAGTATAATGAATAAAACGTCATTAAAAAAACAACAAAAAAACAAACTTTTTGATGTCATTAAAATTCTCAGATGAAATATAGATTTACTTGTTATCACCATACGTTCATTCTATTTGGTTTCTTTTTCCTTTTTTTTTAATTTTATTTTGGTCATCATTCACTTTTTGTATGTCTTCATTTTTTTTATCTCTGTCTCTTTGTATACCTATCTCTTGTTGTCTTTGTCTGACTCACTCGCTCTCTCTGTTAATCTCTCTCTCTCTCTCTCGTTCTCTGTCCCTCACTATCTGTATATTTAGTCTGTTTTATTTCCTCATCATCTTACATAAACTAGTTTGTTTCTTTCCTTACTTTAATCTGTTCAGTTTTCTCTGTTCTCTCTCTGACAAATCTTTTCTTCACTATACTTCTCCCAATAATTGGCTTTTTTTTTTATATTGAAAATCTTAAAGAATTTTTTTTTACCAATCCAGTCCCGTTTTTTTATTTTTATTTATGACCTTTTCTTAAATCCCCCCCCCCCCCCCCCCCCATTATCTCAGTCTCTAGATCTGTCGATGGTTAATTTCTATTTTAAAAGAAAGAAAAGAGAGACGTTTTAAAGGTCAAGGTCACACGAGACGATCGTGCCAGCCGAGTTGTGTTCCTTACTTCTCTATTTCCGGGCAGAAATACAAGGGCAGGTAATCAGATTCGTAAGTCATGTCAAAAGAACGTTTTCGCAATTCTGCGTAGCTGCCTCCCTTGCCTAAGACTGGACACATCTAGTCCAGCGCCCGAGATGGCTTGCCAAAACAGGCTCAGATTTCAGTTGGTTGTCAACACCTTCCTTTACGTGCGCATTGCTTCATCGAACATGTCTTGATAGTTGCCTCCCTTTTTCGTCCTTCTACAAGATCCTTTACTACTGTAATAGTAAATTTCTCCCCCTTAGTGTGTGCGTGTGTGTGAGAGAGAGAGTTTATGGTCGTCTTACAATGATCTATGACTAGCTTTGCATTGTCTTTTACAAAAATACCGAAATGGAAGGGAGGAAAAGGGTGGGGGGCCATTGGCTTTGCTCTTAAACATCACGAAAATGAAGTGAACAGTCCATCAAGTCTGCGAATGAAGAAATTTTAGAACTTTTAAGTAGGCCTATGCATTGGTGTTTATAGCCTCTAAGAGATGTTAGGCTAATTTACCATCTCATATATCATACAATGACTTTATAACGAGGCTAACCTCCTATAAACATATTCTATGAACCTTTACGGAAATTCGATTTATTTTCTCAATGTCGCTATCTATCCTCGGTAGGTATCCATATATAATACAAAATACGTATGTCTTTTTAGCGAAACACGAAAGTGGAAATGATGCTATTAGTTTTGTGTGGCCTGTCTGTCCGTCTGTCCGTCCCGTTGAGATCTCAGAAACTAGAAGAGAAAATGAAAATCGGACATCATGATATTTTAGATCATTCAAAGTTCTGATGCAACAGCTACTTTTTTCTTTTCTGAAAGTGAACCATCTAATTTTAAAAATTATCTATGCAAGCAGATTTTTCATAAAAATACTCCACTTTTACAACTAGGCCTCTTCACTATTAATAGTAACAAACACGGAACAAACACGGGAGGCTCTTTAGTAGTGATAGACATTGTCAATTGCAACACATTTATGCAAACGGTTTTAGATTTTTTATCCCAAAATTTTTGTAATGGTTTTAAGAGAAAGAACCGCACAATTACTGTCCTCATATATAAATATATGACAACATTAATTATTAATCTCTAATTGATTAGCAGATTTGTAAAATTTTATATTGTGGTTCATGTATTGCTAGAAACAATACATAATAGAGCAAAGGTTCAACTTGACCCGAGGATGGGAAGTGGAAGAAATAACGTGTACAAGATTTATACCTGACAGACTGACATAGTGAATTGATATCATCTCTTTAGGTAAGATTTATACCTGACAGACTGACATAGTGAATTGATATCATCTCTATAGGTAAGATTTATACCTGACAGACTGACATAGTGAATTGATATCATCTCTGTAGGTAAGATTTATACCTGACAGACTGACATAGTGAATTGATATCATCTCTGTAGGTAAGATTTTTCAATGACTTACGAAACCATTTGCAAGTCTTGTTTTTTTTTTAGATAGAGAGTGAAAAAAAATTATTGCACAAAATGACATAACACGAAACAGTTGTTTCAGACTATTAATGTATGCATTTCACTATTTTGCCTGAAGTGTATGAATGCTTTGAAGAACCTACGTGTAGCAAACCAATAGTCTGAACGTTCGTCACAGCAGGTAGCTTCTAAGCTGTTAGCGCTTCTCTCAGGGCTAATTAACTAACCATTTACTCGTCTGTTCTTTTTAAAATATATCAATACCGTTACACAACAACCTGTTTCAGGACTTGAATGTGTACAAAAATGTCATGTAGACTAAATGGACTTTTGCAGATGTAAGGACACTAGTGATGTTGACTGGCTCGTGTCATGTTAATATTATGACTTTCTCTTATCGTTCTCATATTTTTTACAAAGCATCTATCATCTCACACTGTCTAGTTACAGTCTAGTAGAATGTTTGAACAGGTTATTTCTCCCACTTCCTATTCTCGGATCAAGTTGAAACTTTGCATATTTACTCATGTTGCTTCCAAAATAAGAATTAATACAACAAGATTTCAAAGACTGTGTGTGTGGAAACACAAACTCATCAGTAGACCCCGTAGTGGTCTACTCAGTCAAAGAGTCAGAGGTTTCAATATTTTCAGAAAGAATATAAAAAAACTATGAACTACAAACTATCAACAACTACAAACTATCAACAACTACAAACTATCAACAACTACAAACTATCAACAACTACAAACTATCAACAACTACAAACTATCAACAACTACAAACTATCAACAACTACAAACTATCAACAACTACAAACTATCAACAACTACAAACTATCAACAACTACAAACTATCAACAACTACAAACTATCAACAACTACAAAAAGATACAAAAAGAAGAGAACGTAATTCTCTTTCTCTCTCTTTTTTCCATCTTTCTTTCTTTCATTCTCTCTCTCTCTCTTTATCTATCTCTCTCTCACTTTCTCTTACCTTTCGTTCACTCTATTTTCCCCTATTTTCTTTCTTTTTCTTTCACGTTCTCTTTTTTTTTCTTTCTCTCTATTTCTCTTTCTCTCTCTCTCTCAATAGTGTTACAAATGAACATTGATAGGCAGAGGTCAACGTATAACCCCGGCGAGATAACACAGCAGCGGGTGTTCTCTGGAATGTACATGTATCAACAAAGACAGGATGTGACATATCCTTACGTGTTATTCCAGAAGGTACTAGCAATGTCCAGTAACAGATAGAGGTCACAACTTGTGACCCCGGCAAGATGACACTGCAGCCGATGTTTTCTGGAATCTACATGTATAAACAAAGACAGAATGTGAGGACGTTTCCTCACGTGTTATTCCAGAGGATACTAGCAGTGTTTGTGCAACTTTGGAGGATCGATTAGGGACTCTATATAAGCCAGAGATTTAATGTGAAAGTCAGTCGTGAGTGAGCCGTTATGGTCGATACAGACAATGTAAGACGTGTGCGGCTCTAGTGGAAGAGAAATGTGTACGACTCGATGCAAGTTAACTAGGGTAGAGTTAACTGTAGTGGACTACTGTCGTTAAAGTCTATACAGCGAACTACAGTGGACTTGAGCCTTTACAGTCCATACAGTCGATGTAAGACGTGTGTGGCTCTGATTCGGTAGACTTGAGTACGACTTGGTTCAGCTTTGGGAGACCTGGAGCGACACTGGCAAGTGTGTCGTTGGTCTGTTCTGTGGAATACGGCTTGATGCAAGTTGAGAAGAGGCGAATTGCAACGAAGCGAAGAGATGAATTGCAACGAAGTATACCTAACTGTAAACTGACAGATATTGTACAGTCTTCTACGCTACATGTTACAGTAAATAATAAATACAGATGTGAAATAAAAAGACAAACGGGCAAAGCAATACAGTTCCAACAAAATGAAACACACAGGCCTATATGGCACACCCTCAGTCACAAGGAACCTAACAGATACCTTTGAAACCAGTGTCCTCATTTCAAAGAGGCAGGAGTGAACAAACACAAGCCTGTTTATTGGACGACATGCCGCAAATTTGGTTTGGCGCTCTGGACAATTTCATTCAACCCAAATCGATGTTGAAGAAACATAAAAAAAAATTCCTTTTGGGAGATGACGAATTTTTTTTTATTTAGTTTCTCATCGTTTTGTTTCACTTTTATTTCTGGTGACTTTGTGTGTGTGTGTGCCCATAAAGTTCCCATTCGGCCTATATATTTTTTGTTGGAAGGGGAAGGGGGGGGGCTGTGAATGCGTTTTTCCTTTGCCTCCCATCTATTTACAAAGCTTATATCAACTCACTCTGTCTGTCTGTCTGTACGTGTCTTTGTCTGTCTGTATGGTAAAAAGTTTGAACATGTTTAATACAATAATTTTATAATATAGTATGTTTCCCATTTTCGGATTAAGTTAAAACTTTGCATAAATTATTCATTAAACCTAACAAGACATAAATCGATTTAATAAAATTAAATAATTAATTGTTGGTGATTAATTATTTTGTTTGATTTCGAAATAATGGGAATAAATGCTAATTAAATTTTATTTAATATATGTATATATATATATATATATATATATATATATATATATATATATATATATATATATATATATATATTTAGCACAAAAAGACCTGGTAGCACACGAACTCTTGGTAGCACATGTAGCTCTCGTAACACATGTATCCATATTCTAGTGTGTAGTATGTCACTATATTAAAATCCCTACAAACTATTAAGAGCGTTACAGTACATTTGTTTAAAAAGCTGCCAGAATACTACTTTTAAATATGTGGTTGATGCACTCGAACCGAAAGCAAGAGTTTGAATCTTGAGTGAAAGTTTGAGACCTCAGCATGATTGACAGAGTTTATTATTGTGTGCACCAAACAGACCCCTTTGAATTTCGCATCTCTGTCACGAGCCATGCTATACACGCTGACGAGTCTGAGAAAGAAAGACTACCACAATGCTACTGCCTAATACTTCAACACCTAGACAGGCACAAGTGGCAACACATAGTTCAGAACCAACTCCTTGCTAAAAGTTTCTAAAAATACTTTTGAAGGTACATGTACGTTTTTTTAACAATACTTTAGTTTTGAACCTAAACCTTGTAAATCATAACGGCAATGTTGGTCTCAAAATGTTCTATATTGTTATTATTAATACAGTTATTGGTGTCGGTTTTGCGATTGTACAGCACATCTCCATAACTCCTCCAAAACTCCTTTAGTATTCCCATTTCTTCTTGGACCAATCTTGTCTAAACTTGCATGTGTTTCTGGAAGAAAATGTCCATGCTGCCATAGACGCTCAGCTACTAAACTCAGCTCAAACCAAATTTTCTCCATATCGGGAGTTGAGCCCGAAACTCTCAGACAGGCGGCCAATCAGTTTGTTCAACTCGACAACACACCCTATTAAAGGCGTTTGGATGATGCATTGATATTGTTCTGTTATACAGAGTATGTTCAACTAGTTCTTACCATGTGTATTGCGCAATAATAAGCAGTTGATGTAATGTGTATATAGCTGTTTTTAAGGCGGGACTTACGAGTATATACCTGCTTGTTTGACTGATCATCACTGCTGTTGTGTGTACTGTCAAGAGTAACGTGTGCTGCTGGTCTTATTGACTGAATGAACAGACTATGTAATGTATGTAAACAACTGATGAGTGGAATTTAGCAAAAGGAAAGGAAAGATGACTGATAAAATGGGGAGTAAGAGTCTGATTTAAAAACATAACTGTTAGAACACTGACATATTTAGACTAAAGTTAAAGTCAGAATAGTGTTGAAGAATCAAAAACGGCGGCGGTTCTCAACCTTTTTAGTTCCGCGACTCTTTTTTATAATTGTCCACTACGCGGTGACCCCCCAGCCGTAAAATCATGTTTTTGCTAATGTTATAAAATTGTAACCATAATATAAATATCTGATAGAATTACTAAAGCTGTAGGTTTAATCACTGAACTATAAATATTTCTGTTTTAAACTAATTACTAATAAATGAATTTGTAATTTTATGGGTAATTTTATGACTTGCATTTATTTACTTTTATATCGTGATCAACATATTCATTTTTTATACTTATGTGATGATTTGAAATGGAGAGTTTGATGGATAGTCATTGAAACTGTTACAAAAAATATTTTGGTATAATGTTGAGTTTTTATTTAGACAAAAAATCTACTATTCCAATGGTCTTAGGCGACACCTGGAAAATTGTGATTCGACCCTCAAGGGGGTCGCGACCCACAGGTTAAGAATCCCTTGTCTAGAACAAAGCAAAGTGTCTCTATACATCGGTTAAAATATAGAATAGGATTAGTTGCAAACAGTTGGTTACATCACTGTGTTATTTAATGTAGTATTGATTAATTGATCAGTAGTCATTGTTAGTCTATATTTAAATATATGTATAGTAGTTTTGCTTATTAGAATAATTCCCTGCTGCTTTTGACTCGCCAACTCTTCAAAGATATTCTATTCAGTATGCATGCCATTATAGAAGTGTATGTTGTACCGTGAACACACAATGCTAGATAACTATTGGGCATAGAAATATGTTTGTTATGTCACCAGATCAAGAAACAAGCACATTGCTTTTTGTTTTACAAAAGAGTTTATTAAATCTATTTTTCCGAAAATATTCCCAGATCAATCAGCAAATATAGTTTGTATATTTCCTCTGCTTTCTATTCATTGTATCGATCTTGAGGTGTTTCGAAGTATTTTGAATTAAAAGGGTCATAATTATGTCATTCATTTTTATTCAAGCACCGCAGTAATTATTTTTTACCTTACTTGACCACTTTACAATTAATGTGCATTAGCAAGAAAAACAAATAATTCAGCAAAGAGCTTTTTAAAAAAAAAACAACACATAAAAGTCATGAGTAATTTGATCGATAGTCTTAAGCAGTGGTTCCAAATGTACAATTGAATTCAATGTACAATATCTCCCTATAAAAATAAATAAATAAATAAATATAAATATATAAATATTAGAAACGTTATTAAAATTGTAAATAACCAACCCCAAACCGTCCTTTATAAACGAAAACCGATGTGATCACCCCAGTCTGAGAATAGTTTAAGGTGACAGGTGGCCAGTTGTGTACGTTTATTAGTAAGCCTATTTGTAGTACAGGTAACAAGAGGATTACTGTTCTATCCAGCGTGTTTCAATGCCCAACTTTGTTGTGTGTAGACTTATAACACCAGCCATCCTCGGATTTTGTTTTAAGCCACATGATCAACAAGTGTTGGAATTCCCGATAGTGTTTTTCTGACTAAGGAAATGATGTCATGTTTGCTAATAAAAAATTGCAATGATAATAAAACCCTAACCATAGCTTAGCAATAGGAAAGACACAAACTAATAAAATACTCAGAAGGACACAAAGATAAAGGCGCTTTTCTTATTCCGTATGCTAGGACTAATTCATACAAATGTTTTCCTAGTGGAACATGTGGTCTGATTCAACAAGTAGTAGAGTTTAAAGTCTCTAATTAACATGCACGACTAGATTAACACAAGGATACAAGTAGGACGTAATTATCTTCCCAAGGAACGTCTGTAATGTATAAGGTAAGAGAAGAGAAAGTAGATTTAATATAGAGACCTTAGTGACTATCGGGATGTTGCTGCTATCTGTTATGTTAGAAACAGTTTTTGTCAACCATAGTTTTAATTTCTTACGAATGTGAGCTACCATTCTTAATGAGTTAACGTAAAGAGAAAAGGGTTGGGGGAGGGGAACACAAATTCGGAAATGAAAAAACAAATCTTCGCCTCGTTCGGTTTTTATATGTATGTCTTTTAAATATAGACACCTTGTACACCGAATGCTACAGGGTTGACTTCCACAATATAGATTTCAAGTGCGTATTCCACTCTCAATATACAGTGGTATTTGACAAGTTAGTTCTTCAAGATTGACATCAAAAGTTGGGCGAAAAAGATGTTAGGCAAGCATGAAGTAGGGATCCTGGACCTTAGAACTAGGAAAAAGGCCGAAAACTTGGTAGCCTAGATGTGTATCAGGAATGTAAACATTGTATTGCTCTGTAGTTTTCTTTAAATCTATTTTCCAGTTATTGTTTTTAGCGGCCCCCGAAAGGGGAAAAGACGCTATTAGTTCTGTGTGAAATGTCTGTCCGTCTGTCCGTCCGTCCGTCCCGTTTAGATCTCGTAAACTAGAAAAGATACTGAAAATCTGACATGATAATATTTTAGTAATTTCAAAGTTCTGATGCAATGGCTACTTTTTTTTCTAAAAGCGAAAAATCTATTTTTTTAAATCACTTATGCAAGCAGTTTTTTCATAAAAATACACCACTTTTACAACTATCCACTTTCAATAGTAACAAATACCGGAAGCTCACTAGTAAGGGGAATAACTATATACCATATTTTTAACACATTTATGCAAACGGTTTTAGATTTTTGCCAAAAAAAATATTTTTTTTTCATTTGTATTGCTACGTTATGTAAGTTTTGTCAAACTAAATACTACATTTACCCAAAAATAATGTTTCTTATTTTAAGAGAACAAAAACTAGTTGATATGCATATAAGTTGGACATAATTTTAAACAACAATTAATAAGAAGGTTTTCATATTATCGCTTGAACTGTATTGGGATTCCACATTGAACCAGCACATAAGTAAATGATTTATTATTTTTTTTTTTTTTTTACGGAAATTATTTTTGTGTTGAGGATTTGAATAAGAGATTGACCCTTTACAAAACAATTAGATCAATTAGATATTCATTATAAGACATCAGTTAGGCCAGGTACGCATTTAACTTTACATTCACTTTCACCTATACTTTAATCTGCGGGACCGTTGGGGCACCACACAAGATGTCACCTTTCTTTCTCCATTCTTCGCTGTCATTTGTCTTTGATAGAATTTAACTCTGATGTTCTTTCTGAAAATACTGAAACCTGCCTTTTTACCTGCCTGGGTGGACCACTTCGGGGGCCGATTTTGAGTTTGTTATTTCCACACAAACTGTCTTTGTAACCTAGTTTTCTAAAATTTTTAGCGACATTAAACTTTTAGTAAAAATCGAAAAAAAAAAAATTATCGAAAAGCACAAAAGTAAATGTCTTTTTCTGTTTTTAATTCAGCAGAAACATAGACTCATTTTAGCATGTTTTTTTCATCGCTGGACAATGAATATCGTGATCAAGATTTTTCAAGCCTACAGTATGTACAAAATATTAGCTAACATTTTCTCTCCCAATTGACGATGCCAACGATCCATGACCCCATTAAACTATATTGATTTTTGAATTTATAAAATTGAATTTATGTTCTGTAAAAAAAGCATGCATTATCCTATAATTCAATACCAGCAATAACATTTTCTGATTACAAATAAAAAAGTTTTATCCTAACAGGAGAGTGAAGTACAAATGAGCGAAACGACACCAGAAAAATAATTACGGAGGGAATGAGTTAAATGCTTTAAAAAAAATGGCATTTATTAACATGCTGTTTTAATTGTTGACATTGTCAGTACGAATCATAAATATTATCCTAGTAGAACGTGAGCTAGTGTCTAAATAGTGGCCATATGTCATAATAGTATAAGTCATCATTTAGATAACAAAAAAAAAATAATGCAATAACACTCAGCGTTGACGCTGCAGAAAAGTATACCATAGCAACACAAGGTGTGTTCCGGTTCTCATTATAAACAGATTTTTAAATTGCATTTTGTTTTGCTACGACATAATGTGCATTGTGTCGAAGTCTTATTGGTGCATTAGAGCGTTGTTTGGTCACCGAACCAAATGATCTTAATACTTTGCCACACCAAGCGCAGATATAACAGATGTCCGCCGGTAGTCGATTTAGATTTTCTTTTCACCGCAAAGAGAATATATTATTTTTTTTTTAAACATGTCTTTTTGAAAAAAAAAACAGACACTGGGCTTGGAGAGTTCTCTTTCGTGGATGCTGTTTATTACCTACGTCATCTAGGTCAAGGCTAACCCACATATAGACTAAGGAAAGAGACCTAACACTTGGAATACAAATCGTTTTTTCGTGTGAGAATGCGCCCAGTTTGTTAGAGGCATCCTCGTAGGCAAGCATCACATGTGAAAGTAGCGTCTAGCGCCTAAGTTGTGATACGGTTTTTATAAAACTTATATCAACTCTGTCAAGTACTAATTATGTATACGTTATCTCTCTCACTTCCCATTCTCGGATCAAGTTGAAACTTTGCACAATTATTTATTGACAAAAGCAAGACATTTTGAATCAGTAATTAAATAGTAAACATTTAATTAATGTTCATTTGTGTTGAAATAGAGATGAATCTTGCAGTATTAAGATAAGTGATTATTACTGTGTGATCATTCTGGTATAATTTGCTTTATATGTTTTTTTCTTATGATATGGCTGCATGTTATGATGTAAAGCTAGTTTTGCTTGCGTGTAGGTAAAATTTAGATGCTGTCTAAGTAAAGGATACTCGACAAAAAATAAGTTTGGGAATCATTGACGTGGACAAAAACTACACAATACATATTCCATTGATACTGTGGCTAGTTGCTACCTTCTAGCCTGATGTTAAAAGAAACATACATATTGCAGTAGTCTCCCTTTATGGTTCGGTTCAAGAGTTGGTCGCTATAATATAACTAGGTAATGAAGGAGATTGAACTCTACGAGATAGGACAACAGAGCCCAATGCATAAGAGGAAATCAATAATCGATAGAATATCAAAAAAAAAGAAAATAACTGACGATGTAATTCAGATAAACTTGACATCTTTATCATGGCACATTGCGAATGATATATTATGCATGACTGTTGAAAGGAAGCGAATAATTGACATAATCGATTTGACATACATGTGTGAATTAGCCCTTGATATAATTTATGTTAGTCTTAAAACTACATAAAAATGGCCTACAAGTATAAGTTGAACCATAGTCGTTCTACGAGATGAACCATAATCATTCTGTGAGATGAACAACAGTCATTCTACAAGATGAACCAAGGTCATTCTACGAGATGAAACAAGGTCATTCTACGAGATGAATTATAGTCATTCTACGAGATAAACCATAGTATTACTGCGAGATGAACCATAGCCATTCTACTTGATGAATTATAGTCATTCTACGAGATGAACCATAGTCATTCTACGAGATGAACCATAGTCATTCTACGAGATGAACGAAGGTCATTCTACGAGATAAACCAAGGTCATTCTACGAGATAAACCATAGTATTACTACGAGATGAACCATAGCCATTCTACGAGATGAACCATTGTCATTCTACGAGATGAACCAAGGTCATTCTACGAGATAAACCATAGTATTACTACGAGATGAACCATAGTCATTCTATGAGCTGAACCATAGTATTTCTACGAGATGAACCATAGTCATTCTACGAGATGAATCTTAGTCATTCTACGAGATGAATTATAGTCATTATACGAGATGAACCATAGTCATTCTACGAGTTGAACCGTAGTAATTCTATGGCTGAAGGAGACCTACACCAACGTTCCATAAACAAAGTTATTTAAGAAAATACAAATAAACTGAATTAAACATCCTGAAAGGGAGATGAACTTGCTGGAAGAGATCCCAGAAGAAGTTTCTATGCATCATTTTCAGATGTATTTCTAACCCCATCCAATGGCAAGTGACGACGCCATGGTTCTCTAGACGAAGGATAAATACGTCTACAGCATTGTATAGTTTTAAAACAAAACAAAAAATGTATACATAAACACAGAGATCTGTGAGAGCGGAACGATCCAACGCCATCTATCGTTTCTTATGGTCTGGTCTGATAGCTCGAATGTATTTTTATAGAATATTAAATACGAATTAAAAACAAAAAGTAGTTCCAACGGGATGTGATTGCGCTGCTCAAACTAAATCCGTATATCCTTCTGTAGAAAAGCAATGAGCTTGTTTTTATTATGTGCAAAGAGTCGATCATCTCCGTCATGAGATACATGAAATGTTTTGTTTCACTTTTGATCACCCAAACATTCTTCAAAGAATACAGACACGTCGGAGACTTGCAAGAATGAAGAATCGATTCTCAGACACTGGTCGCTGGGGGAGGGGGGGGGGGGGCTATTATTTTTTTTTAAGTTTAGAGATAAACACTAGGAAGAAATTATGAGCTTGTAAAAATCTTTTTTTTTTTTTGCTAATTGTTTTCTTTTTCATGGAAACTCGAAATCTAAAAAAAAAATTGGGCATCTATTCAGATGATTAAACTACGACCCATTTGACCCATGACGTGGTGCTTCTCGAAATGTCTGCCTATAGTGCATAATGAAAGGTCAGAGTTCAAGGAGACTCAACGTTTTAATGCGGCAATGCGATCCGTAACTGACGTTTCGGAAATGTTCATATCCCTTTTAAGGCAGTGTTTCCCAAACTGTGTTCCTAAACCCTAGTGTTCCGCGAGGCCTGATAAGGCGTTCCATGAACTACTGGAATAATTGACTAGTAGGCCTACACGTAAATTAATCTCTAAGTACATGCAAAAAGAAAAAAAAGACATTATTTTAAAAAGTTGTTGGTAAAACTAACCTCGGCGTTCCAGTACCACCTCATCGTGGTCGCCGGGTGAACACTCTGCTCTCCTGGAGTGGCCAAGGGTACTGGTTGCTTGCCGCTGATGAATGAGCAGCCGGCAAGTGTAAAAGGAACACAAAGGGGTCCACCCCCCCCCTGTGGGGCCCCGGGGCAAGGGTGAGTAAGAGACCTTACGGGATCTCCGAAAAGCGGATAGCGCTGGACACCAACTCGAGGGTTGGTCGTGTTCTCCTGGGACTTAGTTGATTCGCGGGTCTCGCTATGGGCAAAGACTGGACTGACTGGAGGTGGACTGTCACGGAGGTGGTGACCAGTGGTGCGGACTTCCCGCACCCTAGAATTCCGGACCCTCTTGCAGGCCCTGTGTACACTACTTTCTAATCGGCAATAACTAAGGCCGTCAACGGCCTTCGACTTCTATGCAAACATGACTAATACACATCAAACCAGAAAACCCGGGTACGAGCAGACCCGAACAAGCTCCGTCGCGCGGGTAGTGGACGGCAGGCCCGACAACGAAAAATCCTCTACTACTCGCCCCGTGGTTCCGATCCGGCGGAACCTGTCGAACCACGAAAAATCAGCGAAGGTTCCCCTTCCCAGGACAAAGCCCTCTTCCCAGGCTACACTGCATTCGTTCTTCCCTCAGAAGAACGGTAGCCAAGGTGTGGCTAGCCAACCAAACCAACCTGGTGATCATGTCCCGCACCAGTCCCAACCAACTATTACCACCCAAAAGGCCCAACTGACTACGACCAACGAAGTGAGGACCATCGTTCCTCCAAAACACCAACCATTACAACGGTTTGTCGCTTCCAGTCCTAAACCCTTAGGGAGCGATAAACTTAGCCAGATAAAAGTACTTCAGCTCAATATCTGTGGATTAATACCCAAGATATTAGAGCTTACAAAACTCCTCCACGAGAGGGCAATAGACATCGCGCTCTTGCAGGAGACTCTGGTAGGCAAGAAACGAAGTAGCCACATCAGTGGCTATACGGCTTATAAATGTAAATGCGATGAGTGCCGTGGAATTATCACATATGTAAGAAACGGCATGAGAGTTTCACAAAATCCTGGCCCTCAAAGCGGCTCTCTTGATATATTCAAAGCTGGTAGAAAACTTACGGTCATTAATTTTGTTACAACCCGCCAAAACACGAACTTGCCATTAACCTCGGCAATAAGAACATTCTCACTAAAGCTCTATTAGCTGGGGACTTAAATGCCAAGTCTCCTGCATGGGGCTATGACGCAACCGACTCCTCGGGCCAAAAAAGTCCAAGAAATTCTCAACACTACGAACTTATTCTGCCTGCAGAAAACCACAATTAATGTGCTTGAGGATGTTGGAAGTGATCATAGGCTCATTGAAATCACTATTGCCCTCTCAGAGGCCAGGGGTGTAGCCACTAAACGGCCCAAAAAATGGAGCTACACTAAGGCTGACTGGCCAGCGTACGGGGCGGCTGTCGATTCCGCTCTGTCGTGTATCGCGGTAGAGGAAGGGACAGTCGACACCAAATACGGCGAAATCACTGTAGCGATTTTGGGTGCGGCTAGGAAGTATATCCCGCGGACCTATCCCGGCATACGCATAGACCCGCCTGGTCCCGAGAATTAGGTCGAATTCGAATAGTCAGGGCCAGGGACCAGGCGAGGCGCAGAGCACAAAAAAAAGGGACCCCCGAATGCCGCAGGGAGTTCAACGCATTATGCCGGAAGGCCAGCGAGGTGGCCCAACGTGTAAGGGCGGACCACTGGAGGGATGCCTGTGCCGGGCTGGATCTTCGGGATACTTCCATAGCCTGGCGTCTTCTTCGCAATCTTGAGGCCAAAGATTCGGCGCGTACAGCCACCCCTATATTGTCACCCAGTGGGGATCGAGTGGCAAAAGATCAAAAAATGGCCGACTTGCTTAACAAATATTTCGCTTCGATAAGCAAGTCCGAAAAGAAGACAGCCACGTCTATAGCCCTCAACAAGGAGCGTAAAAGACTCGAGAGGGAGCCGGATGGTTCGGAAGACCTGGACACGTGCAACGCGCCCTTCTGCCGTGCTGAGCTGGACAGAGCGATAACTAAGTGCAAAAACAGAAAGGCTCCGGGGCCAGACAAGGTTACTCCTGAGATGGTAAAACACCTCGGGGGTATTGCGAAAGACAAGCTCCTTGAGTTTGCGAATCGGACCTGGGTAGAGTCCAGACTACCCAGGGCCTGGCGCTGTGCTACCATTGTTCCAATTCTAAAAAAGGGCAAAGACGCGATTAACGTGGAGTCCTACAGACCCATATCCCTGACCTCCACTATCGGCAAGATAGTAGAACGGATGGTCAGCGAGCGACTCGTGTGGAGCTTTGAGAGTGCCGGTATCCTAGCTCACTCCGGTGTCGCAAACTGCTATATGCTGATGATATTGTCCTCTGGTCAACCGGGAAGAAAGCTGACCAACTCCAGGCAGCATTACAATCCGACCTCCATACCATTTCCTCGTATTGTTCAAAATGGCAGATACGAATCAACTTTGCCAAAACGACCTGGAGCCTGTTCAGCCTGGGAATCGACATTCTTGGGGCCCCATTCGAGCTCCAACGTGAAAACACGCCAAAATATCTAGGAGTCACCCTAGATAGGAAGCTCTCATTGCACTTGCACATCCAGGAAGTTGAACGAAAGGCCTCGAAGTTAGGGTTACTCAGAAAGCTAGCCAGTGCCAAGTGGGGCGCCCGAGCTGACACGCTCCGCACACTGTACACAGGGGCTGTCAGATCCCAAATCGAGTACAGCCTGCCCGTGCAGATGTACGCAAGCAAGACGGCCCTCGAATCACTCGACCGTGTACAGGCCCAGGCTCTCAGATTCATTTGCGGCACCTATAGAACGAGCCCAACTTCCGCTGCAGAAATCATGTCCAACGTGGCTCCTCTCAGCCTGAGGAGAGAGCGCGCCGTGCTAACGGCCCTGGAACGCTACAAAAGGGGCGAACCAGGGCTCCCGACCCATACATAAGTCACTCAGTGGAGAGTAAAAAACAGGATAAAACGGACATCATTTATGCACTGCGCGTCAAATTGGAGTGCTCAAGCTGGAGGAGGCCACAAAACGACACACACACACCCGGATTTAGTAAGAAAAATGGCAATGGATACACTAAAGACCTACCCGGCCGACGCCATTTACTGTTGCACAGACGGGTCGGTCATGAAGGACCCCGTAAGAGCTGGGTATGGGACCTATATCTGTTACCCAGACCATGAACCAGACAAGCTGTCAGGCACATGCAGCCTCGCCGCATGTAGCTTTGAAGCAGAATTAACGCGATAACCAACACACTAAATTACCTGCTCCAAAAAATGCGTGAAAAGATAACCGTTGCGACAACCGTTGTAATGGTTACCGATTCCCAGTCCTGCCTCCAAGCCATGGCTGGCTTTGGGGGAAAGTCCAAATTGGTGGAAGAGGCATAAGGCGCCGCATATAACATCCGCTTATTTATTGGAGCTGTCATCTTTATGCAGTGGGTGCCCTCGCAGTGCGGCGTGAGGGGCAATGCCGTGGCTGATGCTCTAGCACGAGAAGGAGCGCTGGCGTGCCCACTTTCGAGTCACCAAGTACGTTTCAACAGGCTGCCACAGTTATACGAGAGTGGGTACATGAAAAATGGTTAAAATCCTGGGATGACTCCAACACTGCCAGGGGAGTCTGGCAGCACATGCGTCGCCCAAATCGAGAGGACCCATGGTGGAGGCTAAAAAGGTTGGAACAAACAACAATAGCGCAATGGCGCACGGGACACTGCCCCATAGGTGCGTACTTCGCCCGGTTCCGGCCAAATTTTGATGCCCGTTGCCGACACTACGGGGAATCAGAAGAGACGGTGGCGCACGTCTTGCAAGAGTGTCCACAGCTCAGCAAGCTGCGGGAAGACGTATCCAGTGGTTCACTATGTTTGTATGGAAGCTATGAGGCACTAGGCCAAACAGCAGAGTTTCTTACCAGGGCACTACGGGAGACCTAGGTCTCCCTGCCTTGTCACCAATTGGAGTTCATCTCAGGTAAAACTAACAATATAAATAATCTTATATCTTTATTAGCTTTGACCTGATCTAGATTCCAACTCTAATTTTAAAGAAAGATACAAAAAATGAACCTTTAAATGATTTCTGGTTGAGTTTGTCTGAAGAGTCTCACAATATTTGAGAAGAAGCTGCTCTTTTTTTTTACTTCCGGGCTACTGCTTAGGGGCCTACAGTCTATTTGGGTGCAGCAGGTTTTTCTTTTTCATCTTGCAAAAAACGTCAAAAGTATAGAAGAAGTCTTGACGCCACATCAGATGTTAGAATTCAGTTTACTGATATCATGCCTGATATCAAGATGTTAGGAAATAATACCATAATATATATATACGTGAAACATCATGAGCATCAATATACCATGTACTTCTTGCTTCCCACCTAATAATTTCACAATAGTTATAAATAATGATGTGACCCCCCCCCCCTTTTGTTTAGCTCTTCACATTCTGGTTACTTTGTACTGGGGTATTTACTCTGCGGCTCCATAATCCACGACATTCCCTCAGCTCTGTCTCCTCTGCCAACAACATCATTGTGGATCAAAGCGTCACAACTGCATGAATAATAAATATTCCTCTTTGTCTTACAGTGCAAGCCGATTAACATTGCCGTCCTTCTGTCTTACGATAAGAGCGAGGCTAAAGTAGATGAGTCTTTTCCCCTTTATTGCATCCACAATTCGTTGAAGTAATCTAGGTTCGAATAAAAATTTTTTCGTTAATAAAATGTTGGTGTGGTGAAGGGAGGGGGAAAGTTGAGGTCATGTAAATATGAAAAGAAAGTATTTGCTGCTTAGCAAGAAGACTATTGTTGCTTGGACTATCGTGGTTCATTTGGAGATAAGCGAAACCAAATTTAAACCCGAAATTTTTTTCGTCAATACTGTACCGCTCGGCCAACAGCTCGTGAGTACTATTGTAACTATTGTTCAACTAGATAGCTTTTTACTGCTGACCCATAAGTCCTTATGCAGACCATTGTATAGAGCCCATGTGCTGTGGCGTCACAAGGAGGTGAATAGGGGTGTGGACCACAACCGTAAGGCCAATTTAAAAAAGAAGAAAAGAAATTTATATATATATTTTTTTTATACAAAACTAATTATCGCACGTTTGGTTGTTGTTGCCAATCAACAAATATACGTAAATTATCTCTTTGTATTATGTTAAAATAAAAAGAATAAACCAACGATTTTACTGGGAAAGTTTATCTTTTTTTTTTAAGAATGTTCAATTCTGAGAACGTTTTGACACTATCAGATAAATCTACCAGGTGTCACCAATCCTAGCGACGCTTCTGCATAGAAACACCTACCGTGTTATGGCCATAACAAAACGTATAATTTTCACGACGATTTGTTAACAATGCGAGATTCATTTCACAAATGACACTTTTTCTTTCGTTTAACAACTCTGAGTGGGAGTCTGCGCCCCAATCCATGTGGGCCCATCCCTGGGCAACAATCCATGTGTGTCCAACCCTGGGCACCATATTTTCCCCATCTCCTACTGTTCATCACCCAGCCAGAGTCTCAAAAAGTCTCGATCTTCTCATTTATTGACAATAAATAAATCCTAACTCTTTGGTATTGATGGACACGAGGGAGCAGCTCGCCCCGAGCCTCCCTCTCCAATCTCGCGCCCTCTTGCCTCACATAATTTCTCTTTTTTTTTCTTTCTCTGAGATAAACATTACATCCATTAAGATTTCTTCTAATCTGGAGGCAGACTCTATGTCTCTGAGCTTCGATTCACGGCTTTCAGTTGCCGACAGAAGATCTCAGGCTGAACATCAAGATACATTTTGTGTGTGTGTGTGTCATTTAGTATCGTGTGGGGAGGATTTAAGAAGATGTCGTTAGGTCAGCTTTGTTGTCATAAAACTTCAAATAGCATAAAAAAAGTACTTAAATTTAGCATCAAACAACTTGTTTTGGGATAGCTCTCATCAAATTCATGGATTTTAATATATAAAAGAAACCCTCAGAGAAACCTAGAGAAAACAAGACTTTTAATCTGATGAAAGATTTAAGACACCCAAGATTAGATCGTGAACACATTCGTCTGATGATTAGAAGAGTCGCCATTTGTGTTAAAGAGATTTAAAGGACTAACTTGACTAGATTACCTTCATTAGTTTAATGTCATGAAAATATAATAAACCCTATTTACTTTCAGTAAGCTGACACAATGCCAAACAAAACTAGTTTCTTCATTTTCATTTTTTTTTTGTTCTTTTCAAACATGAATAGAAAAGCCGCGAAGTTTCATAGAAATAGTCCGATTTTAACTAGATTTAATGTTGGAATGATATTTTTTGCTGTTCACCGTAAAAAACATAACAAAACAAACAAACAAAATAAAAACAAGCTACGTGGTCGTGTGGTTTGTGCTTTGGACTGTCGTCACTATGGTTCTGAGTTTGAACTCATCCCCTGCCGTCCTGCGAGTGTGGCCCAGGGGGTAATAAACTTCATTTCTGAAAGAATGTATGGAACTTAAACAACGAAACTTGCAAAAGTAATAATCAGGACATGGCTGAGCACTGAGCTGACTTATTTCTCACTCACTTAAGAGTTCAGTGTTATTACAATGACGTACAAGGCTCTATTCCATTTGAAAGTACATCGTCATAGGTCTCATCACTTAGAAAAATCTATTTTTATAATAGACTAGACATATGTTACCCGCGACCCGCGGGTCTTTATTTGCGCATTACTGTCGATATAGTCACAATTAAACGAAATAATAATGTAATAAGCGAATGTGTCAATGTAAAAATAGTGTGAATGAAGCTATCAAATAAAAATAGCTAATAGGCTTAAATCCATTTTTTCAAATTAAAACATTTGCTTGTAGGCCTACATATATTTGATTAAAATTTGAGATGAATAGACTTAATTTTGTATGTTCATGTGTTAAAGTATAAAGTAGATCTTGAGGTAGACATAGATCTAAATCTACACTAATCTAGAGTTGAAAATTGGCTTTTAAAGAGTTCATTCTGTGTTGCGCATGCGTGACCTTTTTTCATGAATGAATATAGGCCTATCTCAATACGGCTACGCAACTTTAGCGAACAGCGAACGAATTAAAATTAACGTATTAAAAATGCTTTAGAAAAACAAATTTGAATGTTAAATTGATTAAAATATCAAATGAATGGACAATAATTAGTATGTTTATGTGTTAAAGCACAAAACTATCTTAGAGTTCAATAAGAGTTTTAGACCTAGACCTAAGAATAGACTCAGTAGAGAGATGTGTTAATGTGTAACCAATTGGTAATGTCTAATGAAAGAATGTTCGCCAGGAAATCTGTAGTCACAGATATCAGGAACTAATTTATGTAAAAAATGCTTTTGAAACACAAAATTGAAGGTTAATTTTATTATATAATGAAATCAGTGGATCTTCTTTTGTAATTTCATGTGTCAAAGTAAAAAACTATGTGCGCAAAGTGTATTTCTTAAAATTAGATCTAGGTCTAAATCCTTTCGATCTTTTCTCATGTCAACATAGTTAACCATGGCCTAGATTTATAAAATACTATAGCTGTAATAGAGTCGGACAACTTTATTTTTTTTGAGGGTCTTAAGTTTGTTTTAGGGATACAATACATACACTACGGTCTTAGTTAGTACCCAAGGAACATTCCTGCCTAGTTTTATCAAGATTGGTCAAGCGGTTTTGATGTCTTTAAGTAACGTACATACATACATACATACATACATACATACATACACCTCACATTCTACTTTATAATATAGATAATAAATGAATCTAAAAAAAAAAATTACGAACATTCAACTCGCGATTAACGGGAATCCTTGAAAAGAAAGTCATATAAATGTTTATTTTTGTTGAAAGTTAAAGGTCATCAACTTCTTTAAAAGTAGCTAAATACGTGTTGTGTATTTAAAAAAAACCACATCAATCTATCTAGCTATGTATATATCTAATGTCTGTCTGTCAGTCTCTCTGTCTGTCTGTCTGTCTGTCTTTCTGTCTGTCTGTCTATCTATCTATCTGTCTATCTATCTATCTATCTATCTATCTATCTATCTATCTATCTTAATCGACCACTGCGGACAATGGTCATGCTTGCCCTGCTTGTGGCAAAATATGTAGGTCACAGATGGGGCTGCGTATCCACGGGAAATACTGCATTTGTTAATCTCATTAATCTGAGGACTCGAAGACAAGCTTTATAATAATTATTTTATTAGTAGTAGTAACATAGTAGTAGTAGTAGTAGTATATTATATTATATTATATTATTACAATTAGTCAATAGAAGTGTAAAACATCAACAGGTCTATTGATTTAATGTGTTTAGAATCAATCGCTGCAAAAATAAATAGAATAATAATCTCTTTTTACGGTCACTAAGGGAGCTTTAATAAATAGAGGTCAAAGAATCACGCGAGGAAGGGCCGTCTGTCTGGCGATTGTTGTTATGCGCTCTGATACAAAAATTGGTACTTTATTGCACCCTACACCAACCCTGGTTTCGGGCCATTAACTGGAACAGATGTGTACCTCGCTTTTCTGTTCAATCTCCCCCCCCCCCCCCCATTTCCCAATTCTCCGACTGGCCTTGCCATTGGTCCGTCTATGATATATTGATGACTGGCATCAAACTGTGTTTTTACGATCCTTTGTTAGCGCTCAGACAACAGCGACATATGTCAATGTGGGGAATAGATTTGTTTTTTGTTTTTTTTGTATTCTGGTCAGTGTGTCTGAAATAGGTTAACAGCTGAATATAACCCAATGAATCTAATAAATAGTGGCAATAATTATTTCAATTTTATAATGCGTTGATTCATCATTTTGTTTGAAATAATTTCATTCTTGGAATAGAGTCAAGAAACAAGTAATATAATTTTTTTTAAAATCTGTTTTATGTTTTATGTTTAAATAATAAGGTTAACTTCACATCCACGTTTTGTTTATTAATGAAAAATAAGTATAATAAAAAAAATATTTGCCACAATCAGAATGGAACCCACGACATAAGCGTGACACTCTATCAACTTCTCCATCCAGTCTTATTTCTATGTGCAGAATTTTTAGTTTAAACTTAGCGATTCATTTTTTCTTGAGTTGTTAACCAATCCACTTCCACCACATTGTGTCCACCAATCCACTTCCACCACATTGTGTCCCACAATCCACTTCCACCAAATTGTGTCCACCAATCCACCTCCACCCCCATTCTATTTTGCTGCCCATGAATACATTGCCTGTGTGAGAGTAAAAATTGAATAAAACAAGAAGGCCTTCAGCTCTATTGAGGATCTTTAAACTTGGCGTTGAAAGGGTTAAATAAAATTGTTTAAGGCTAGAAAGTGCTAGGGAAAATGTTTTGTCAATAAAATCTAAAGAAAACCTTTAACTAATGGGGTTGTAGATAATGGAATAAGCAAATGCTTATGAAAAGGTAGAGCTCTGCTGTTTTTAAATACTTTTAACTTATAATGTAGTGAGTGATTTTAGTTTTAAGAGAGAAAGAGAGTAAGAAAAAGAGAGAGAGATAGAAAGAGAGAGGAAAATAAGAGAGAAAGAGAGAGAGAAAAAAAATAAGAGAGAGAAAAAGAGAGGGAGAGAAAAGAGAGATAAAGAGAGATGTCTAGTAGATTGCGCCTTTCAAAAACTAATACTTAATATAACAAGAAATAAACAGAATAAAAGCAATACTATTAATTCATAGAGAACTAACACCAACAAAAATAATTAGCTGATGAGTCTAACCGTCTACCAGAGGGCCGTGAGTCTATGTAGCTATATACCAGCCAAACGTATCATATATTCTAATGATAGGGACAAGCTTAATAATAAGCGTGTATCAATATTTCATAACTATATTTGCATTAGAAGATATTATTTGGCGATGGGGTAAGTCTGAGCATCAGAATCCAAGGTTAGACACCCATGGTAATGATTATTAATCGCTCTTCTCCTTCGCTTTAAGAGAGCAGACTTTGAAATGATGTGGGCTAGAACACAGACACGTACACTCAGGCCCACAATAAATACACACTTAATGGAGATACTCTTACAATCGAGGTATTTCCATTAATAGCATTTTGTTAAGTGTATCATTTGTACAGAATACGTATTGATAAACTAACGTTTTAAAAACAATGTTGTAATTTATGTGTAGTTTTCTGTAAGTACTGTAGAAGCCAATGAAGCTTCAAAATGTAAAGAAAGATCAGATTACTGTAAATAACCTTTATAGAAAATACGAAAAACATGCGTATATGCAACCCTACCGGAGCCTTGCAGCAGTAAATCTTTGTTTTTTGAGTCTGTGAATAAACTCTCGTATGCAAATTTTAAATAAAACAAATTTATACAATTTCACAAGCACACACAGGCATTTAAAAGAATTCATGTACACCTCTATTGAAACGGTATTTGCCTATCAATAAAAAATATTTAAAATCTTTTTCTTTCTGCACTATTTTTTTTTATAGAAATATTGAATTTTTATTTGTCTACTTGTCACCTACTTGACTCCCTTGTCTACTGATAGAGATTGTGCGTGCGTTGACGTCATAACTCGAGCAAAATTGCTGGACGGCTACCCGCTACAAAGCGTTAGCCATTAGAGCTGAAGGAGAGGAGGTTGTGAACACACACACACATTAACAAAACATATATGCAAGCATGTGATTGGTTGTACGAAATACTTTACCTTGGCTTCTAAACTCTCAAAAGTAAGGAAAAGATTAAATTTATCTCTGCCCATGAAGAGTTCTATGTTTAGTTAATGTGTTCAAATGTTACAAGTGACGAAAGGTAGCGTAGTGATTTGTTCACGAAAACACGTGCAGACGCTTTAACTGGGACTACATCAAATACCGTATTTTTTGCCGTATAAGACGCTCCGGCATATAAGACGCACCCAATTTTAAAGGAGGAAAATCTAGAAAAAAAAGATTCTGAACCAAATACTGTACTAGTTGGTCCGCCTGATCACTTTCTCACATACACCATACACGTTGTCTGTCATCTACCCAGACGGCACATTATGACGTAGGGAGGGCGGTGTGTACCGGCAGTAAGCTCAGCATGATGCCCGTGCAGCACAAGGTTAGACTGTCGGGAGGGGGGCATGGCGCGCTATAGGAGGGAGAGGGAAGCCCGAACACACACAGCCTGGCCGTGCAGGGAGGGTCACAGAAGTCACCACAGCCCGCAGTACGTGCCCCAAATCCAGCCCGCAGCACACACTGCATAAGGAAAGGACTGCGAGTAAGCGCCACACAAAGTTGGGGGCAGTTTTAATGCATGTAAAATGTGTATTTGCCGCATAAGACGCACCAACTTCCCCCCCCCCCCCCCCCCCCCCCCCCCCCCAGTTTTGGAGAAGAAAAAGTGCGTCTTATACGGCGAAAAATACGGTAACTGTTTTAAAACTTGCAACAAAAAATGTTTACTATAGAGGTACTGGATGCGTGTTGACTGAGTGGTATAACGCTTGTCTTCTAAACCGAACGGTCTAGGATTCCAATCGAGTTGACGACTGGGACTTTTAAATTTCAGAATATTATGGACGCCCCTGAGTCGGATCAAGTCCACCCAAAAGGCGTATTTGACATACTTTGGGGAGGTGAAGGCGGCTTGTCGTTGTGCTGGCCACATGATACCTTGGTCCACCGTGGAACACAGAAACAGATGACATCTGCCCTGTAGACAATTAGATCTGAATGGGTTACCTTATAAAGCAATAGGAAATCATGAGTAAAAAATACAAGATTAAACACATGAAATTAAGAGAAGGGTTAAAAGTCTTAAGTGAAGTATTTTGAATTCAAGAATAGTGTTTGGAAATAATAAAGCTTACTTCGAGTCCAAACACTAATGAGGTGTGCAGTGTTTCAAGTGGCTACGCCGTCCCAGCTGCAAACTAGATATGTTTCCACAATCAGCGCAGACATGACCGTTATCCTTCGGTGGTCGATTTAGGTTCGCCGTCTATGTTTGTTGTTTGGTAATAGCTGGAAATCTCATTAAGGCATTTTTGTGATGTCATTAGGAGAATTAGAAAATAATTCTTAGAGCAGAGCAAGTAGACCTTCCATAAAAAATATGTTACTGTATATGTTTATAGATGTATTCTCAGATTATATATGTGATACTTTCCTCAGTAAATGATTGGAATTATTTCTATTGAAGGAGCCCTCAAGGCAAGTTGGTGCTCAGGGCATCAAATAGCTTGATCCGGCACTCCTCATATCCATTCTCATGTATTGGTCCCTTGGGATGAGCGCTATCTTTTCTTCGCTCAAATTTCTTCCTTTAGCACTGTTTAATGACAGTGTTCTGTATCACCACGTCGACACTGCTATCAACTTGTCGGTATCTTGGGACCGTGAGCTGAATCCTTGAACGTGACAGGCGTGGAAGGTAGAAGAACTAATCCACAGCCTGCTGTTTGTTTGCTACGTTCTCAAAACTTGAACGCAATTAAGCCAGTTTATAGTCATAGCAACACACATATTCCTAACATAAAATGATAGAAAAATGCCCACAGAATCTCTTTAAGTATACTATCGCAGTTAGACACCAATGATACACGGGACTACTTCAAGATTTTTGTAATAATCTCATTACCATAAGACACAAAGATGTATATGAGTCCAGTATTTACTTTAATAATACTCATTAGTTTCCGAGTTAGCTTAATTCGGCAACAGTTACTTTATTTCTTGCTATCAATTATTTTCTTTACATCAAAATCCAGAAACTTAAACACACACAGCATTAAGTTAAGAGGACAAATTAGTTATCTGTTCAGTGTGTGATGAAGAGTAAGTAATTTGTTTGATTTTATATCTTAGCCTCTTGACATGATGTAATTATAGTTAGCAAGTCTCTGCATATTTTTGTGTTAGCTTTTGTTTTTTATAGTAAGCCCTTAATACCCTATGATATTCTAATATTCTTATTAAGACATTGTAGTTCTATGAGTTAAACCATATTTGGGGGAAGAGAGGCGTTGTCAATGATACTATTGATTATTTAGTAATATTACATTGCATTAGTATTATAGAAATATTTTGTAAAGATAAAACTTCCATTGTACAAATGTAATCTACTTAAAATAGCCGGTGTCTCATTTAAGTCTTTCACGGGACGTTTAATCAATTAAAATATAAACTTTAAAATAATATTTATCTTTAACATCCCGGTTGTTCCCTCCCCTTTCAGTTTGTAGTTAATGTTTTTTATAAATAAAAAAAAATGTTTATCGGAATAAATATTATACATAAAAAACAAAACAAAAAATATAGTCGAATGCAACTTAAGAACATATTGGAAACACGAATCCATTTTGTACTTATCTCTCAGGAGACAAGCTAGCTTCCAGTGTTTACCAAACGTTTTTAATAAAGGCTATGAATTTTTTTTCATTTATTAAATATTGATCTTCATAAAGTGACTCTGAAGTCTAGATCAGACTATGGTGACAACAATGAATCATTGAAGATATAAAAGAAGATGCGTCATTTGGATGATGCAAGTGGCGGAGGGGGTAACCCATTGTCCCTCTCTCTCTCTCGAGGGCCTTGAGATACAGCCCCAAGGTCGGTGTTAGAACTTCAGATCATAAAAGAACCTTGGTGATTCATAATTCATTTAGAGGCCGCAGACAATCACTGTTTCAAAGTTCCCAAAGTTTAGTGTCAGAATGAGGTTTAACGCTAACTCCAGGCCTCTCATTTTCCTACCACCACCACTGTAACCATGTAACCTAGTTTAGTCTCTTCCCCTCTTTAAAGCGCAGCAAGAAGCAGATTAGAGTTTTGTGACACAAAGTTCTGTGACAACTCAGATTGTATTCGCAAAGTCCTCTCTGTATCCTTGTCATAACAAAAACACTGAACGTGTGTTTCTATGTCTGCTTTTATAGTTTATTGACTTTTATAAGTAAAATTAATGTTTAGAGCAGGGGTCCTCACCTGTGGGTCGCAACCCCCTTGGGGGTCGAATGACGATTTGCCAGGGGTCGGCTAAGACCATCGAAAATATGGATTGTTTTTGTCTATTCTTCTATTGCTGTGTGTTCAAAGACTCAAAAAACATAGATTTACTGCTGCAGGGGTAAACGACTGTATTGCTGTATGTGTGTTTGGGGGGAGGAGGGGGTCGCGGCAGAGTGGGGGATTGTAAAAAGGGGTCTCCGAGCTTAAAAGGTTGAGAACCGCTGGTTTAGAGGCTATGTTACTATAATATACTAAAAAAACAACAAATATACTATAATTAAGTAAGCTAATTAACAACACGTGAAAAACTCATTTAAAATATTTTATCTCCTGATCTGCTTTTAATATTGCTTTGTAAAAATGTCCAAGCTTTGTAGTTTTTTTTTATTATTATTTGAAAACTTTTATTTGGAAATTATAACATTTTGTTTATTTACAATTTACAAACAATATGTTTATTTTCGTAAAGGTAGTCTCTGAGATAATGAATCAGTTATGTATGTTTTATCTCTGTTAAACTAGAGTATACTTCCAGATAATCAATAATACCAAATACCGATAGAAACAAATCACACGAGAAAAAAATATATCCACACAAAAAAATAGTGCATTTAATTTTTTTTTTAAATTCCTAATTGTGTCAAGGACGCTAAAGTAAAAGATCACGATACAATAATACACATTAGTTTATGCTACAGGCGAAAGAACGCAGGGATTTAAATTTACACTGCAAAATTTGCATAAACATTCTCGTGTTCCTTCCAAACCACATAGTTAATCACTTCCATCTAAAATCTAGCTAACTATACGTATCCATCATAAATGAACATCTCCTATACACCTTAAAGAAAATACTTGAATGGTATGCAGCTCTATATTATAGTCCTTATAATTAAATGCATACAAATCTACAACTGCAATAATGACAGTAAAATGTAAATCAAACCTTAATTATCTCGGACAAAGGTTTTTATATGGTGAAGAAAATAAAACTATGAGTCGTAGGTGGAATCTGAACGACTAGATGCACGACGCGTAGGACGAAATCATCTTCTTTTTTGAAGTAACGAAAGTATTTTATTAGATAAGAAGAGAATACAAGATGTACATATAAAGACGAAAACTTTTCACATACAAATAACTAACTCAAAAAGAAACAGCCAAATCAATAGACTCTAGAAAAATAGCTACAATAAAACAATGTTATTGTAACAATTTCAGATGATTCAGTCAATATCACTTAGAAAGAAAAAAAATTACGTTGCTGAATTAAATAAAAAACAATAATTAACTTATAACATGTGTATATATATTGTGTGTATATAATAATAATAATAATTATAGCTTTTATATAGTATATATAGAGGTAAAGAAACAAAAAAAAACAAATATTATAAAGCAGGTCATGTCGAAATCATTAAAAGACAAAGGAGGCCTATTCTAAGCTATCTTGACATGACCAACTCATAATTTTTTGACTCAGGACCGGACACAACAAAATGAGACATCATATGTTTCGGAAGCTTAAAGTCGGGACGAGCGAAAGCTGCCCTTGTGGAGCATTACCAGAGAATGTTGACCATGTCCTTCATGCCCGGTTCCTCACAGATATAGGATTAGGCTACTGGTCTGAACTCTCCGACATGTAAAATGAGAACGAGGAAGAAGAACATTTGTTTAAGGAGTAATCGCCAACACTTAGCGACGGCATTATTGCTCCTATTAATGCTTTTTTTTTTACAAAATTGATATCAACTCATTTGTAATATTATCACAAATATGTTATTGCGTGTCATGTGTCCTGGAGATACTTAACACACATATACACACACAGACACACATAAAGTAAAGCAAGTTCCCCGACACATTAAGTAAATATTGTAATCATCTGTTTCTTTGATCAACAGTAAACGAGCAGGATGTCAAGTGGTCAGCTCAATGACCAGGGGCGGACTGGCTATATGGGCATTTGGGCAAATGCCCGGTGGGCCGGTACCCAAATGGGCCGGTAAGGCCACCAAAATGCCTGATCGAAGTCACTATGGCACATATCAAGTTGTTAAAGGTTTTATAATATCCTTAGTATGTTATTATTATTATTATTATAAAAGGCCCCCTGAGCGTCGTGTTTAAACAAAAAGCCTTTCACATAACTTACAGTGTAAAACTCTTTTAATCAAACACATTTTCCGAAAATAAAATGTGTAATGTAGACAGTGCTACTAGTAGGCTTCATCTTTTTAGGGCCTACATAATTGCTGATTTTAAAAGACGCTATATTGCTTATTAAGATATAGAGTTCACTGTATACATGCATATCGATACATTATCAAACTTAACAATGGTTTGTGAGGACCGATACACCTAGTCATGGATGCCCATCACGTGAGTGTGGGCCGAATTTTATAGAAATGACCGGGCCGATTTTGACACCCAGTCCGTCCCTGTCAATGACCATCTTCCTTTATTTTCCCCAGCAGTTATTTGGTACCCATAAGGGTTGACCAGAATTAGCGTCGTCCCAAAATATCCCAAAAATAAAAATTATTGACCTAGATTTGAACCGGAGACATCTCGGTCTGAAAGCCGAGCGCTCTATCACTCGGACACCAAGCTTCCAGACCCATACACCTATAGATTTACTTCAACACTGGTGTAGAAAGACGATCCTGGTGGTCAACTCCTGTCCATCTGCGTCAAAGAAACTCTAAATGTAGATTTGAGATTATTAGATATCCCCCCGCCTCCTTGTTTACCCCTACGTCGATGTATTTAATAACCTTCTTGAGACAGACTGACGTGTAATTTAGCAACTGTTCCGTCTTGGAGAGTGTGAACCAAATTAATAGGACAGAAAAAAAAAACAGAAAAAAATAACTTCCTTGAACAAAACATTTTTTTTTAGATTTCCCACAATGCATACTAACACATGTGTGTGTACTTGTTTGTATCTTTGTGCGTTGTGTGCTTTCGGTGTGTGATGAGGAACCAAGAGGAAAGAAAGGGTCATTAAAATCTCTGCATTAGTTGGTGTTAAAAAGCTGAATGTAAATGTTGCGAATGGAAGACAGTTCCAAATACGTTGCTGTTTGGTAGCTATTGGGTTTATAGCAAGAATCAGAGATGTTTAGCTGGCAAGTCAAGATGAGAAATGAAATGTTTTCCAAAATACATTGTAGCCATATTACATTTGTATAGTGATGATGCAAAAAACACAATCAGTTTGACTGAAACATACAGCCAAATGACAAGGAAACTTTATAATTATATTATGAAATTTTAACATAGTTAATCTGAATACATTTGACAATTTGAAGGTCTTTGGGAGTATTTAACTTTGAATCCATCAAAAGTGTCGGAGAAGTTCGTTTTCTGGGTGTCATTTACTTTCAGCGGTTTGAGGAATGGTGTCGTTAAGCTCTATTACTTGTAAATAACGAAATAATTTAAGACTGATCTTCATTTGCTGCTTTCCCAAAGCTTTCGTTCTTCATATGTAAATAATTGTCAGCAAAACAAACGACATTCGAACTGTTCTAATTCTTTTCTTTCATTTATATATTTTCCCCCATTAGCCAGTATTTTCATCTCACCTAATATATAGTTTTTGCAAGCCTGTCTCTTGTTACAGCTAAATACAATGTCCTGAAATAAAAAAAAAAATGTACAATTTAAAAAAAAAAAAAAAGAAACTTGCTGATTCATCAACATTCAATGTGATATTCATTAGTGACAGCTGAGCTAAGCTTTTAGTGACACATGATTCTACTGAATCCAAACGGTTAGCGTTGGAAAAACAAAAGATCTATGAAAAGTGTAGATTCAGATTACCTTGTCTCGAAGGATTTCAAGTAAACGCCATGTGTCGTTCAACAGTTAGTGGTTCAACTTGTTCGATAGCCTGTTACACTTTGCCAGGGTCGAAACGAAGCAGAAGGGTGTCCGGGGGGAGGAACGGCCACCCATTTAAAGGGGCAATAAACATTATCAAATATAAAAGAATCATCCTGACAGCGCCTCAGAGATTGACAAAACAAAATAAAAAACATTTTTTTATCTCATTCAAACGTAATAAAGTTGTTTTTTTTTCCTCTTTGATTTTTTTCCACTTATTAATGATCTAAACAGCTATGATATCAAGTTTGACTTTATATTTCGCTGTTAGGTTTATCTTTTTAGGCCCAATTTATTTTTTTTTTAAGTTTTTGTCAAACGGCTATCATTAGACCATGCACATTTTTGTGTATAAGACTTCATGTAAATTTGGCTTACAACTATATCTAGGTCTAGAGCCAACATGGCGTAGTTGGATGTATTACCGTAAATGCGCTAAATGAGTAAATTTAAATTTGATTCAATTTAAAATAGATTTCATCCAGATTCTAGATCCAGAAGTATATCTAGACTAGATCTTAAGAGTTCTAAACTAAATCAGAACTTTAGGTCTAGTGTTAGATCTCGATGTCCATACAATTAAGATATGTAATAGTACACATTTACCTTTCTCGCTGGCAGAATCAGAAAAAGCATATTTTCTAGCAGCTGATGGTGTCACGGGTTCTATACCCGACTTCAACCAAAAAAAAACGTGGTCAACCCAGGCAGGTAAAAAGGCAGGTTTTAAATATTTTCAGAAATCGTAGAAATGGAGAAAGAATGTTGACAGATCTTGTGTGGTGCCCCAACGGTCCAGCAGACCACGGGATAGATGAAAGTGAGGGAGAAGTTTGATGTGACCCTGGCCTTACTGATGTCATATAATCTTTTATAATTGGTCTAATTGTTCTTTAAAGGGTCAATCTCTCTTTTCAAAGCTTCAAACAAAAAAAAACAACCCAAAAACACTACATTGTCTTTAAAAAAAATTATCCGCTTTCTTTAGTTTAGTGTTCCATGTACATTATCATCCTCTGCAGTTCACGCGATAATATGAAAAACTACTTATTAATTGTTGTTTTAAATTATGTTCCACTTATATGCATATTAAAGAATTTTTTTCTCTTTAAAAATAAAAGTAAACGTTTTTATTGTAAATGTAGTAGTTAGTATGACAGAACTTATCTAATTTAGCAGTACAATTGTAAAACTTTTCTTTTTAAAAAAAAAATCTAAAACCGTTTGCATAAATATTCAAAATATGGTAAATTGAAATCTCCCTTTCTAAATAGCCTTTAGTGTTTGTTACTATTAATAGTGAATAGATGTAAAAATGGTACATTTTTAAGAAAAAACTACTTGCATAGTTAATTTAAAAAATAAATTTCAGAAAAGAACAAATGTAGCCGTTGAATCAGAACTTTGAAGGGATTTTCAATCTATTTTCTAGTTCACGAGATCTAAATGGGACGGACGGACGGACAGACCACACAAAACTAATAGCGTCTTTTCCCCTTTTGGGGGCGCTTAAAAAAAACTATTTTATGCTACTTGAAGTTTAATAATGGAGGTCTTTTCTTATGGAAACATGTTCTTCTTGTCTTCTATTCCTTATGTTTTCCCAATTGATCACACACTTTCAAATCTCTCTCAGCGTTAGGAAACAAAACAATAAACATTGTGTGTGTGTGTGTGTGTTTCTGTGTGTCAACGTTCATGTTCAAGTATGCCCCCTTGTTGCTGACAAAAGCTGTTCATCTGCGCGATTCATTTAGTTTCAAGCCATTGAATTCTATTGCCTAAGGAAATATATCCTTTATTTATCTTCCATGGAGACGATATGTTGTCTGTCTGGAGGCTGTAGATAAGCAAGCATTTCAGCTTTGATTGTTTTTTATATCTTTTTTGTTTTGTTATGTTTTTAATACTGTGAAACGGTACTTTGTGTGTGTGTGTGTGTATGTGTGTGTGATCTATAAAGGTAATGACGCTTGCATAATGATTGGGATTTTACAATGTTTCGCCTATCATTGTGCTCTACCTTAAGCATCTCGCTCAAACATAACCCATTTCAGTACGACATAATTTATTTCACACAAAGATAATTTTTTTGTACACAAAACACCAATATTTCTGATAATGCACAGTGATGACTCTGTTGTATGAATTCCTGAGTCTTGAACCATTCAGACAAGCACACGTGATATAGGTTGCAATACATATTGTTCATCAGCTAACTACAACAGATATATCAAAATCATTTGGAAATAGTTCTACAGCTGGTTATTTAGTTCATATATGGAATAGAATCTTCTGATCTCCTAATCAGTAAACTAGTACACTTTTATAAGGAGAGATTGACGTCTTGTTAGCAGTGTTGTCTCATCATATACAAAGTACAGAATGTAGTTAGATTGACTCTACTTTCTATATCATTCATTCATAAAACATTTATCGCTGGATAGCTATAAAAAGCAGCAATTAATAGCTGGAGAGTTCACTGATACATGTAAGCATACAGATATCTACACGTTTATTTGCAATTGTTTTATTTTCAGATGCTATTCAATGTCCATATGACGAAATGAAGCGATTGGACTGAAAGCCTGAATGGGGCGATAACTGACGGAATTATCAAGGTAACACTACAATACAAAGCATGTATCTTTGCTATTATTTTATGTTAATACTTGTGTTTTATTTTTTATCAAAATAGATTATTTTATGAACACACTTAATTTATCAAAAGAAATGTATCTGTTTGTTATCTGTTTGTTATATGCTTGTTATGTTTGTCTTTGAAACAATCCTTTTTGCGACTGGCATTTTCAAATAATTTTACATTCTTTATATCCTTGTTCATTTCTCTCTCTCTCTCTCAATTGTATACATACGTGGTGTCTCTCCCTCTCTCTCTCTCGCTATCACGTTTTCTCTATTAGTGTTTCTATCTCGCTATATCTTTCTCCCACAGTGTATTCTCTCTCTCTCTCTCTCTCTCCCCTCTGTTTCTCTTCTTCTTTCTGAAAGCTATTAAATAATAGTCAAATTCAAATGAAAATCTTTTAAAAAAAAAACACATCTAAACTTTTAAACCTTTAAATGTAACTTGTTGATTTAGATTTAAAAATGCTGGATGGACTCGAAATGCGTGTTACCCTAATTACGTTGTTATTTTAATATCCCAGAGATTTTGTGGCTCCCTAATCTACCCTAATCTACCCAAACCATCTAGCTTAAATATTAATTCCACTGTCAAGAGTCAAGACTACTCTAGACCATGATAACGTTTGAAAAGTTACAGACACCCAACAAAACAACGACTAGACACTATAAAACACAGTTTTAGTGGTATTAAAATATTAAAAAAAAAACATTGAAGTTTTATTGCTGAAAAAAAAATACAAAGAACAAACGCACAATAAATGATTTACATAGAAATGTAAAGGCACAATAAATGATTAATATAGAAATATAAATGCACAATAAATGAATAGAATGTTTTTAATGGAGAAGAGATGACAAAAGAGTGAAGAAAATATTTACTTTCTACTAGAAACAAGCTACGAGATAGATACAAAAAGACATGAAAACCAGATAAACTGCCTAGGACAGAATCAAGAGCTCTTCATGGAGTATGCCCTACAATACTATAACTGCTGTCCAGGCTTCGAGAATGTTCCCAAAAAGAACAAGAAAAGACAAAACGTATTGAGTGCTCAAGAATTTTACATTTCATCGCGTCTGTGTTTGGGATTTTTTAAACAAAATAAAATACGTCTCATATCTCACTTGACCTGTTGTTTGGGATGAAATTGAATCCATAATTGACGCCTCTCTAGATGGGTTAGGGTGTACTCAAGATCACACACACAAAAAACACAAAAACACAAACAAAAAATCTACACTATTAGATTCATCATTTCAGCCGCTATTCCCAGTTCACCTAGTCTTGGACTCTATTTTTTTTGGTTGTTTTAAAGAGACACCTATAGCAATACATAAACACCTATAGTATCACACACAGAGACATCCTTACTACCACACATAAAGACACCTATAGTACTACAGAGATACCTTTACTACCACACACAGAGACACCTTTACTACATAGACACCTATAGTACCACACACAGAGACATCTTTACTACCACACACAGGGACACCTATAGTACCACAAACAGAGACACTTATAGTACCACAGAGACACCTTTACTACCACACAGAGACACCTTTACTACCACACAGATACCTATTGTACCACAGAGGCACCTTTACTACCATACACAGAGACACCTTAACTACCACACACAGAGACACTTATAATACCACACAAAGAGACATCTATAGTAGTTTACACAGAGACACCTTTACTACCAGACAAAGAGACATCTATAGTAACACACATAGACACCTTTACTACCACACAAAGAGACACCTTTACTACCACACAAAGATACATCTATAGTACCACACACATAGACACCTTTACTACCACACAAAGAAGCACCTATAGTACCACACACAGAGACATCCTTACTACCAGACACAGAGACACCTATAGTATCATAGAGACAACTTTACTACCACACACAGAGACACCTATAGTACTACATAGACACCTTTACTGACACACACACAGACACCTATAGTACCACACACAGTGACACCTTTGCTGCCACACACAGAGACACCTATAGTACCACACACAGTGACACCTTTACTACCACACAAAGAGACACCTTTACTACCACACAAAGATACATCTATAGTACCACACACATAGACACCTTTACTACCACACAAAGAAGCACCTATAGTACCACACACAGAGACATCCTTACTACCAGACACAGAGACACCTATAGTATCATAGAGACAACTTTACTACCACACACAGAGACACCTATAGTACTACATAGACACCTTTACTGACACACACACAGACACCTATAGTACCACACACAGAGACACCTTTGCTGCCACACACAGAGACACCTATAGTACCACACACAGTGACACCTTTACTACCACACAAAGAGACACCTATAATACCACATACAGTGACACCTTTACTACCACACAGAGAGACACCTTTACTACCACACAAAGATACATCTATAGTACCACACACATAGATACCTTTACTACCACACAAAGAAGCACCTATAGTACCACACACAGAGACATCCTTACTACCAGACACAGAGACACCTATAGTATCATAGAGACAACTTTACTACCACACACAGAGACACCTATAGTACTACATAGACACCTTTACTGACACACACACAGACACCTATAGTACCACACACAGAGACACCTTTGCTGCCACACACAGAGACACCTATAGTACCACACACAGTGACACCTTTACTACCACACAAAGAGACACCTATAATACCACATACAGTGACACCTTTACTACCACACACAGAGACACCTTTACTACCACACAAAGATACATCTATAGTACCACACACATAGACAATTTTACTACCACACAAAGAAGCACCTATAGTACCACACACAGAGACATCCTTACTACCAGACACAGAGACACCTATAGTATCATAGAGACAACTTTACTACCACACACAGAGACACCTATAGTACTACATAGACACCTTTACTGACACACACACAGACACCTATAGTACCACACACAGTGACACCTTTGCTGCCACACACAGAGACACCTATAGTACCACACACAGTGACACCTTTACTACCACACAAAGAGACACCTATAATACCACATACAGTGACACCTTTACTACCACACACAGAGACACCTTTACTACCACACAAAGATACATCTATAGTACCACACACATAGACACCTTTACTACCACACAAAGAAGCACCTATAGTACCACACACAGAGACATCCTTACTACCAGACACAGAGACACCTATAGTATCATAGAGACAACTTTACTACCACACACATAAACACCTATAGTACCACACACAGAGACACCTTTACTACCACACAGAGACACCTTTACTACCACACAGAAACACCTTTACTACCACACAGACACCTATAGTACCACAGAGGCACCTTTACTACCATACACAGAGACACCTTAACTACCACACACAGAGACACTTATAATACCACACAAAGAGACATCTATAGTAGTTTACACAGAGACACCTGTACTACCAGACAAAGAGACATCTATAGTAACACACATAGACACCTTTACTACCACACAAAGAGACACCTTTACTACCACACAAAGATACATCTATAGTACCACACACATAGACACCTTTACTACCACACAAAGAAGCACCTATAGTACCACACACAGAGACATCCTTACTACCAGACACAGAGACACCTATAGTATCATAGAGACAACTTTACTACCACACACAGAGACACCTATAGTACTACATAGACACTTTACTGACACACACACAGACACCTATAGTACCACACACAGAGACACCTTTGCTGCCACACACAGAGACACCTATAGTACCACACACAGTGACACCTTTACTACCACACAAAGAGACACCTATAATACCACATACAGTGACACCTTTACTACCACACAGAGAGACACCTTTACTACCACACACAGATACATCTATAGTACCACACACATAGATACCTTTACTACCACACAAAAAAGCACCTATAGTACCACACACAGAGACATCCTTACTACCAGACACAGAGACACCTATAGTATCATAGAGACAACTTTACTACCACACACAGAGACACCTATAGTACTACATAGACACCTTTACTGACACACACACAGACACCTATAGTACCACACACAGAGACACCTTTGCTGCCACACACAGAGACACCTATAGTACCACACACAGTGACACCTTTACTACCACACAAAGAGACACCTATAATACCACATACAGTGACACCTTTACTACCACACACAGAGACACCTTTACTACCACACAAAGATACATCTATAGTACCACACACATAGACACTTTTACTACCACACAAAGAAGCACCTATAGTACCACACACAGAGACATCCTTACTACCAGACACAGAGACACCTATAGTATCATAGAGACAACTTTACTACCACACACAGAGACACCTATAGTACTACATAGACACCTTTACTGACACACACACAGACACCTATAGTACCACACACAGTGACACCTTTGCTGCCACACACAGAGACACCTATAGTACCACACACAGTGACACCTTTACTACCACACAAAGAGACACCTATAATACCACATACAGTGACACCTTTACTACCACACACAGAGACACCTTTACTACCACACAAAGATACATCTATAGTACCACACACATAGACACCTTTACTACCACACAAAGAAGCACCTATAGTACCACACACAGAGACATCCTTACTACCAGACACAGAGACACCTATAGTATCATAGAGACAACTTTACTACCACACACATAAACACCTATAGTACCACACACAGAGACACCTTTACTACCACACAGAGACACCTTTACTACCACACAGAGACACCTTTACTACCACACAGACACCTATAGTACCACAGAGGCACCTTTACTACCATACACAGAGACACCTTAACTACCACACACAGAGACACTTATAATACAACACAAAGAGACATCTATAGTAGTTTACACAGAGACACCTGTACTACCAGACAAAGAGACATCTATAGTAACACACATAGACACCTTTACTACCACACAAAGAGACACCTTTACTACCACACAAAGATACATCTATAGTACCACACACATAGACACCTTTACTACCACACAAAGAAGCACCTATAGTACCACACACAGAGACATCCTTACTACCAGACACAGAGACACCTATAGTATCATAGAGACAACTTTACTATCACACACAGAGACACCTATAGTACTACATAGACACCTTTACTGACACACACACAGACACCTATAGTACCACACACAGAGACACCTTTGCTGCCACACACAGAGACACCTATAGTACCACACACAGTGACACCTTTACTACCACACAAAGAGACACCTATAATACCACATACAGTGACACCTTTACTACCACACAGAGAGACACCTTTACTACCACACAAAGATACATCTATAGTACCACACACATAGACACCTTTACTACCACACAAAGAAGCACCTATAGTACCACACACAGAGACATCCTTACTACCAGACACAGAGACACCTATAGTATCATAGAGACAACTTTACTACCACACACAGAGACACCTATAGTACTACATAGACACCTTTACTGACACACACACAGACACCTATAGTACCACACACATAGACACCTTTGCTGCCACACACAGAGACACCTATAGTACCACACACAGTGACACCTTTACTACCACACAAAGAGACACCTATAATACCACATACAGTGACACCTTTACTACCACACACAGAGACACCTTTACTACCACACAAATATACATCTATAGTACCACACACATAGACACCTTTACTACCACACAAAGAGGCACCTATAGTACCACACACAGAGACATCCTTACTACCAGACACAGAGACACCTTTAGTATCATAGAGACAACTTTACTACCACACACAGAGACATGTATAGTACCACACACAGAGACACCTTTACTACCACACACAGAGACTCCTATAGTATCATTGAGACACCTTTAATACCACAGACAGAGACAACTATAGTACCAGACACAGAAGCATCTATTGTAAGCCACACAGTTTACATCTTTAGTACAGCCACACCAAGACACTCCTCACTTTTTCTATCCCTACCTTTGATCTCTGCTCACTTTTCTCCTTCCCTTCCCAACCCACATAGCACTTTTTTTTTTTGGTCCAGCGCTGTAAGTAATCGCCAGTAATGGACACACACTGATCTCAATATCATCCGCCCGACTTTCAAAGAACAGTTTACTCTCGTCCCAACTCCGCCATCACCCCGAGGGCAACGTCTTGATCTCAAAGAATTTTGTAGTGTCTCTAAATTTACTGTCGTTTCATCTTCTCCAAAAGTGATTAACCAGAGTAAGCCAGTTTAAGTCAGTTCAAGCCCTACTTAAAATGTCTAGTTTCATTACATGGAATCCTCTTGAAATCGAAGCACGAAACAGGGCTAGCAAAAAAAAATGGTTTGAAATAAACAAACATGTGAAGATGTTGTGTTTAATTCTAAATAACATAATATATAAAGTTAAATGAAAAAAGTTTTAATGGAGTGCATGATTTGTTCGTATATTATTTTTCATAATCTTGATCACTTTTTAGGAAACATTTTATTTTCATAGTCTTGGTTAGCTTCATTTGAATAATTTGTTATTAATGAAAATATACTGGAGGGTAGCTGTTTAAATAATATTAACACTAAAATGTTAGTGGCGAGAGCAAAAGAGCTCTGAGCTGGGTGTTCATCTTATATCTCTTTTGGTGACATTTAAAAAAACAACACTTAGCTTGGGTTTTAAAAAACCCAGTAATCTCTTCATTCTGTTTTAAACTGTCTGCCTCGTAACTTATTTGAAACGAGCAGATTACCTTGTCTTTCTAAAACCTCTCTGTCTGCTAAACCAATATGATTTAAAAGCATCTGAGCGCCGCTAAGAAATGAAAAGATTACAAATTGGAATGCCTGCACCTAATGTCATGGGATGCTCATGCTGTTAGAATTGGGGGGGGGGGGGGGGGGGGGGGGACTCTTACGAAATCAGTAACATAGTAATTATTCAGACCCGCAATAAAGCTTTCTTTACAGTTTGTGCATGATTTGCAGATGATTTGATAGAGATGAATATTGTTACAGTATCGATGACAAACAGCAGGTGTGTGAGTACTTTCTGACACTAGTAACCAGTAGGGCCAACTATTTACAGTTGTTTTCTTTTCGCTGGTCTCATGCATCAATGTGTAATATGTTAGGACAGTTAGTCGCGTGGAGACTTGCCAACTACATAAAAGCTTGTTCTGTGGCATTTTACGTCTCGAGAGAATGCATTCTCCCTTTGCAGCTTCTTGTGTGATTAAAGAGGCCAATCACAGCTGTGGTCACAGGTTGAGCATCTGTTATCACCAGGCGCCGTTGCATTTTCACCCTTTTTTCTACTACTGTTGTGTATGGCATCTGCAATCCGAGACCCTTCCTTTATGCTCTCTCCAGGTGAATCTATCCAGTGCCACGTTTTCCCATCTGATAGTGTCGATTTTGAAGAGCTTCATGTAGCGTTTTGCATACGGATGTATGCAATAGACTTGCAATTTATTAATCAAATTATCTGCTGTTAGTTGCTGTCAAAATAAGTTGAATTTCTTAACTGGCGTTACAACGTGTGACTTTTACAATGCTATTTTCTTTGCGGGAGTTGTAAGTACACAATTAACAAGATTGCACACATGGACACATATGTGCTACATGAGGGCCACACAAGTACTACATAAGTGCTACACATAGTCCACAAAAGGGCTTTACAAGTGCTACCCAAGGGTCACATAAGTGGTACGCAAGCGGTGCACAAGTGCTACTTCCAAGACACAACTTGAAGTCATTTAAAATTGTTCGTCAAAGCTGATGTAAATTACAGTTTCCCCAATTTATTACACAAGAAGATTACAGTCACTGACTCTTGAACAAAGTCTGAATGTTGTATCTAAATGTAGTGCCTGGCTACAGCCTAGGTATAAAAATAAAATATCAAGTGATAATGGTTTGAACATTCAAACGCAATCGCTGTCTGCCTACCACATCAAAGTTGTTTTTATTTTTATTTCGCAATCAATTTTGCTTCTATTCTGATGTTATCTGTTGTTTCTAAGTGGTGTCATAGGAATGACAGAAGAATGGAACGTAGGGGAGGTAAGGCGGAGAGAAAAAATAGGGAGGGGGTGGGGAGTCAATAATAAACGACTTAACAACTGTCACCCAACCTGAATGGGATACCTATTTACTTTCCAATACACATCTTTCACTTATTATAGCACATAGTGCCTATATTATGCTTAGTATTCGCCCTTTAGAAAAAACAAATATATTATTATTGTTGTTGTTATTATCATTATAAAGTGTATTTCTATTTTGGAGTACTTTTGTGTGTGCAATTGTGTAGACAACAGCTGCCGAGAGGAGGAATTCCTGTCAGAAAAAAAAACGAATCAGCCACGTCCCCCTCCCATTTTTCCCCTTATTTAGAAGCTCCTGCTTCTTCTTGCCATGGTTCCAAATTAGACGAGACACATGCATGTCTGCTGCATGTCTGAGGTATGCAGACAATCCTCCCCAGACTAGAAGGTGCTCAAAGAACTTGCTAGAGAGAGACGGGGAAGGATTGGCAGAGGTATCCCACATGTCTATTTGTGCATCTACCTATCCTTCTTCTTCCCTCTCTGGCTTCATCAACTCCTGGAGCAGACGTGGACTGTCCTTACAAGGACACCACGGTCAGTTTACACGCTATGGGAGTTACACTGCAAGTGGTACAAGTGGACCCGAATCCTTCTTCTCATTTAAAATACATTTAACATTTGTTTTTGTTTTTTAAAATTGGCTGAACGTTTTCCAGTCACTGGTAAATACTTGTGTCATCAAGTACCTTTACTTCTGGTATCATTTTGTGAAAAAAGGACCTCTCTTAAAAAGCAGTGACCAATCAATCAACTACTTCTGTCTATTGGATTTGAAATGAGCACTTATATAATTTAGCAATGACCACTAATTAAGTCAGCAGGGGGGTAATGGGGAGGAGTAAAAATGTTCCTTTCTCTCTTTATCATTTAAAGTTGTCGCTCTTACAAAATATTACGTATGCTCTCCATGTGGTGTATCTTTTTTTTTTTTTTTTTTAAAACTATTTTTGTTACTACTTTATTTGTTTAAAATTAAGTTTCTTTAATTTGTATATTGTTGTCAAAATGTAAGAGTTATGTAAGTCACAAAAATATCTAATATAAGGAAACTTCAAATTAATGGAATCATAGTCTGGATTCATTGAAAGAAAAAGAAAATTGCTTCCATTAATAATAGTGTAAAACGTCTTCCCGCCAGAACACATTGATTTCAGTGTTCTTCTTTGTTACCAACTCCTTAAAGGAACTGGAGCAATACCAAAAGGAAGTAGTCAATAGCTCAAATGAAAGCACTACAATTAATATAAGAAATACAATACAAATACTTCTGTGTGAATTTATTGGAATATATAATAAATACAAAGAATTGACACATGACTTCCAGGAAAAAAGATTGTTTAGCCATCCTCAATACTTAGAGTCTCTGTCAATTAGGGAGTTCTTGTATTGAATTAAGATAGTCTTAATGTACTGTTCAGACGATTTGGAATCTTTTCTAACTGTAAAATCAATGCGCTAATCCATGTCGTTCCTTTTCTCTAATGAAGTACTGCCCACTAAATGACCAGAGCACTGTCATCGGTTTCTGATGTATTTATGGCGAGAGAGAAACATAACAGATGTGACCCAGGTCAACCAGGAGGTGATACGAGGATCTAGTCAGGCACCTAATTTGCACTAACTGGCATAGAGAAAATTAACTGGCAACAGATGGCCTCTTTAAGAGACAGCTGAAGAGCCCTCAGGAAGGCTGCGAGACATACATTTTAGGGCCAAGGAAGAGCCATTGACAGGCGCAGGAGACATATGAAAAACTTAAATAAACCTCTGTCGGACACGACATTGTTTGCATCAGATGCGACAAAGTTTGCAGATGGTAATATGTATATGATTACTAGAGCACGTAGGCAAATGTAACAGTTTATCTATTTGGTGTCTACTGAACCAAAGACTTTCCTGTTTGTATTTTAATTAATAGTAGTAGGTTAATTTTTATTCGAAGCACTCATATTATTGTTTTATAGCTGATTTAGCTCGCTTCAAACTTAAATTGTTAAATCCTTTTTAAAATATGTCTGATTTATACTCTTGTGTAAATCTTTTTTATACTTTCTGATTCCGGAAAAGAATCTGTGTTTAAATGTTCATTTCTCCCCCCTCCCGACTTTTTTTACCCCAAATTTATCTTGCCTCGTAACCTATATCTCACTTTTCTATAAAGTTCCCCGTTTAGAGTTTACTGTTGTAAATCGAACTAAATTTCCTATTCTTTTTCTAACTAGAACACTGGGACAATACTCGATTGTTGAAATTCATTTATTTTATTTGTTTGGCGTGGGAGCTAACTCTAGTGCTTTAAGTTCACCAACAGAGGTGTGTCAAGGGGAATTAGTGAAAGAATTGTGGACATAACAATGAGTCGGTTCCAGAAGAAAATCAATAGAAAACACTTCAAAATGTAGATGCATGGGGTTTTGTTCTGTCAAAGGAGATGTTTCTGTAGAGTATAAATTGAAGGATTGTTTCGCACGCACTTAAAATAGATTTCAGGTATGTCTGGCGTTGTGACACATTTATGACAACAGTATTGGATTAAAGTCATTCAACTGGTGCATTTGGGTGAAGATTAAACAGAGTAAAAGCTTTGCTTAGAAAATTTAATTAAAATAGTCGACTTTTATAAGACCCGCACTTTTATAGGACCCGCACTTTCATAGGACCCGCGCTAATTCAAGGTGTATGAATTATTCAATTAAACCATTTTATAACTTAAAACAGATTTCCCGCGCCCTCCTGTCGATTTACCAGCAGCTCCTAGAAAATCTCCCGAAATTGCAAAGGACACGAAAAAGTCCTTAAAATATAAGGAATATATAGACACAAATTGTCATTTTGGGGTATCATTCAATATGGAAAACGCCAATCCTACGCGCGATAAACAAAAAAAGGCATTATGCATTAGCCGTAATTGTGTAATCTGGTGAAAGAAGCTTCTCGCGCCTCAAATTCTCAAACTAATGAAGAATTACTTGAGATCAACAATTCTCAAAGACAGATTGAAACAATTGGTAATTCTTGCTATTGAGCGTGATCTATGTAGGAAACAGAATTATTATGATATACTGTATGACTTTGCTACACGCAAGGCTCGTAAAGTAATTCTGTACGTAGTAAAGAATGAATAAAATGCATAGACGAATTTATTTTCTAATACAAACTCTTACATTTATTATTATCCGCTTCCCTACTCAAACTTGGCCCCTCGAAATCCGTTTCGAATAGGGTCCACAATTGTTATGTATGGCGCTGCTATTTGGTGTTTGTAAAAGATTTGACTATCGATAAATCCAAACGACAGTCCAGCGCGCAAATCGCACGATCAGGCAGCCATCCGGAGTGACCGGTGAATACTTGTTCTCCCCCCTCCCCTTTGTTTTTACGTGGGGTGACTATTCGCAGAAATAAGAGAGTGATCTTTCTTTTACTTCTTCTTTTCGTCCAAACTCTTGAGCGCCGAAGAGAATTATATACATAGATAATACTCCACACATTATGTTCTACAATTCCTACTGTTATAATAAAACGTCTTCATCGTAAAAGTTAGGGCAAAACTTGAAAGGTGTGTTTCATTATTTTTTCCCTTTCCTTCTAGAAATGATTGATTTGGTCGATTGATATAATAATAATAGAATATGCATCCTCCGTTTGGGACCCCTCAACTCAAGAAAACATTAAGAAACTGGAACAGACACAAAATAGAGCAACGATATTCATAACAAACGAATATTGACATTTGACTAGAGTAACACCTTTAGTAAAATCACTAAATTTTGAAAGCCTTCGGGATATAAGACTCTAGAGTAAAGTAGCAATTATACATAAAACACTGAACCATAATCTCCAAATACAAGAACAAAACCTCATAAATACTCAGAATGACACGAAGATAAAGGAACATTCCTCGTTCCATAAGCTAGGATAAATATGTTTAAATGTTCCTTCTTCCTTACTGCTATTATAGCATGCAATGGGTTGCCTGTGTCAGCCAGTAAAACCAATGACTTAGCAGAATTTAAGTCATTGATTAACATGTATAACAAGATTCACTTCGGAACACGCGTAGGACGTAATCTTCTTTTTTTATTTGATAAGCTATTAGCAGAGTATTGTATACGTGAGCTCTTCATAATCAACTTCAAAACAAAGGAATATATATATATATATAGAACTTTGGTTGACCTTTATTTACAAATGAATTGATGATCGACGTGGTGAACTATTTTCTCTATTTCATGTGTTTCTGTCCTAAAACGTCATAACTCTGTGCGTCACGTGACTAATATTTCTACCGTCGCAAACCAAAGAGCGCATTTCTATTTTTTTTAACCACTCTACACTATTGACTACTTAATAGGCGTAAATATTTGTTGATATAATGTTAGTATCGGATAGTACAGTAATTAAAGTTTCAGAGTATTTGTAAGTAATGTGATTGTCAAATGTCGTGGGTTCGATCCCCATAATGGTTTTTTTTTTCTCTTTATTTTTCAAGAACAAATATGGATATGCAACTTTATTTTATAATATTATTTTAACATAAAGTAGGAATGTTTTTGTTGTAATTAAACTTGTAAAAACTTAAATTCTAGACCTATTTTATTATTAAAAAAAATAGATCTTAATTATTTCTATTACAAGGCTCGTCTATTTATATGTAAGCATGATGAACTATGCAATACAATTAAATTGAAAACAACAATCTTAATTTTCCTTACACACGCAACATGAAATTTTCATAAAATCAACAATTAACATGGAATTTATTGCTTGTTCTTCCATAGTATCTTTTCAATTTATTTTTTTGCCAGCAGAATTCACGGAAATCTCTGTTATTTTTAAATTTAAAATAAAAAAAATCTCAGTCTCCGAAGCATGTTCCTTTTTGACAACCATTTTACAGCATTCCCTCAAGGGAGGATTCCAGTTCGTCGCTTGTTCTAGTTCTGCTTTCTCGAGCTTTGATTTGTGTCTGATAGTCTGGCAAAGGTTCTCAACTTAATGTAAGCTTGCGCATAATAGAAATTGACCTTCTCTATGATATGTATAAAACATTACAATGTATGAATGTACCAATAACACTGAACATTTTTCTTTACATCAATAAAATCATTTTGAATACCTGAAAGAAAAAAATATTTTATATTTAAAATGGAATAAGAAAAGTTGAGAATCATTTCCTCACTACACACTCTCCTACTACAACTATTTCTTTTCTTTTTTTTTATTATCTCCCCTTTTCTCTCTTTCTTTTCTTTTCTTCTGTCTTACATCGGGGGGGGGGGGGGGTGACTGATTCTCTGAAATAACAAATCAAGGTTGTTTAAGGTTGGGAAACAAAGTTTGAGAAAGAGCGACTGAACTGAAGTCAATGGTAGACCGTGTGTCAGTCATAAATTGAGCTAGACCTGCAAAATCGCTTTAAAATATAGGTAACATTGCTTTTAGTTTCAATAGAAGATTTAATTGATAAGTTGTTGTGAACTAAAGTAAATTCCAAGTGAAACTCGTGCTTCTTTCAAAGATATGGGAAATTATATAAGCTATAACTAGTCTATAAGAATCATCCGCTTAACGGATTATTCGCCTTAAATCAGAATCTGCAGGTTAGTGGACGTGACAATGGTCGATAACACTAAACCCACGCATAAATCTATTTTTATCTATTTCGAAAACAAGTTAGGCTTATGAAGACGGGGTTTTATCAAAATGCCTAAAAAAAACGAGGCTTATCCAAATGAGGCTCATCAGAACATGGCCTAATTGAACGAAGCTTATCAAAAATAGGCTTATCAAAACAAGGCGTATGAAAACAAGGCCTAACAAACTGAGGCTTTTAAAAATAAGGCATCAAACAAGGTCTAACAAACTGAGGCTTTTAATAATTATTCATCAAAACAAGGCCTAACAAACTGAGGCTTTAAAAAATTAGTCATCAAAACAAGGCCTACAAACTGAGGCTTTAAAAATGAGTCATCAAAACAAGGCCTAACAAACTGAGGCTTTAAAAAATTAGTCATCAAAACAAGGCCTAACAAACTGAGGCTTTTAAAAATAAGGCATCAAACAAGGTCTAACAAACTGAGGCTTTTAATAATTATTCATCAAAACAAGGCCTAACAAACTGAGGCTTTAAAAAATTAGTCATCAAAACAAGGCCTACAAACTGAGGCTTTAAAAATGAGTCATCAAAACAAGGCCTAACAAACTGAGGCTTTAAAAAATTAGTCATCAAAACAAGGCCTAACAAACTGAGGCTTTTCAAAATTAGTCATCAAAACAAGGCCTAACAAACTGAGGCTTTAAAAAATTAGTCATAAAAACAATGCCTAACAAACTAAGGCTTTAAAAAATTAGTCATCAAAACAAGTCCTAACAAAATGACACTTATAAGGACGAGACTGGGCGTCAATAGTAACTGACAAGTGTTAAAACATATTGACTCTATGGAATTTAAAAAAAAAGAAAGCAAAAGTCTAAAAGTCGTGACCATCGGTATTTGGAATGCGTTCTGTATTACGCACATAAATCTACGTATCGATCATTTTCTTCTCTTTACAACTGTATTCAAAGGGCAACTCTTGTTACACACGCGATCGGACATAATGCAATTGAACTGTCATTTTAATGGAGTTTAGAATTAATTCTTAAGTCCAACAACTGCTTATCATTTTCTTAAAGGGTGACCTTTATTGTCGTAACATTACTTTTTACATATTATTCGTGCATACATGTAAACATTATGATGCTATTATAGAAGCACTAGCCAGAATACTAAACACTAGAATCACATTACTGAAATCAATAACTATATAGACGTACAACTCTAGGGAGTTTTGAAATCCCCACACTCCCTATAACAGCGTCTTCAACGCTCTCCTGCGTTTGGAAAACATTCATTCAAGTAAAGGATAAGGCAAAAAAAATCTCCCAGATTTGGAGTTGTCACCGTATGGGCTGTAGTGGCAGTAAGGAGGCAGCACAGGTTTCATACTGTATGCTGGGTTCTACCATTTTCAATTCTTATAACAATCAATGTCTTTTTCTTTTTCACTACCCATCATGGATTGGATAGGTGAACATTGTGGCTATGTTGAAGCTTAAAATGAAAACAACCTAGATCTATCTGTGATAGCACATCCTTGTCTGTAGCAGACCGGAAAAAGTTTTTTTTTTTTTAATCCATTAAAACAAAACTGTTTTGAATTTTAAAAACTATAAGCATTTTTTTAGGTAGTTGGGTTCTTTTGGTAGATGCATTCAAAATGTGGGAAATCTTTATGTTCCAATGTCTATCACATTAATAGTAAACATAACCTAGTGGTGTAGTGGCTGTGTTACAGAGCGTTGCTTCCGGAACGTGGCTCTCTGGTTCGAATCTCGGTTAAGAATGTGGCTTTTGAATTTCAAGATTTTTATGACGCACCCGAGTCCACCCAAAGATGGTTGGTCGTTGTGCTGGCCACTTGTCAACCTTGTAAACCTTCGGTCATAGAATTAGATTATCCTTACATCATTTGCTCTATAGATCGGAAGGTCTGAAAGGGTTTCTTTATTCATTTTTTTCTCAATATAAATCGCATATCCAATTTCAGATCTATTTCAGTCAACAACGAATAAAGTTTCTACAAAAAGAGTTCTGAACTAGGACTTCTAAAGGCAACTGCACAGCCAAGGTGCACAACTTTTGGTTCTGCTCAAGGGACATCATTCCGTGCAGTCATGAACGACAGCAACCTAACCAACGTCGGGACGACCACGTCGAAAATCGAGGCCCATGACCGGGGTGATGTCACCCGTACGGAATTACTGGTAGTGACCGTCATGCTGTCCGTTTTTTCGGTCACTGGAACAATCGGAAACGCTTTGGCCATCTATGTCTTCTCCAGTTTAAAACAGAAGGTACAAATCCTAGTCTTCTATATTTATAACACAAGTTAAACATGTAATGGTCAGTTAACGATGAATGGATATGTGGGAAGGGCAGAGGTATGTAGAAATGGAGGTTTTTAATTTTTTTTTTACAATTAATCTCGAAGAATAAAAAAAAAATGGTTTGGTGAATGAATTTGTATGTGCCTAGAATGACGAGTTACGCTCCAAGAGTTATTGATGCTTTGAAACAAAATATACGGAAGTATATTTTATGCTATTGAAAATTTATAATATCTTCGAGTCTATAGAATAAGGAAGAGTACATAGAGCTTTTTTTGTGACGGTACGCACCGGTATATATAAATAAATAAATCCTGTTAAATAAATCTTTTTTTATTAGTGTAAAATACAGAATTAATTTTTTTTAAATTAAGAAGGGATATATATATATAGATTTGTAATTATAATTAAACATTTCTAGTTCGACCATCTTGATTTTGAGTTCTCGAACAAATGAATATTTGAATATTCTGAAATGTTGATTGAATCAATATTGGAATCAAAAAATTCTGTGAGCTGTTGATTTGTAGTTCTACCTAATAGAAACCATTCTATGAGTCTGGCTTTAGTATTCCAAAGTCTTCAGCAATCTTACATTGACAGCAATAAAATGTCATGACTCTTTTCCTTACATCTACCTCTTACATTTGTGTGTATCTACTCCCCCCCCCCCCACCCCTCTTCAACTCTCGATGTGGCGTTTTATTTTATTTTTTTTCTACCCCCTCTGCCCCCTCGTTCCCTTTTCTCTCATCATCAACTACCCCCCCCCCCCCCAGTTTCCGGTCGTTAATGAGTTAAGAAGTCCCTCCGCTGACAGTCGGGATGGCTTCGTTATAGCTCCAGTCCAGCCTGACAGTTACACGTCACGGTAATGGCCTATCAAAACACACACGGAGGTTGGAATGGACTAGGTCTGAGATGTCTCACGTAGTGGCTATTTCGTAGGTGGTTAGATCGAGAAGCAAGTCAATCTCCAGGGTTTCAGCTCCGTTGGGGATAAAAGGCTGTAACACACTTTAGAAAATGGCTAAAGTCTGAAGATAAAGTACTATTGTATCTTCTTGGATCATATTGTAATATTATCGTTTTAAAGATTTTAAAATGAAACATAAAATAAAACTGCCTAGTTTAAAACCAACTAGAAAGTATTATAGTTTAATAAAGATATTTTTAGACTGTTTGCCATTTCTGAGTTATAACACTTCTAGAGTTAGATAATCAATATGTGGATGAACAAGTTTTATGATACGTTAATAAATAGGAATTAAGAACAAAGCCTAGAGCACGATTCTTAAAGTTATCAACTGAATACTCCAACGGGTTTTGTCTTTAATAGTTAGAATCGATTACAGTTATACAACATTTTGTTCAAGTGCTAGACAATGTGTTGGTTAAGCAGGGCCCGAGTACGCTATTCTGTCTCAACGTGGCGCTCAGGTGGAAACGATTGCTAGAGGAAATGATTAGGCTTAATGAATAGCAAAACAAAACAAATGTCCAAGGGAATATGGGAGCTTTCCCGTTGCACTATGCGGAGTTGAAAGAGAGCTTCCACGTCCCTCTCGAAAATCCATGCGCCGTTCCTCAAGAGACCGTTACTCTAGTGGCGAGTCCTGCACGGTTAGCTTGGTACAACAAACGAAAATGGCGGGGGTTCCCGGTGTGCTCGGCCTTCGGCCATACATTCTAGTCCATGCGCTCTTAATGCCAGATATATCGGAAATAGCAATGTTTTACATACACATTGACTTGGACGTCTTCCAGACAAAACTGTTTGTTCAAGCAGGCTTACACGCCTAGAGTGCCCTAGAGCTCGAAGAGCCTTCGGCTAAATTCCTTTGACAATCCCACGGTAAAGCATGGCTAGATTTAAGGCCCCTGCGAAAAGTGTAAATCATTTTTGTGGAGGCCACAAAACTTTGTTGAAAGCTTTTAGAAAAGATCCACTCATTAATCAAACAAAAGCTAATATCTCAAATCATGCATATTAGAAAAGAAAGACAGAACTTGCGTATAATTTTACTTCGTTTAACAAAAATAAAATTATTTAATATGCATATTTTTAGTAACAAAAACTGATTTTCAGGGCTTACCTAATGTAGTACAGTAAATATGGAGCTAGTGCTACATATAACTAACACACCATTAGCAGATACTTTTGAACTACGGCAGTGTGTTGCCAACTGATTTAAAGTATTGTCGGTAAAAATGCGAAAAAAGACTGTTTATGCCCCCCCCCCCCCCCCCCCAAAAAAAATGTTGACCTGTCGAAATATTTTTTTCCCAATGTAGGGGACTCTTTCTTGTGGACACCCCGGGGCAGTTACCCCGCCTGCTCTCCCTTAAATCCGAAACTGAGGCTATATAAAACTTTCAGGCAACATTTAATATACTATTTTAATTTTTTTTTAAATAACCAAATAATTAATTATTTATTGGTAATAAATTATTTTGTTTGGTATCTCGAACAAGGGAAAGAAATTGTACTTGACTGAAGTGATGATACAGGCTGAATTAATCCCCTTTAAATTTCGCCGCCTTAAAGTAAGTTTGAAACAAACATTAGATAACTAAACAATCTTCTATTTTCATTTTTATTTCACTAGCAGAGTGGAGTTACTATGTCGACTAGAGGAGGCGTGAGTCATGAGCTCAAATTCAGATTCCCCCCCCCCCCCTTTTTTTTTATAAATGCATTTTAAAAATGTTTACGATCAAATTCATTCAGCTAATCAAAAGGTGGATAAAAGAGTTTCAAGTTACCTTTAGGAATAGGAATTAAGAACAAAACCTAGTGAACGTTTGAAGTTTTCTCTCCCACCCCCACCCCCACTTTCACAATTGGTCCAGACACATGATAGGATCATAGTGTATTGGGATAAAGAGCTGCATGAAATAGCGCTAAACAAAAGCAAATGGTACAGATGTTTCCATTGAATATCCATACTGATGTTAGACTACTACAAATGTATTGACATGACTGGTCGTAACTAATTGATAGGCTTACACTTCGTATCATTTGTTTGTTTTTGTTTTTTATGCTTTTTGTTTTGTATTTCTTGTTAATAACATACGATTGTTCTATAAACAAGCAAAATAAAAAAAAATGTTTTTAAAATACAAAGCTAATGTAACAGAAAGAACTGCACAATTACTGTCATAATATCTTTTTAATACTGCAAGATTTATCTCCCTTTTATATCAAATAAAAAACAAAAAATGTAAAGTGGGAGAAATAACATGTTGAAGATGTATACCAGACAGAAAGAGCGAGCTGATATAAAGCTTTGTCAAAATGTTAAGTAACTAGTTGTTTTCTATGGACCTGACCACCTCGAGTAAAATCTGAACTTAGACATAAACTTAGATCCTCTCGCGCCGTTATGTGGCACAGGGCGGCAAGCTCTGTCCAGAGATCTGTCACAGGCGACTTCCGCAATCTCTTTCTAAGTAGTGCCCACGGATTTTAGGTTTTCTCAGAAGGCGTGACACCAGGTTACAGTGGAGAGCCCTGTACTCGCTTCCTCTTTTCCATGTTATGGCTTCTTTGGTAATCGTGTTTCGTCTTGTCTAAAGATATGCTCCGCGAATATCATCCGACGTTCAGTCAACACTTTGCTTAGGAGGATAGTACCGTGCGGGAGAAGATTTCTTTATTGGTGACATGATCTTGTTATGATATTTCTAGCCTTGCTGTTGAAATAATTGTAGTAACGATAAAAAATATGTTATTCTTGATAAACAATAGACCACACCCCAGTTAAGTTTGAACTAGTCTTATTTATAGCTTACTAAGTATTATATATGAGATTTGTGTAGGCAAGTAGTCTTTCAGTGTAAACAATCATTTTCTTAGCCCTTATCTTTCCAGCTGACCTCGACAATCTTCATACTGACCCTGGCTGGAACAGACTTCGTGACCTGTCTGATTACCATTCCTTTCACCATTCTTATGGAGTACCTGGACTTTCACGTGGCCAGTGATGAGATTTGCAAGATCTACCACTTCCTTATCACCACCACAGTTCCCTTCTCTTGTGTGGTCATTGTGGCTATAGCCGTGGACAGGTGAGATTTTAGTGCGCAGGAAGAAGGGTGCATTTTGATTATTGACATGCTTGACTGCGCAAATGTTTTTTTTTTTGGGGGGTGGGTAGGGGGTAAAAGGAGGCCTTATCCTCCTTTTTGGATCGCGTCTCAATATTATCCAGCAACCTTTTTTGGTGTGTTTGCTTTATATCTTCTGAATTAATTGCACAGACTCACTCCTAGACAGCACTGTCACAACACCACTCGTAGATAGCACTGTCACAAACTCACTCCTAGACAGCACTGTACAAACTCACTCCTAGACAGCACTGTCACAAACTCACTCCTAGACAGCACTGTACAAACTCACTCCTAGACAGCACTGTCACAAACTCACTCCTAGACAGCACTGTCACAAACTCACTCCTAGACAGCACTGTCACCAACCCACTCCTAGACAGCACTGTCACAACCCCATTCCTAGACAGCACTGTCACAAACTCACTCCTAGACAGCACTGTCACAAACTCACTCCTAGACAGCACTGTCACAACCCCACTCTTAGACAGCACTGCCACAAACTCACTCCTAGACAGCACTGTCACAACCCCATTCCTAGACAGCACTGTCACAAACTCACTCCTAGACAGCACTGCCACAAACCCACTCCTAGACAGCACTGTCACAAACCCACTCCTAGACAGCACTGTCACAAACCCACAACTAGACAGCACTGTCACAAACTCACCTCTAGACAGCATTTTAAGGGATATAATCTAAAAAAAACTATCAGTGACAGGATCTGTAGCAGTTGCCTCCCTTAGATTGTCTCTAATACATACTGTAAATGCTATGATGTTACGGGATACTTAGCTAGAAATCTGTAATCTAATAAGCAAAAAACAAGTATATAAAAAATTACACTAGGTCTCTTTTGTGGACCAGTGGATATCTGGGAGAAGGTTTTCCGTGCTACCATTAGGGTGTCTAACTCGAGACCACTTGATAGGTAGCGAAACACCACTTTATAAGTAGACAAGTACCCTTGATAGATAGCCAAGCTCCCTTGATAGATAGCCAAGCTCCCTTGATAGATAGCCAAGCTCCCTTGATAGATGGCCAAGCTTCCTTGATAGATGACCAAGCTCCCTAGATAGGTAGCCAAGCGGATTTAATTCTTTAAGCTTTTGCACTTTGTCTTGGTTTAAAATGTATTTCGAGCTGAATTCTAATTTAATTTGTTTGTATTCTCAGATACTTTTATTTCTCATTTCCTTCTAGATACATGTGCATCTGCCACCCATTTCATCACTGGATGACTATCCAGAGAGCCCGCATCATTATCGGCTTTCTAGTTATCATCATCTTCGCCTTCGGCAGCATCGTCAGCGCTCACTACTCCATCTACTCCAAGGCTGAGCTCAACCGCACCATAAATCAACTGAGCAACGCCTCTGGCTACCCTCTGGGTGGCGCCTATGACTTCACCAAGGGAGACATGACCTTCACACCCGACCCCTTCTCGCCGGGTCCCAGCTACTCTCAAGCCGTTCGAGCGCAAGAAGCTGGGAATCGTTCAGATGTGTTGTTCTCCACCATACACATCGACATGAGCACCCAGCCTACGCCTAAAGTCCTGACCTCGTATTTGATCACCAAGTGCGATCTAAACGAGAATCTCATTGGCGAGAGTTTCTTCAGGAGTTTTAAAAAGCTTTACGTGGGCATATTTTTCGTCAGTTGTCTCATTGTCTTCGCTTTGTATAGCCTAATTTACAGGTAAACTAAAGTATTGAACTAGTACAGAATCATTAGATAACTTACAGGGTTACAATAGACGCGTCATGCCTGAGAGTAAAGCGATTAGTTTCCGGACCTTGACTTTAGATCTCAGTCAAGGCTGGGATTTCCTAGTTTTAAGAGCACCCCTGAGTTCACCCAACTCTAATTGGTACCTGACAGTTGCTGGGGAAAAGTAAAGGCGGGTTAGTCGCTGTGCATGCCACATGACACCCTCGTTAACCATGGTCCACAAAAGCATATTTTTTTTCTTCTTCGTTCTCATTTCACATGTAGGAGGGTTCAGATCAGTAATCCTATATCTGAGATGAACCAAGTAGTGGTTTCCAGATCAGGCAGTTCTCCGCATAGTTTTTTTTTCTATAGGAGGGTTTTGAGGCCAGAGTCTTGTTCGGTCCTCTTTATATAGTAGGCCACTTGATATAGTGAAGTCATCAACAATGAATAAATTGAGCAAGGTTTCAACATGATCCAAGAATGGGAAGTAGGAAAAGTAGCATGTTTATAGTTCCCCCAGAAAGACAGTGAGTTGATAAAAGCTTTGCGAAAATACGCCAGGCAACGCTAGGTTTACAGACTAATAAAAAGACAAAGTTACAAAGACAGTTTGTGTGGAAACACAAAGTCAAAATCGGCCCCCGAAGTGGTCCACCCTGGCAGGTAAAAAAGCAGTTATCAATATTTTCAGAAAGAACATCAGAATTAAATTAGATCAAAGACAAATGACAGAGAAGAATGGAGAAAGAGGGTTGACAGATCTTGTGTGGTGCCCCAGCAGTCCAGCAATCCAAAGGATAGGTGAAAGTGAATGTGAAGTTAAATGTGAACCTGTCCTAACAAATGTCTTATAATGAATATCTAATTAATCTAATTGCTTTGTAAATGGTCAATCTCTAATTCCTTTGTAAAATTATAAAATTAATATTTTTCCTTTAGTTAAGTGTGATATACCTGATAACCTAGCTTGTGGTTAATATGAAAAATTACTTATTAATTGTTATTTTAAATTATGTCCAACTTATAAGCATAATATAAGTAAACATTTTTTTTCGTGTAAATGTGTAGTTAGTATGACAGAACTTATCTAACTTAACAATATCTAACTCTAACAATGTAAAAACATCATAATTTTTGACAAAAATTAAAACGCGTTTGCATAAATGTGTTAAAAATATGGCAGATGGTCATCTCCCCCCCCCCCCCCATACTAAAGAGACTCCAGTGTTTGTTACTATTAATAGTGAATAGTTGTAAAAGTGGTTGCATCAGAACTTTGAATGGACTAAAATATCATGATGTCGGATTTCACAATCTTTTCTAGTTTACGAGATCTAAACGGGACGGACGGAAAGACGGACAGACATTTCACACAAAACTTATAACGTCTTTTCCCCTTTCGGGGGCCGCTAATAAAAAGAAGTGAAATGTTATCAAATGTACAAGTAATCGTTGATTTACCTTTAATAGAATATTAAATAAGATCATTTTTATTGAAGTCTGGTTCAAAATCAACAGTACTGTCCACTACCTAGGACCCACTTACTGTAGCCTATCATGCCCAGGGTCTTCATTTACTAAAATCAAGGCACTGATAAAAAAAATGTGTTATTACTATTTCTTTAAATGACTCAAAAGAATACATAAATCTGTATCTTCTTTACACAGATCTGTGATCGCCCAAAGAAAAAAAAAGCTCCGCATCAAATCGGCCCAGTGCTGTCTGCTGTGGAACGCGACCAGCCTGGACTCACCTCACGAGCTGGCTGAGATGACGCAAGACATCGAGCTCAGCCACGTCAACGGTGACGACAGGTGCGCCGTCAGGCACAACTCCGCCACTCCCGAGGACCTGGAGCCTCACAACAACGGCGCGGTCCGGAAGTGCTCTCTTTCCAAGGCCCGCATCGAGCGGATGAGGGTGGCGAACATCAAAACGGCCTTCACCTTGTTCATCGTGACCTTGGTGTTCATTTTGGCCTTCCTGCCTTCGTGGCTGATGGCTTTGAATGCCATCTCGATGAAAATCGTTGTGTTTTACATGCACTTTGTATACAACGTGGCCAACCCTTTTATCTACGCCTTCCTCAATCAGAACTTTAAGAATGAGCTAAGGAGGATTTTCCATTGTGGCAAAAAGTGAAGTTACATCTTCAAATAAAGACCTTAATCTTTGACCAAAGGGCATCTAAGACACTTCAATGCCTCTAGGGGGAAATGGAATTCATCAAGATAAAATATGTTAACAAGTGTTTATTTCGTGACTCATTGAGTTATAATTGAAAATTCAATCGTAAGGTCACAATGCTTGAAATCTTTTTAAAGAGGCTGTATTCAGAAGGATTGTGTGTTTTTTGACATTGTTTATAATTCCATGATCTGCTACTATCACATATTTATAAGCATCTTTGCAACACAGCCTATTCTCATCCTTACAGAAAATCCATATCTGTTAATTCCATGAATCCGTAACATTTACAAAACAGTGTTGTGAAATACGACGGCTTGATTATCAGAGTCTGGCAATCTGAAAGCAGGCTTATATTATCAAGGGTATGTATATGTCTCAGACTTGCTGAATCTTCGGAAGGTTTACTTAAATGCATGTTATTCTTACGGAAGTATTTCAACGGATTTTCATATTTCGTATTACCCAACTTCTGACACCCTGCAAATGTAGAAAAAAAAACGTGTCATGAAGACATTGTCTAAATTACAAAAAAAGAAAAAAAGAAAAGAGTTTTGTAAATTATAATTTATATTTGATTTGGATATCAAAACAACCAAGAACAAATATTCTTGTCCTTCAGGGTTGTAAATAGATGTTGACAGTTCATGGAGACCTATCTAAGCTGCTAACCTCCTTATAAATGTGGCTATAATCTTGTGACGGTTTGCGTATTTTAGATAGAACTGTTTGGTCAAGGTGTCAATAATGAACACAGTCGTATCATTGCCGTTGTATGACTTCAAAGTATGTCATTCATACAAGAAGTGAATGCTGAATGTTTTATCAGTAGAAGTCTAGTAAAGATGTAGAGATTTTCAGAATAATATGACTAACGGATAATGTATAGTTCTCTGTGTGAATTATTTGTAACCAACATATCATTCATTCATAATCTTCTAAACCATCCTGCGTAAATGATTGCCTTTTCCCGGATAAAATTGTATTATAAATCTGTCTAAATGAACACTTGGTACTTCGGTGAATTTTGCAAGAATTTCAACGATCCAATCAGTATTCCATCAATCATTTAGAGAAAAAGAATGTATTCCCTTCAATACCTGGCCAAGGCTCACAACTTAAAACATCAACAGATGGAGATGTGCCCCAATCTTTTAGAAGAAAAGTGTAAATACTTATAACATCTTTAAAAATCGAATCATTCAGTGAACGAATAAGATAATTAAAAAAAGGAAACCATGACCAGTGACAGCAATACAAGCACATACACTAAAACACACACACACGAAAAAAAAACACTAACACATACCAACATATAATTTAACACACCCAGACACAAATACCCCAACTAATACATACACTAGCACACGTGTACATAAGTGTGTGTGTGTGTCTATATATATATATATATATATATATATATATATATATATATATATATATATATATATATATATATATATAAATATATATATATAAAGAATATAATTATGTATACAGAAGCACACAAGTGCACTTACAGACACATACTAACACACATACAAATACCCTTATACACACACACGAATGCAACAACACAAACACACATAAATACACTAGCGCCTACAAACAGACATTAACACACACACACACACACTCGAACACTCCTATTGAAGATAAAGGCTGTAAAAAGAGTTGCAGCTGTAAATACATAAATAAAAGAATACAAGTGAGTGACGTGTATGAACGTTGAACTGTTCTACTGACTTCCTTCAAGTGTAGCAAAACCAACAGTCTACATTTTGATGTCATCTTTTATCTAAAATACCAGACTCTTTTATGTACAATAGAAATCAAATCAAGTTTGTTAAAAGTTCATCCCCCCCCCCCCTTTTTTTTTTCGTTGTTTGATAAATGGCAGACGGCAGTGGAGAATACATAACTTGGTCTCCGCTCCCAGATAACCTTTCACCCGTTCATTGTTTGCGATAACATGGCATGCGCGTGAGGTCGACACTATTTTCTCTCACTCATTTGTATAATCAATGGATAGCCTACAACCGTAATGTTGTGAGTTTTTTGTTTTTTTTTAAATTCCTTGTCATCAGTGCTGGTTTGAAGGTATACACGTTTCATGTCTTGCAAGTACAGAAAAGTATTTTAAAAAAATTGTTCCAACAGACATTGCTATTTCCTGTTTTTTTACATGACATTGTACAAATGTATTTATTGGACAGAATTGTATTTATAATACGTTGGTATGTTTTAAGTTTCTGTAACTACAATGATGTGTCGTTGATTTTACTGGCGGTTAAGTTAAATATATGTACATAGGCTAATAGTTATAGAGATATTTATCACACACACACACTCATGTATAAATATGCTACATAAAATAGGTTACCAGACGTCAGGAAAAAGGAGGTCGTGTCCTCCGTTCAGGAGGCCTTGACCTAAAAGGTGAAAATGTCCTTTTTTTTTCCTAGACTGCAATATCACATGATCCACAAATGGATTACATCTTACATATTTTTCGGTTTTAAAGTTTAAGCTCACAAACTCACTTAAAAATTTTTTGTCTGGTATGTAGTAGCCTAGCTCTAGGAAAAGAGTTTTGATGTCAACAATGTTAAGTTGAGACAGAAAGATGACATCTTTTTTGTTTTTGTTTGTTTACCATTGAACTGTGTGATGCTGAGCTCAAAACGTTTGAGTTTTTCATAGCTCTTCTTTTTCATTTGATAGAATATTTTTCTGTTGACCTCACAGTAACGACACAGTGGACAAAAAAAAAAAGAGTAACTCTCCATAACTCGATCGGAGATATCTTTCTTACAAATAGCAAAAACAATCTAAAGAAAATGCTTTTTTTTTTTTGAGAAAATTGATACTTGATTAGAGTTTTACAAGCTATGATTTATGTACAGGTCCCAAGACAGACCTTATGATCCATAGGCCAGAGGAAGTATAGGTCTCTAATTTATGTGGCCCATGGTTAACGAGGGTGTCAAGTGGCCAGCACAACGACCAACTGCCTTTACTTTTCCTCAACTAACGTCAGGTACCCATTAGAGCTGGCTGGACTCAGAGGCGCCCTAAACATCCCGAAATTAAAAATCCTGAATTTGAACTTGTCCCCCCCCCCCCCCCCAAGTGCATTACCAGGGTGTCTCCTAAGCTATTATATTATATATTATTTATCAATGAAATTGTAAGCCAAGTTTGATAGAATTTCATTGTATTTTTGTGTCCATTTTAAAAGGCTTTGTCTTCCTTTCTTTTCCCCTTTCGGTCCTCCTTGAAGTGTGTGTCTGGTAATCCTATACCTACAAAATAACATAAAGTAGCATACATTTTGACATGCATATACCTACACTATATTATAAATATATATATATACGCACACACCCATACACATTTGTAAATTTCCCATTATAAAACATAATCTAGTCATGTGGATAATATTTCTGACCAATTATTGTAAGTTGTGTTTACATTGATGTCAGCGCTGATGTGTGGAAATGAATTAAATTCCTATATTCCCTTTATGAAGTATGAACAGAGAATGTTCTTGTAAATAAAATATAAAAACATTTGACTCGTTTGTTTTTCAGTTCTTTCTATTAGGTCACAATCTCTTCATAGTCAAAAGGTAAAAGGGATGTACTCAAAAGACATAAGTTACAAAACGTATGCAGAAAATTTAATGATTTATTTCAAGCTAAAATTTCACATTTAGTATAGCCGGATAGCTAGATTTCTAAGCAATGTGCTAAGAATGAGAATAATACTGGCCATTTTTTTTCTGTGTATTTTTCACTGACAAAATAATCTATGAATGTTTAGTTGACTATATTGATTAAAAATAGAATAGATTTTCACATTTTAAACTTCTGCTGTTAGCTCACACATTCTTTGTAGAAATAGAATGAGAAATCCCATCAGTCTCATAAAGTAGGTATGGATTCAAAAAACAATGTTTATATTACGTTACAATCTCTATATGTAGATAGCTGTCAAATTGCTTGATACTAGTGTAGAAGTGCAAGAGTGTATCTTCTTAGCAGATTTTTAATTTGACATTTTTCCCAATACATGTTGCTTCTAATGTTGAATAGATTTTCAGTTTAATATTATGCACAAGTAATCTAAAATTTTTACTTTGAAGCAAGTAAAATTCTTACAAATGTGTTTGAGTCACATTTTCTTTCTGCTGTTAAATGAAATCTTGTGATTTGTACAGCCATTTTATTTTTTTAAGTATAATAAAGAAAGCTATAGACAGTCTGAGACAACTTGAAAAAAGGTTTAAGGCCAAACACTACACCTCACTCTAGAACTATACACTATCTTTACATTATTTAAATATTATGCATAAGACCGATATACTGAATAAGTCTAAAGTAATTATATTGAATAATATTATAACAATTTCAATTGCTCTAATTTTAAAAAAGTGATTCAAGATAACCAAGTTTAAAATTTAAACTTGTCATCAAAGTTTCATTGACACAAATGAATATATTGTACTGCACATGTGGGAACTTGCCTCCTAAATATTCACAAAGATACAAAAGAAGGTTTTGTTAAGGACAGGGATGCACTACATCTCATTTTGTAAAACCAATGTTTGTTTTCTTCAAAATATTGTAAGGAATGCACAATAGAATGTCAAATATAAATGGAAAAAATGACTAAGCATATCATGAGCATTTAGTTTTATTCAAAGTACTCAGTATATTTCAATAGAAAACTCTTTGAGTAAAAATATTTTTAGTAAAAATTTGTATAAAATATGTACAATCAAAATAAATATATGGATTGTATAGTCAATGCTCTTACTGTATAGCTAAGACAAACTTATTTGTAAGTGGCAATGCTAAGGCTTTTAGTAGCCCTCTATGTGTGTATATAAATATTTGTATAAAATGTCTTTGTAGTAGTTGTATATATAAATAGAACTAGTACAGTACATAGATGAAACTTCTAATCATTGCACCATAAAAAAAAAGCTTCATAATAAATAAAAGTACTGTATTGTAATAGTATATTATATACGAAAAAAAGGGAGCCCCAGTGACGCTATGTTGCAGATGCTATCTTGTAGAGGGGCTATGTTGTAAAAAGGAACAATGCATGCATCCAACAACTATGTAAATCTTGAAGAGTGAATTGGAATGTTCCAAAGAATAACTGTCTCCCATAGTAGATAAAGTTCTCTAGGTTTATCATTGGCCCAATAAAAATAACAAAAATCTTTTGTAGAACAAATTTTGTATGTAAGTGGTTTACATTGGAAAGATTTAAATAGCTAAAACCAAATGGGAAAATGCATATGTGACTCAAAAACAAGAAACAAAAGCAAAGTATGCAAATTGTATGCAAACACTACAATGAATTTCTATTTCTGTTTCAAAAGTAGCAGCAATTTTCTATGTGATACTAGCTAGCTCAACTGGATTTAGAAAATCAAATATAACACCAATTACATTATTCAATTATCAGTATGAAATTAAATGCCACCAGAAAACTGTGTTTACTATATGGATATAGATTATGTGTGCTGAGGCAGTTAAAGAAAGAAAGAAACCTGCTTTATCTCATAGCCCTAAGATAAATATTCTTCTGCAAGAGCTGTGGCACAATTTGGCACTCCAGAAATGTCCTATTTAGTCACAGCAGCTTCTGCCATGCTAAAGGAGAAAACTCTACACCAGTGATTCATATAGACTAGATATATTCCTTGTGAGACAGAAAAGAGACATATATACATGGCAGTGTACCTGATAAATGTTCTGCAAATGCAAATAAAAGGAAAAGAGGGGCGGGAAATGGAGGTTATTTTGGTATGATTTTAAAATAGCAAAGTTAGGGAAAAGGAAGACAACTCCATTAAATGGAATTATGAAAGACATTGTTAAATATTAAATAAGAAACTCTATTCTGGAATAATATAGAACTGATAATTGAATATCTTGATTCAATATTAGCTAATCCAACTATTTAATCTACTCATTGTCAAAATAAAAGCCATTACTAGAAATAAACATTGTATTATGATATGTTATGATAGATATTATTTTAAGCATAATGCTTACTTTGAGTAGAACACAATGTTTCATGCCACAGATGAGAACTGAATAGTTGAATTAGTTCTTCAAATATGAAACACAGCTATTTCACTAATACTCTGAAAGTATGCACTAGAACAACTAAATGCAATCCTATGACTCAAGACTGACTTTCCAAAGTAAATGACTACAGCTACAGCTTTTTCATAACTCTGCAAATACTGAAATGTCAAATGGATAATAAACAAAGCTAGATTTATATATGTCTTTAAGAGTATTAAGAATTGCATGACCAAAATAAGATCTAAAATTTGAGCACAGCTCAGAAAAGTTTAAATTTTATGCATATGGCAAATACTAATTAATTATTATGCGGAGAGAAAACATATTAAAAAATAAATGCTTATAACTTGCTTTCTCACATCCATGTTTCATTTCAATTGACAGCACCAAGCAAGAAACAAATATTTTGTGTAAACTGACCAACAACTACACAGTTATCACAGCATTCCTAAAAAAAAAAAAGCATGTTCCTTTTTATTATATTATTATGCTGGAACAAAACTTTCTGTTAAAAAAAAAGTAAATAAAGAGTAATATAAAAAATGGCTGAACATTAAAACCTTGTATTTTTTTCTTGATATGATTACTCTAAACTAGAACCAACCTCATTGTATTACATGCTATTAAGATATATTTACATATAAATGTCTTGAACATCATTGTCAATGTCACTGTAGATATGTTATCATTTGATGCAAATTGAAGCTTTGGCGCCTGGGATGACAGCAAATCCAAAACTCTGAGGCTCCAGGGAGATAACTCCTTGAACAGTTCTTGGGGGTAAAGGTGGTAATTCAGATCCAGACAATACCAATACATTCCCATTCAGTTTCACAAACCTGCAAAATCATAAAAATAATTTGTTTTTATTTTACTGTTATTTCAATTAGGAAGGAATATTTCATTTGCAATATCAATATTTGATGTGATACAGTCAAATGACATTATACTGGTAAACATTTTGTATGTTAAAGGGAAACTCCATGGTTTTGACAATTATAGATTTGTGTTTTGATTTACAAAACATCAATATATTATTCTTTTTATTTCATTTTCAATAATAACTTATGTTTTTCTGATGTAGTTTTTCACTGGGTTTCTATGTGACACCACCAACCTATTAATTTAATCTATTGATCACTTAGCTGTTTTGTCATGACCAACTACATTTAGCCTTGGCTAGCCTTACACTGACCAGTTTATTAGAATCAGTCAGACACACGATCAATTTACTTTTTGGGACAGGGTAGATGTAATTGTTACTTTTATTTTTCTCTAGTCGTTTATCCTTATGCTTTATATAATTGTACCATAGTTATGGACTAGAACGTCACTAAGCCTAACAGCCACTGTAAAAATGAAGCAATATGACTGGTTAGATATGGTTTCCCTTTTAGTATTGTTGAGGGAAGTGACATATACCTAACCTAAAAACATAATTTCAAAGAACCCCTTTTTTTTTTTTTAGATGTCAAGAATTTACTGTCTAATTTATTACATATAAATGTTTCTAAGAATTTAAATAGAAAATGGTAAAATGTTCACTATTACAACTTTTTATGAAGAATTTAAATATGTTAATAACTCAAATTTGAAAAACCATCAGAGTTTCCTTTTAACTGACCATTAAGTCTTTGGTAATAAAAAGACTTCTGTTACAACAAAAACGTTACTCCTTTTTGCAAGTATGGATGCTAAAAACAAAGCTCTAGAGTCTAGGCACATAAAAGTCATAATAACCTTAAGAATGAATAGAGGGTAATTGAAATTAAAATTCCTTTAGAAATCTTTAATCCAAGTTATTCAAGCAAAATATGTTGTAAAAGGATTGTGAAATTAGCAAAGAATAACAAAGAGATGGCCTGGTAATTTGTCTTATATTAATGGCTGCAAACAAAAGTGTCTACTACCCAATCTGTGATGCAAAACTTACAAAAGTCATTTAATAGAATAGAGTAGAGAATAGAATAGAGAATAGAGTAAAACCAAACAATGAGTAATGATTGAGAAGAAAATAGGAAACAATTCCTGGGAGAAGTTTTACAAAAAATAATGGCACTTACATATGAAATAAAACAAAAATATGTATGAATGTACAAGAATGGATCATTAAATATTTAGTGTTATGTGTTAAAGTTTGATTTTTTTTTTTCAGTGATAGTTTGATTTGAATTGCACCATTGTCATTGCTATTTTAGATTTAAAAAAAAGAGCAATCTGGTAAATTTGTTTCTTTTCTGAAACATGTTAACTCTTGCATGTCTGTTTGACCCCATACTTCAGCCAACTCGATGATATTAATGTCAATGCTTAAAAAGTCAAAATGCTTTTAATTGATAAAATTTAATCTTGATTAGTTTCCCATTGGAAAACATACAGATTTTTTTCATTTTCAATGTGTTTTTACCAAAATCAATGTTCTAAAAGAGTGGGGGCTTAGAAGGCTTTATTTTCTTTATTTTAATTTTTAGTGATATATAGATATGGGATAGTAAGCTCAAGACAATTATTTGACGTTTTATATATGTTATACATTAAGTTTTGTGAAGATAAATAACTATCATATACAAAATAATTTTAGTTCAATTTGGATCAAAAAATACTGCCTAGATCAAGTTTTAACTGTTGGTTAGTTTTCATTTAAATTCCATAATCAATAATAAAATTAAATTTTGGTTTTATGAAGATCAATTTGCTTTATCTATAAAAAGGGCATACATTCCCCTTTAATTCTATACCAAATAGAACATTTTATAAAAAGAAACAAAAATAGTTACAACAGGGGAGTGAAATACATATGATTAAAATGGATAATTCCATCAGAATGTGGACAATAATTACAGTGAGAAAGAGTTAAAGGTTATTGCACTGTTGTGCATATTACTCAGTTAAACATTTCAGCATTCATATTTTTGTAGTGTAACAGTAAGTTACAATATTTTCTGGAGTTGTATTGATTGCTTAAAGGAAAGCATGATTTGAAACACCTGTAAGTGGAAATTTAGTAAGAATAGTGATACAGCACAATTTTCATACCTCTAACAGAACTCCAAAATAGGACAAGGAACATTTACATGAATTTTTGTTTGTTTGTTTGAGAAATTGACTTTACATAAGCATGCAGTAAGGCAGCAGATAAATGGTAGTCACTGTATAAGAACTAATTTTTTGTTTTAACTTAAGTTAAAACTCAAACACAATTTTCACCAAAAACAAATTAACTAATTAAACTGCAACTGACCTAGATTTAAGACCATCGGAATCACCTGGAGTCAGGAGGTATACATCTGTTTTCAAGTCAGCAAACTGGCTAAGTGACAAATTTACTGGCGTATTCCTCAGGTTTAAGAAATAAATGACAATAGATCCTTGAGGGTAACTGAAATAAAAATTATATCATGACAATAAAAACTGACAGTTCAAATACATTTAAAAATGGCAATATCTTTGATTTCAAAGACTAAAGATGAGTGCAGTGTTCCACATGACTTTGAGAACCCAGTAAGCGACCTGAATTTAATATTGACCATTAAGAGGTTCAGTGATGGGAGTTGATTTTGTAATGAGGAAAGTGAAGCTGTTGATATAGTAGACTATATCATAAAATATCTGTTTGAAGGTACAATGAAGTATGGAGTCTGGTGTAAAGGCTTTTCAAGACAAACAAAGTAAAAGTTGAAAATGTTGTATACTTAAACCTTTAAGGAAATGACTTAAGTCAAAATTAAACTAGCTAAGAATAAGAAGATCTTGGTTTAGAATCATGCAAGACATTTGGTTCTAGGAAACTAAAATTAATTTCATCATCAAGTAAAAAAGAAACATTTCTTACATAGCAGTATTAGCACAATTAGCATATACTCTGATCATCTCTGGTTGTTTCACAACTGTGAGTACTGGCCCTTCTACCAACTTTTTAAACAACACACTCAAGAAGAAGTCCTAATAATAAAATAAAGACATGCATTTTTTCAACAGATACAAACTGATATATTAAATTTTTAAAACTGTAACTATGTCATTTTTGTTGATATGAAAATTTGAATTGTGACTTTTTTTTTTTTTTCATTTTCTTCATTATAAAATATTCTTTGTCCAGACCAGTTTCTTGCTGCATCATGACCTGTAGGTCTTTGCATCATGTTTGAATTAGCCTATCCATAGAAGTATCATAAGTTGTTAAAAAAAAAAATTATTTAAAAAAAAATATTAAACATAATATGCATTTAGAAATATAGACCACATTCAATCTTTTTTTACTACTTGACTAATTTTGCTAAAATTAGTCACAGATATTGCATTTCAATAAGGCTTAAATTAAACTCCAGTTACTCCCCTTTTAAAACCAATGAATAGTAAACATTTAAAGAATAGTTCAGTTTTTATTTTTATCCACACTTCTCCCAGGCCAACTATGTGCTACCATTATTAAGGTGAAATCCAAACATTTATGGTATATGAGCACTAATTTACATTTCTACAATGCTAACATTTTAGTAACTACATTAGTCTATACAGTTTGCTACATCATGTTTTAATATCATTATTATAAAAAGTGGTTTCACTTACTGGGTTAGGCTCCAGCTCACTAGATATAAGAGCATAATGACCTGAATAGAATGTTTGCCTGAATATCCTAGAATATCCATTCAGAGCCGTCACTCCTAGTTTATCCAGCCATCTTAAGTAAAAAAGAGAAAAAAATGTTTTTAAAACTGTCTAATTATCTTAACCATAGACACAATAAAATGTTATGATGCAAGGCTAAACTGGTTCCTTGTTCCGCTTGTTTGTTTTTTTAAGTCTCAGATGTTTCATCAGAAAAAAAGTTACATCCTAGTTCAAACCTACTGCAGGACAATTGGAGATGGAAGTGGCCAGGCTTGTTAACTTGATGACAATCTGAAGCACATACTACACAAAAAAACAACCATCCACTTTAAAACTTAACTTAATTTTCAGAAAGTTGCTACAGAGAAACCAGAAACCTTAGGCATTTACAGTGCTAAATATTGATGAAATACATCAGCATGCTACTTTTCCTTGTCACAGAGTACAAAAGAAGGAGGAATTAAGGAGACAGTGCAATTTCGTATTGTTAACACAAAAGACTAAAAGTTCAGTAATAGAGATTCTGATCATTCTCAAAATTTCATACAAATAAGGAAGAAACGGCTGCCTGGTCAAATGGTATGCACTCCAGACTGCAGTCACAATGTTTACAAGTTTGCTTATACTCCATCCACTGCCATTGTCTGCTGTGCAGCGTGTTTGGTAGAGGATTTAATAATCTTCATTTCTGAAGAAAGATCCAAGCTTATAAAACAAAACATGAATTTACACTCTTCAAATAAACATATAGGCTATTCTTCCTATCTTTGTTACCTACCTTAAGTATTGAATTATAATTTATACAGTTAGGTTTTACAAGTTGTTAAATAATGTTTACTAACTAAAAATTCGAATTAAATAACATTAAAAATGTTAGTTTAAAGATATAAAAGCTTTAAGATTTTATTTACAATAAAATCAATTGTATTTTATAATACAGTAATATTCTATAAAGATAAATAATTGGCTTCCATCTTTTACATAAATCTTAAAGGGAACAAAAACTATTGCAGCAAAATATAAAAATGTATAAAATTCTGACAAACTAATAATTCACAACAATTTAATACTTTAAAGAGGTTTAAAAAAAAAAGCAAATACATACAGGAAGCCAGCAAGATATCTGTCTGATAAATTAGGTGCACCACCTCCGTAACATGATGATGTTTCTGTCAGTGCAAGAGAAAGGGGGCAGTTATTTTCTCTCATGATGGTTCTGGCAGTTTCAACAGAAGTTTTCAAAGTGTCTAGCACTTGAGGATTTAAAAAGTCATCCGCTGTGGCTGTACGTCCATCCAAATAATAGCTGTTGTTGAAATAATGGGACTATTTTTAGAGAAATCCACAATTATAATAATCATTTTTACATTTCAGAGCAATCAAAATCACTTAAAATAAACATATAAAATATACATAGAATAAAAAAATGGTATTTAAACAATATGTTAATAATTTGTTTTTGAGGGACGGGGGAGGGCAAGTGTCTCAACTAAATGAAATGTTTGTTTCCTATTAGAATTTTAATAGTTCCAAATTATCACATTATTTTTTTTTATGCTTTGAGGTTTATTCCTATTCCAAGATGCTAGCTTGATAAACAGTATAAATTTTTTTTTTTGTATTGTAACAATAATGTATTTTTGAATTGTGTCAAATGTATAATCAAAAAAAAAAAATTGGTAGTTTAAGATTGGAAAAACAGGTAAATTTTTAGACTGGCTGAGGAGAATGAGCTAAAACTCTTTAGAATGATCTGCAAAGCTCTTCCACCTAGAGGGTGCTAAAATATAATATTTTTTGTTCTAAAGCAAGCAATACTAATACATCAATGAAGAGTCCTGAAAGGAGCCTAAAAAACAAAATATAGCAGCTTTACTAATTAACAATAATTCCAATCAGAAAAATCTGAAATCTATTATTTCTAGTCACAGAACATGAAACTGCTTGTTGTCAAAACTATTTATGAACTTGATTAATATAAGGTGACAAGAAATATTTTCTTTGATTTTTTTCATTTCTTGTAGAATTTAATTTTAAATTTAATTGTCCACAAATTTTCTGTAATCAATAGAGTCACTAATTAATAAGGAATAAATATTATGCTATAAAAAAGCTCACAAAATCAGTAATTTATATGTTGTTTTTTTTAAAGATTTCATATTGATTTCAAGCTAAGAACATTGAGAAAATTAGTTAATATAAACTATATATATATATATATGTTTCAATGGAAGAAAAACTATCACACTTCATTTAATAAAAGAAAAAAAGCAGTACAAAATAATAGATACAATATTTTTTTTTATAAATGGGGAATAAACAACTCTAACAGGATAAACTAAGATAAAAATTTATTGATTTGGCCTCAGAGTATTCATGTTTCAAGATTTCAAACCAAGCAAATAGCAAATAGAGGACAAAAAGACATAATTAAACCCAGAAGCCTTAAACTTCCAATGCAATCAGTTTTTCAAAGTGAAAATTTTCATGTGCCTAGTTCAGGGCAATGTGTTTCCTAAACTGTGAAGATGATGATTTACATTCAAAGCTGTTTAAGTCAGAGTCTGGAAATGAACTTATGAGGAATATTAAATTTTTAGGATGTTCTGCAATTATGTTTTTTAAAGATATTTAAAGAACTTACTGGTGAGATGAAATATAGTCCATTACATCACAAGCTCCTGCTTCCAAAAATCTAAACATATTTAAAAATAGAAATTTTAAATAGGCTATAATAAAAAAAACTTATTTGATTATCATTTCTAAATATGTTAAAGATCCCTAAAAAGTATAAATATGAAATATAAGTCAGACTTATTATTGATTTCTAATGTAGAAAATATAATTTCTATCCAATAAATTTTTCATGAAAATGCTACAAAAAATTGTATAGCTACTGTTAGCTAACTTCAATCTTTGACCTTAAATTGAGCTTATAATTTGAACACATTTATGCAATCATTTAATCTCTTACAACCAATAACTCTCTGCTTCACACATATTTTTCAACAACCCATATAAACTCTTACTGTTTTAGGTAAGTACTGGATCCCGCCCGGTTACCCAGGTTAGTTACTTCAGGACCAAATAAACCACTACTTCTGTAGAAAGGATGATCATTCAGGACATTTCTCAAAGTTTTGAGGTCATTCAGTAGAGCAGATGGTGAGATTGTAAAGTTGAAGTTGTGTTCATATGAGTTAGGTTCTGTATTCATCAACATAAGAAAGTAATACAATTATTTGTGTCAGTTTGACATAGCGCACTTATTTTTCTCTTGTTTATACTAGAATTTGAAATTTGTCATTTGTTTTTATTTTGTAAAAAGACTTTTCCTCATAAGGATTTTAAGGTGAAGGGAAAGACATTCACTTCACTTCTTGGCATTTGGTTTTGGTATGTGCCACATTGCTAGCATAGATAAATTTATAAAGAAAAATATGTATCAAAAGGTCAAATTGAAAAAAATAACAACTAATGCTTACTAAAAATGTGATGAGCCCTTTTGACTACTACCTTAAAAGTCCCAGTTCAAAAATTTCTGTCCCTGATTTTCTGAATGAGATGTGAACTAAGGCATACTAGTCCTAAATAATAAAGAAATGCCTTAAGCTTTGCCTATTTTGGGAAGCACTTTTCTCTCCAAATTACTGTATTTACATTTCTCTGACCTTTATTTTAAGACAGTCTTTACAGATATGGATATAAGAGCTGTTAGTCTCCTGGCTTCTGAACCAAGGGGTATCAAATTACTATGTAGATTTTGAACTTTAGAATTTTTACGACACCTCTTAATTCACTAAATTCTTATGGGTACCTGACATTAGCTGAGTGAAACCAATAAAAAAAATTACCATTGCCCAACTGAAATGCTGCTATGTTGATTCCATTCATTTCAGAGAAACTTAATAGTGAAGAGGCATTTGAGGGATCCCACAGATCTTTTTTTCTCAGAAAAAGATTAAAATCAAATATTATGTCCCATCCAACATATTGAAAGAAATGTGTCATGTTTCGCCACACTCCTCCTGAAAAACAACATAAGGCAAAAAAAAAAGGCTTACAAAAAATGTTCTTAATTTTGATAATCAGCTTTTAGAAGTTTGTACTATGAACTATTTTAATTAAGTTTTATCTAATCTAACAATCCTACCAGTTAATGTAAATTCCTGTTCATCCTTCTTCAATCCAGTATAATTTGAACTAGGTTTATATGACATCTCATTCTCAGCCTCTGTAAGCTCATTAGGATTAAAAATAAGAAAGTCTGCGTCGGTTCCTCCAATGCGAATGTAAGCTGGTGACAAAGCATGGGCCAAGTTCTGCAATTTTTGTGAACTGTAAAAGAACAGAGCCAATATGATTCCAGATATTTAACTCAAAAACTATATAGTGTAAAAAAAAAAAGAAGACAACAAACATGCAAATTAAAGAGTTAGAAAACAAGGCATGAATTCAAGTTTCATGAGAAAGCTGCTATACATATAAGGCATATAAGAAGAACACACATTAAGCTAAAAAAAAAAAATTGTGTATTATTAAATAAAAACTTAAGTTTATTTGTAAGCTGGCTAATATCCAATCATTCATAAGTGAATCTTAAATTTTATCCAAGGCCTTAGACAAAATTTAATTTCCAGTACAAATATAAAGTAGTAAAAGGAGATCCTTACCTAAAGTCAAAACCTCTCCATTTGTTCTTAATTTCTGAGGAATCAATGGCCATGCTTAAAAAATTCTGATCACAACTGTATTGGCTGTAAGTTAAGTTAACTTCTATCTCCTCCAGGGAGTGAATGTTTTTTTGTGGGTAAACTTTGTGGCTTACTCCCAGACGATAACATTGTACCAGTAAAAATAGAAACAAAAAGCACTGGATAATGACACTTGACATTTTATCAGACTGCAAATGAAAAAAAATGTTTATTAATGCAGAATGATTTTATATTAATATAAAATATAGAATTATGATGTAATCATATAAAAACAAGTAATAGAGAGAAAAAAAAAAAAAAGACCAAGAGAATAATTTCCAAGAAAAATTGTGTTTACAAAGATCAATAAATTACAAGAAATTATAAAGGTTTCAGAAAGATAAAATTTTTGTCTGAAAATATACTTAATGCAGAGAAGTTAAAAATGAAATTTATTTTTACAATGTGCTATCCATGACAAATAAAAAAAAAATTCTTTAAAAAAAAATTTATAGCTAAAATTAATTAGTCTAATTGTATCAATTAGTTCATAGATCATTTGTAATTAAATTTGTAATAAATCTAGACTAACAATAATAAATTAGGATGGCTGCCTGGTCGTGCGGTTTGTGCGCTGAACTGTCGTTCAGATTTATTGATGGTCTAGGCTTCAAACCCTGCCCGCTCCCATCCCCGTCGTCCTAGCTGTAGGAGGTGTTGGATTTAGATTTTCTTTTCAACGACTACGTCTGTTCTCAGCAGCGGATTTTCTTTTGGTCTCAAATGTGTAAACAACGGCCTTTGTAAGTGATCTTCATCTGTTTTGTTTTGAGACTGCCTCAGGTGCACTCTTCTATATAGATGGTAGTTTAAGCAAGTTGGCGCCTATTATAAGCTGGTCTTTTAAGTGTTTCCCTGGGGCACCTCTGTTACCTATACCCATAAAAAATATTCTTAATTTAATGTCTATCTGATCTATGATTTAGAAATAAAATAAATATCAAAAGATAATCAAGCAACTTTGAGTGATTACTTTTTGAAATGTTACCCCACCTTAATAACAAAAAAGAACATTTTATTAATGTCTATCACATAATGTTTGGAATTAGGAAAAATACCACAATACCAGGAATCAGGAAATTAATCATGCATTTCTGATGAAAATTTCCTACCATAACTTCAATAACTCATCACTAATCAGTCTAATCATCTAGATCTACAACAATAATTGAAACTGTTACAATACATTGAGAATTGCCATGAGTAGATCTATAATTATATGAATTATATTAATTATAGAGTCTAGATCTATTCTATTTTTAATATGATTTTTTTTTAAAGTTGAAAGGGTAAGTAGCTGCTTACCTATACTATAGCTAATAAATTAAACCAGCTTTCAATAACTGCGACTGTATTATATTATGTATAAACTAATTAATACAGTAATACACTTTGGAATTCTAATAATACAGTCCAGTGGTGTACATCTAGAATCTAGAGTCTAGTCTACTCTAACTCGACTAAGTAAGTAACTCTCTCTAGTGACTCTAGATTACAATTAGACCTAGTAACTCTTACTCTAACTAGTCTAACTCTATACAACTTTTTAAAAACTTTTTCTGGTTTCTAGATATAGATTTAAGATTACTAGATCTAAATCTAGATTTATCATTTACGTAGACTCAAATATTAGCTCTAGATCTAGAGTCTAAATTAGTTTCAAATTTACCATCGTCATATGCTATTGTTAATATAGTCATAGTCAGAGTCATGTGATAGTTTTATCTTGAACTATCTAGAATCTAGCTCTAGATCTAGATCTAAACATGAAGTTGTTGACACTTGCTGTTTCTATTTTAGTGTTATCCGCCCCATATGTTATCGGATTTGACCTATGGCCTAGATCTATAGCATATAACCTTACTGATCTATCTAGATCAGGGGTGGGCAAATTACGCCCCGCGGGCCACATGCGGCCCGCCGGAGTGCCTTATGCGGCCCGCCATCTACAGAAATCAGGTTTGCCCACAGTCTATACATATAAAAAATATATATTATATATATTTATATATTAAAAATAATATCTATATAAATTATTGAAACTGTCTCATTATTAAAAGTTTCAAGTAAACGAAGATTCTGCTTATTGGCTATATATACATCAATACACTCAAATCAAGAAACAATCTCTGAGTGTTGGGTAGACTTGGAACAAGATGGCAAGTGTAACAACTGATGGAGCTCGATCTTTGACTGTGAAAAAACAGTGTTTTTTATTTAATAAAAAATATCCCAACCATAAACTCTAAACAGAAAAGTTTGCACAAAGCTGCATACAATTTCAACATTATATTGATCGCAATAATATAGTAATGAAGCTTATTAGAGCTAAGAATGATTACCACGGATAGTTCCGATTTATGAACGAACAAAATTATATGTATCCGCTAGCTTAGCATGGGCAAGGCAAATGAGAAGAATATAAATTCTTAAGAAGAAATTGTTTTGTTACTTGAAGGACATTGACTCTGGCTTTGTTACCAATATTTCTAATGAAGAAAGATTTCATATTTTCTAAGAGCTCTAATGCAATTGATTGCTTGCATGTGAAATACAAATGCATGTTAAATCTTTTCAAGCAAGCTTTCCCATTTCTACAAGCAAGCAAAAGAAAATAATTTGTGTCATTTCCTTTGTTGAAAGGTGAAAATATTTCTAGTGAAATGATTAAAAGTATAACACTAGATTCCCTAATTGTGCAATTTATAAAAGCGAATTTTAAGACGTCAAGAACCAGTTTTCAATACCTTCAGCTAACCATTTAGCGCAGAAGCTGATTCCTCTCCAGAGGATATGGCTCAAAGCAAAGAGAAGTTCCAGTCAGTACTTAGACGGGAGTCTTATTGGTGCCAGAAGCTGTATTACCACACTTAAAAAAAAAACAACTATGCTGTTGTTCAAACTATTTGGGTACACATACATCAGTTCTTCTTGTTCTTCTTCGTTCTCATTTTACATGTTGGAGGGTTCAGATCAGTAATCCAATATCTGAGATGAACTGCGCATTGGCTTCCAGATCAGGCAGTTCTCAGAAGCCTTTGCAGGGCTATGGGGCCAAAGTCTTGTTCGGGCCTCTTGATTTAGTATGCACCATTAAATGACATGGTCGCCATTCTCTGGTGATACTCCACAAGGGCAGGTTTCGCTCGTCCCGACATTTAACTTCCGGAACCTATATTGTCTCATTCAGTGAGCAAGTTTTTTTTTTGTGGAAACTAAACAAGTATAATTCACTGGTCAATATTGACTGACTGCAATTTGACAGCAGTCACAAGGGCAACAGCTAGTAATATAGTTTAACAGTTCCGTAACATTATGCACGAGTGTAAAAAGTAAAAAATTGCACATTAAGTACAACTGTATATTTGTTGGGATATTGTAATATAAAGAGAAAACAGCAGTCTTTTTTTAAAAATCGTAAAATTGGTTTCAAAAGTTGCTAACTTTTGTTGTATTTTTTCAACGTGGAGTGTGGAAAAAAAAAAGAAAGAAACGTGTTAGCTAGCATATCTTTCTAAGCCATTCCAAATTTTTTTTAATGCGGCCCTTGATACAAAAAGGTTGCCCACCCCTGATCTAGATATATATAGAGAGAAAGATATAATTATAGATATATATAATTTTTTTGTTGTTGTTGTTGACTATATATTCTAACTGTAAAATTAAAATTAAAATTTTAATTATCTTTTCCTATCTTATAAAATAAGACGGTACGTTACTTGAAAAAAAATGATTACACCCTACTAGATCTATATAAATATATTAAAATTTAAAACTTAACCTAAAAAGTAAGCAGACATCAGTAGAGTGAATTCATGAACAATGTAATATCTAAGCACTGGCGGTTCCTGGGAGGGGCAGTAAGGGAGATAGCTCCCCCACCCCCACCCATCTTTGTTATTGTTTGGACTGTAATTTTAAATCTTGGGTTTTCTCTCAGATTTGAGTTTTTGTTTAGTTTTTATTTTAGTAACTACAAAAATATGATAGATCTAGATCTAACTATACCGGTATCATCTAGTGATTCTAGTCCTAAGTCTATTAATTAGACGCAAAATTTAACTGCAAGAACTAATTTATATATTGATATGACAAGGTTATTAAAGGTCAATGAATTTTTGGTAATAAACTCTGCTGATAGATTATGTATTGTACTTTTAGTTAAATTTAGTTTCTCTATGTATAGTTTTATTTCATAGTTATATTTATATTGTTTAGTGGTATCACAAATCATTTACTTAGAACTGAAAATTCTAAGAAAAAAAACAACAACAGATAATTGAACTTGTTGATATGAGAACATGAACTAAAAAAAGTTCCAATTATATAGTTCATATTTTACGACTTTGTTGTTTGTTTTCCAATTTTATACTTCATAATTTACGACTTTGTTGTTTGTTTTTTCAATTTTATAGTTCATAATTTACGACTTTGTTGTTTGTTTTCCAATTTTATAGTTCATAATGTACGACTTTGTTGTTTGTTTTCCAATTTTATACTTCATAATTTACGACTTTGTTGTTTGTTTTCCAATTTTATACTTCATAATTTACGACTTTGTTGTTTGTTTTCCAATTTTATATTTCATAATTTACGACTTTGCTGTTTGTTTTCCAATTTTATAGTTCATAATTTACGACTTTGTTGTTTGTTTTCCAATTTTATACTTCATAATTTACGACTTTGTTGTTGTTGTTGTTTTTTCACTTTAATGTAGTTTTAATTAAGATCTTTCAGTATTCCGCTATCCGTCTCTCTCTCTCCGCCACACACATCTCTCTCTCTCTCTCTCTCTCTCTCTATGTAAGAGATTATCCATAGTCGCAACTATGGATCATTTCATGGAAAATCAGATGAATGTTTGGGCATTAGCTGTGGTCGGAACGATATCGCCCAAACATCAATTCCCGCCTCCAGGCGGCTGAAGCACGCAGCTGAAGTATCCAAAGGAAAGGCCAGTGTCAATATAGTTTTGGTCAGCGGCGTCGCTGACTGTGCCAGGGTGTAGCACTAAGAGCTGAAAACTGCCTAAGGTTCGTTGGCTCCTGATTTTTCCTCAGGGTTTCCCATAAAGCCTTTCATACAATCGGATATCGCTGCAAGAAAGCTGTTACGTACGCGTCGTATTGTAAATGTGGAGTGATGCAAATGCGTGTTGAATGGAGAGGAGAACCAAAATGAAGGAATAGAAATAATTAAATGAGTGTATACAGTGTTACGAAGATTAAATTATTTATAAACTAAACTATGACTTTGTCGTTTTTGTGTTGTGTAGTGTTAAAAGAGTTTCATCATATAACAAGACGTATCAACAGCAGAGGTTTGATTTCAGAGTTTTCCTTTTCCTACGTGGGTAGCCAGACATGGCTAACAATTTAAGCCCCTACTGCCCAAAAACAAAGCTTACTGGTTTAGGCGCTCGTCAATCGCCTTTGCCCCTTCTTCTGTTAGTGAACACAGCTCCGCCAGACTCAATGTCTGAGCCACAAGTGAGTGCCTGAAGTTGGACTGAGGTTGTCAAAGGCTGTTTGAGATGCATGCCATTAGGAAGAATTTTATAGGTTGTGAAGTGCTTATATATCTATTACCGCTTGCGGAATGAATTGCCATTATTATAATAATTAAATCTCCCCCCTTCCCCGAGGAATTAAACAAAAAAAAAACTGTTACATCCCATCCCAAGTAAAAAAGAAAAGACAACTATAATTGCTGTTTGACCCCTCTTCCTCGTTAAAAGTCACTGGGCTTCATTAATCAACTACAGTGAATAGCAGATTTGATATTTGACCTACAATTTTTTAATAGCAGAGTAGCAGGATATTGCACTGTAGACATATCTGCTAGATCTGAAAATGCATTTTTTTTAAATACAGGTTGTAATAATATGCTTAGTTCCCATTGAGGGAGCTAACTCGCTCTGGTACCCTCTTTTTGTTTAGTATGAGGTTAAATTCTATTAGACCTAGACTTAACATTTAAAACAAGCTTAATAGAAAAATGAATTTTTAAAAATACATTTATTAAAAACAACAATTAAGCTAACAACACATTTGATCTATACATAAATATATCTAGATCTAAAGTTACAGATCTAGATCTAAAGTTATAGATCTAGATCTAAATTTATAGATCTATAAATTTAGATATTATGGATCATTTATAAGACATAGATAAAGGAAGATAAAAACACAAAAAAAATGACTTATCAATCGTATTTAAAAAAAAAAAAAAAAAAGGAAAATATTGGTTAAAAAATTCAGAATAGACAATATTTAGCAATTAAAAAGAAGACAGAACAACAAGAAACGTATTGTTGTAACCCTACATTGCACCAGTGCTTGAGGTGCGCACTAGCGCACTAGTGAGCGTAAACAGGAAGACACTAGAAGAGAGAGAAGAACAGTGCATCAGGAACTGTGAAGAGTCTGAATGTTTGGGAAACTAAGAGGCAAATTTTGTGCTGCCTAAAATTCGTAGTATGGACCTGGAGCGAAGCGGGGAAAGCTGTCGTTGGTCCACATTCGGGTTAAGTACCAAAGGACTGGTATACTTAGTAGCAAGACTCTGAGGAAGCTGAAGAATGTTATGTGTTTACCCTAGTGAATAAACACAACTATTTATTTCCTGTTAAACTGTGTTGAGTTGCATGCCTTTTTGTTGAGTGCCTACCCTAGAGTTGCAACAGTATTGTATTGACACCAAGTCAAATTAAAAGAAACTAGCATTGCTTTGAAAACATGGAAATAATGTTGATTCTTGGTATTTTTTAAGACACTATCTTGGGATTTCTTTGGAACATAAACAAGAACAAAATAGTAACAAAGATGGCTATGACCCGTGAAATCGTTCAGAATTACCAATTTGAGAAACACAGTTAATATTGGTGACTCTTCTTGTTGTTTGAAAGTTTTATAAATAAATAAATACAAAATATAAATAGAAAATGATGATGATTAGGGGTCGTTCGTAAATGACGCCACGCTCTAGGGGGGAGGGGTTTGAGAAAATGTGACAAGGGGGAAAGGGGGGGGGGGTAGCGATTTTGTGACGTCCCGAATTTAAAATCCAGAACAAAACCCAAATAAAATATTTTTTTAATCTTCAAACATATTCGAAAAATAATAACATTTTTTAGGTACTCATTTCAACATGAACTTCTTAGGTAGTTTTATTCTGAAATAAAAAGCATTGAAAATATAGAGATATTTCAGTCTTGTTTGAGGAGTTCAACTGAAAACATCATATTGGCACTGCCGACTGAGAATTTCACGTTGTTCTTCTCAAAAATACTAAATCTTAAATTTCTGGAAAACTAACGACGTCAACGCACAGAAAGCCCAAAGAATTATTAAGAAAAAAATAAAAGACAACGAAGTCCTTGTAGTTTTGGGAAACCAAGGTGAAGAGAGTCTGGAATGGAGAGATGAAGATCTCATTGGAGACAATTTAATTTTTGAGTCATCTCCTCAAGCAGAAGAAGAAAATCTTCCCCGTGTATACTATCGAAGAGCACATGAAACCTCTTTGGGAAAAAATTTATGAGAAATAAATAATTTGAAATAAATATTTTTTTTTTATTTTGTGACGTGACGCAGAAGGGGGGGGGGGGTCTAAGAATTTGTGATACTTAGACTTAATAAGCATATCTGAATACCCCATTCTATATTTGTTTTTTATGGGTTTACCCGTTATTATGCTGAAAAGGTCTGCAAGTCTGCGTGCTCATATAGATGATGACATAAGCAACAATTTTATTTATGATACGATACGCAGTAGCCTACCTTTTGATTTTTAAATCCTTTCTTCTGGGCTCATTAGGTTGTGTTTTCATCACAATAGGTAGTATCAAGATGAAATGGATGTTATGTTTTCAAAAATGTGTGACTTCTACAAGTCGTAGCAGCGTTCTGAATTGTTTATTTATTTTACTGTTTATTGCAACATGTTTACTTCATTATTCGACATCTATGCCCGTAGGTAGGTACCATTCAGAGTGAAAAATTGAGAGTGTGAGATATAAACTTTGTCACATGTAAATTATGAGTGAGTATTGTGTGAATGCACACTTTGATTTCTTATAGTTATAATGTTTTTTGTTCGGTGTAATGCACAAATCGTAAGACAAATTTCCTTACGGATAATAAAGATTATTATATCCTATATATATATCTATATATCTATCATATATATATATATATAGAGAGAGAGAGAGAGAGATAGAGAGAGAGAGATTAGATAGCTAGAAAGATGGATGGATACTTTGATAAATAGACAGAAAGACAGACTGGCTAAAAGATATATATATATATATATATATATATATATATATATATATATATATAAATATATATATATATATATATATATATATATATATATAGATGGATAGATAGATATAGATAGATAGATAGATAGATAGATAGATAGATAGATAGATAGATGGATAGATAGATAGATAGATAGATAGATAGATAGATAGATAGATAGATAGATTTTCATATTTGGCTTCACTAGTAGTAGGCCTACATTTTGTGTTGTTGATTTTTTTTTCAAGAGCCAAGCATGGAGGATTTAAAAAACAAAAAATGTCCAGATGGACAACCGAATTTGTGTATTCCATTCGGATCTTGCTGTAGCTACTTTCAGTTCTGCTACTCTGGAATGTGCGAGTCCTGTTTCTATGACGACGACGAGACCGCCATTTTGAAGTTTTGCAGAGAACGTAGACAACACAACGTCTCTTCAATGCGGCATAACACTTGTCGTTTTGCATGTCAAAGCAGATTCACTGAGCAGGAGTTGAATTTAACACAAAGTAGGTAGCAGTTTGAGTTTAAACCTTTTTATGGATATACATGGCGAAACATTACTCGGAAGTGCCCTCATGGTTGTCTTTAACACTACAGCAAAACTAATTTAAACAAAAAATAAAGCAAATTTAAACCAAATTGAAAGTGAATCATTCAATATATTAAATTAAATGTGCAAGCAGTTTAAATAGTCGAGTATATCGTATAAATATAAAAAAACACGGGAGACTCTAAGGCAGTCTATGAATATAAATAAATAAACTACAATAAATATAGGAATTTGATTTCTATTTACGATTTATTTAGGTTGGTGCTGTTTTTCTTTTACATACCAAGTATCAGAATTTAGAAAATCCAGGTTTTCTTATGTAATGCTATTCACTAACACCGCATAGAGTTAACCTACATCTCTTTATTTGTATATTTAGATCTATAGATTTAGTCTACAAATATAACTCTCATACAATAGATCTATAGCCTTTATGAATGCGCTGGTAATTGTATTGTAGTAAATCTAGATAAGATTAGTAGATTTATGTTAATAAATTAAGTGAAACAGATCTATAGTTCTAGAATGTTTGAATCCACATATTGTTTCCACATCTCGAACAGCACAGTAGACAAACTTACAAAAGCCGTCAAGTCGCAACAGGAACAGGCTATGCGTTTCCGTCACGCCTTTCACGGTTCTGCGTATACTTTCAAACCGTAGGGCGTAGGCGTAGTCATGTCACTACATGGGCACATGTGATTAATCGTGAAACTTTCAAGTAGTAAACACTGCACACGTCATTAATTTGCGGAATCTAATCTTGCATTTCAGCTCGAATCTATATAAATCTAGATCTATAGGCCTATTAGAAATCTAGATTATTTATTGAGAATAGATTTCACTAGCCTAGATTCAGGAGAGTAGACTAGATGACTCCACCAGGACCGACTTCATGAGCGACTAACAGTCTTGGTCTCCTCACCGTCCTATACTGAACTGCACTGCCTTATACACTGTATCTGGTCCACAAAGGCTTCTGATCACATGACCATAAAAAGGGTCATATTCATGTGCAAAGTTCATATCAATATTGTCAGTACTATTTCTACTAACCGTTTAACTCAAGAAACCTTTAAGAAACTAGAACAGACACAAAATAGACAGTGAGATTCATAACAAACGAATACTCAAATTTGATTAGAGTAACAAAAAACAAAAAATCATTAACAGTTTTAAAACCACTAAAATTATTTTTTCTACAATTATTAGCGGCCCCCGTAAGGGGAAAAAGCCGCTATTAGGTTTGTGCAAAATGTCCGTCTGTCCGTCTGTCACACTCAGATCTCGAAAACTAGAAGAGATATGAAAAATATTATTTCATCACTAAATGCGGCTTGAAAATTTTAGGTGCAACGGCTATTTTTGGTTTTCTCAAAGCAAACCGTTTAATTTATAAAATTAATTATGCAAGCGATTTTTTCATAAAAATACACCAATTCTAAAACAATTAGGTAAATGTAAGAGAAACAATGTTACAATATGCTAACAAAGATGTACAGTTTTTGTGTATTTTCAGTATCACTACGTCAAATATATTTATAAAATGTACAGGAAATGTTTACAACAAATATAAATAATAGTTAAAGATTTTTTTTCTGGTCAACTAGCTGCTAAAATTAAAAGAAAACATTTCTGTTTGTTTATAAAGGCTAATAATGCACTTTGTAAGTAAATATCACGCACATATTTTTAAATGGACTTTTTATGCAGTGACTTTCGTGCAGTAGCGTAACGTCGCAACATCATTCAGTCCAGTCCTATTACTTAAATTTTAGAAAAAAATCAGATTTTATTTATTTTTGGTTTAGTGCCCCCATCCGAATAAAAGAAGATTATTTTTGTGCGTTTTGTCTGTTGGTCGGTCTGTCCGTCACGAAAAGATTAACAAATAACTCTAGATGCTATTGTAAATCTGATTTAACCTTTAATCTTTCATTCAGAAATATTGCTATAGTTTTAAGTATCTATAATAGATTGATCCGGATGTTTTGTGAAAAACAAATCAATGCCAATGAATATTTGTTTGCTCTTCTAACTTATATTAGATTTTATTTCCATGCTTAAACGTTGCAAGAAACACATGATCTTTAATATATTCTTCCGGTTTTTTAAAATGTAAATAGCATATAAATGCTAAATAAAAATATCTATACTGATTTATATTTCATTAACTATAAAGTTGTTTCAGATATTGTTTTATAAAAAATAAATGATGTCAAATGATTGTTTAAAATTGCATAATTGACTAATATTACACTTATATTCTTTGACACTACGTCACTATAGTTTATTTATCAATATCAATTGCTCCGAATTTTTAATTTAAGACAAATTTATGTCAAATAATTTTATTTTTTTTTAAATATCGACAATAGGTTATTCAGGATTTTAAAATAAGAAAGGAATTTACTAGAAACGATTATTGAAAATCAATTTTTAGACTTATTTTACAGTTAATTTTCTTGCCGAAACATAATAAAAGTTGTTTAATCGGCAAATAATGTTCCGGATTTTGTTTCGAAAAAGAAATTGACCTACATTACCTTAATTTTCTTACAAATCGTCGCCAAAAAAGATTCGAATTTTATATGAAAAATCTAATAACTCTAGTAAATGTTTGAAATCCCTCTTCTAATAAATGAAACAAATAATTTTCTCATTTACGAAAATTCGTTGTTCCGGATTTTTTATGAAAAATATTTTAATTCTATTTATGTAAAATCGCACTTCTCTCTTACACTACATTTAACTTTCTAGCTAAAACGTTGGAAATCTAATTAGCGTTAATATTATGCACCGATTTTTAAGGAAAACAACTTCCTAACACCAAAGTATGGTTTGAAAAAATCTCCATAAGGCTATGTAACATCTAATTTTCATAAACGACCATCTCACAAATTTAATTAACGGCATTTGATTAATCAGGAATTCTTATTTTCTCTCACTATAAATATATAAACATCCGGAACAATCTATTATAGAAACTCAAAACTAATGGGATGTTTCGGAAGGGAAATTAAATTTTAATCAGATTTTCAATAGCTTTTAGTCTTTTTTTTCCTCGCAATTAACATAACTGACAGACAGACTGACAGACAAAACAAAACAAAAAGCTTCTTTAATCCTTATATATATATTATATTAAGTCTAACTAGCCCATCAAATGAAATGCTAAAAGAACAATATCGGTGCACCAATGTTTATGAACCCTCGATAAGCTGCTCGTAAAGATGACTGCATTTTGTAGTCTAACTAGGACGTGTGACGTAATGGAATTTTTTTTCCCTTGACGTCATATGGAGTTAATTCTTTAAATGAAATGCTAAAAGAAATCACTCGGTGCACCAATGTCTATGAACCCTCAACAAGCTGCTCGTATAGATATTTTTAGTCTGACGTCATATGGAATAAATTCTTTAAATGCTAAAACAACTCGGTATAGTAATGTTTATTAAACCTCGTAATGTTACTCGCATTTTAAAAAGACATAAATAGCTAGATTTAGATCTAATCTAGATTTTTTTACAGTAGATCTAGATTTTTTTACACTAGAGCTAGATTTTTTACACTAGATCTAGATTTTTTCTTACAACTTCTAAAACTAGATTTAGATTTAAGTTCTAATTAAAATCATTAAAGAATCTAGATTTAGAATTTCTTGCTCTAGTTTAGAATGTTTGTTGTTTTACATGTTTCGGATGTTCCGCCTCTGAGTTTGTGTGGTTTGTAATCTTGTTTTATTTTTTGAAATTGTGTATCGGAAAATCCCGTGTACTTGAAATAAGCCAGTTCTAAAAATAAATACACAGATCTTGGGTAAGAGACTCGTCAAATAAAGTACTGTAAATGTGTAGTTTAAGACGCTTGTTTCAGATCTTTATTTTCTATAACCTCTATCGGGTTTGATCCCAACTCCTTGTATTTTTTTTTTTTTTTTTTTTTTTTTTTTTTGCAGAATTTTTTTTAGATTAGATACACTTAAATTCACAGACTTATGTAAAAATGAGAACTGAAAAATGCAAAAAAAGGTACTAGCTATAAAAGGAAAAGGTACTTCCGGCTCAATTTATTCATTCTAGTTTTAAACCAAATAAACGAAACGAACCCACCCAACATAAACCCATTATTGATGGGGAGAATTTTACAGTAACATCATAAAATATTTATACAATAATATTTTTCTAAAGAAACGTTGTTACGCTACTTACGTTTTAAAACAAATATTTATTATTACTTAAAAAGTGAAATAATATATTTAGCATATTTATAAGTCGAATATATTTTAAAACATTTACTAACCTTTGTTTCATATTAAGCACGTGCAGTACAATAATCAAATATATTATTCCAATATAGAGATTTGACGAAAAGAAAAGTTTCTTGAGAGATTGGCCCTTTAGAAAACGATCAATTAGTAAAACAGATCTATTGTTCTAGAATGTTTGAATCCACATATTGTTTCCGCAGACAAACTTACAAAAGCCGTCAAGTCGCAAAAGAAACAGGTTATGCGTTAGATTAGCATCAGATAAGCCAGGTTCAGATTGAACCATATATTCTCAATCATCAGTTCAATGAATACATATGAATATTAACGATGCAATAATTATAAGATTAATATATGCTCGTTGCTCCGTATTATGTTGTATCATGTCGTCAGTCGGTCTAAAAATACAATAATATCTGCAAACTTTCAATACATAGAAGCAAAAAGTTGTCCACATTACAATTAGAGCTGTGTTACTTAACCTTCGTCAAAAAAAGTTACCTGGGGGCCCTTCTGTGAACAGCTCAGTGGTCTGGGTCCTTGAAGGTCGCTGCCGAAAAAAAAAATGTTTTCAAAAATTATATTTGAAAAAGACGTTCCTTTATAAGTGAATAATTTTGTTCAATACACCTTTTGGAACTTCATTTTGTAACAGAACTATAATTCAAAGCTCTGAACAAAAAAATTTCGAAAGAGAGGAGGGAGATATTTAATAAACCAGTCGCTCTCCCACGGTCCACCTGGCATCGACCGACCATTTTTCAATTTATATTTATTATTGATTTAGTTTGAGATTAGAGTGTGGTGCGACAAAATATACAAATTGGTTAGTAAACCAATAAGTAGATTTTATTATATAGATATTCAACTAATTTTGTTCACAAACTATTTTTTCTGCACAAAGAAGGTGGACCGCCCGCCCCCCACTTTAAGGGTTAGAGTGGGAAGGGCGTTAGATGCAATCGCCCCCACCCCGCCGATTGGCCAACATACTATAAGTGGAGTGACATAATATACAAATTATCTATCTTCTTTATATATAATTCTCTTCTTCCCTAATCAGGTCAGACGAGAATTAAATGGGAAGATCACTCTCTTATTTCTGCGGATAGTCACCCCACGAAAAAACAGAAGGGGGGGGGGGGGGAGAACACGTTTTCACATCTCGCTACGGATGGCTGCGCGCTGGACTGTCAAACCCTGTCCGCTCCCATCTCATGTGAGAGGTTTGGACAAGGAAGTAAACTATCGTCAACTCTGAAGGAACATCCGAAACATGTAAAACATTTTACAAACACTAAAATAGCTGGGCCGGACTTAAGCATTGTGGGGCCCTATTCGAAACGGATTTCACGGGGCCAAGTTTGGGTAGGGAAGCCGACAATAAGTCAAATTTAAGAGTTTGTATTAGAAAATAAATTTGTCTATGCATTTTATTCATTCTTTACTACGTACAGAATTACTTTAAGGGCCTTGCATGTTGCAAAGTCATACAGTATATCATAATAATTCTGTTTCTTACATAGATCCCGCTCAATAGCAAGAATTACCAAATGTTTCAATCTTTGATACTTGTTGAACTCAAGTAATTCTTCATTAGTTTGAGGCGCGAGAAGCTTTTTTCACCTGATTACACAATTACGGCTAATGCATAATGCCGTTTTTTTTAATAGCGCGTAGGATTGACGTTTTTCATATTGAATGACACCCCAAAATGACAATTGTTTTCTATGTATTTCCGTATATTTTAAGGACTTTTTCGTATATTTTGCAATTTCGGGAGATTTCCAGGAGCTCCTGGTAAATCGACAGGAGTGCGCGTGAAATCTGTTTTGAGTTATAAAATGGTTTAATTTAATAATTTATACACCTTGAATTAGCGCGGGTTCCATGAAAGTGCCGATCCTTCGGTCACTTAGGTTGCAGTGGCCTAAGACCGGCCCTGCAAAATAGCGGCGTATGCTATGCCGCCGGTCGACTAGTATTATATAGATATTCAGGTAACTTTGTTTTAAAATAATGAACGACCCCCCACTCAAAGGGTTAGGGTGGGGAAGGTGGTAGACGTAATCGCCCCCACCCCGCTGAATCGGTCGACACACCAGAAGTGGAGCGATATAATATAAAAATTATATTATATAGATATTCAGCTAATTTTGTTTATAAAATATGATTTAGTTCTTTCCAACTCGAAGCGTTGCACCACCTCAGCGAGATCGGCGTAATCAACCCTCTCCCCCCTCACCCCTTAAAATCGGTCAACATACTAGAGGGTTGACGAGATAATCTAAAAGATTGTTTAAAATATAAATAATTAGTATATATTATTAACATAAGTAAAGAATTCGTTTACAAATTATTATTCGACCCTACTGCCCCCCCCCCCCCCCCCACCGATCCGCCTGTGGTTTTTTATTGTTTTTAGTTTATGGCTAGTGATATTCTTCCTGAAAATATTAAAAGCTGTCTTATTACCTGCCTGTGTGGATCAATTCGGGGCGGATTCTGAGTTTGTATTTCCAATTAAACTATTTTTGTAACTTTGTTAAAAATTTAATTAACTACGTGCATTAATATGTTTCTGTGACCCACGGTTAATGAGGGTGTTATGTGGCCAGCTCAACAACCCCCCCCCCCCCCCCCTTTTACTTTTCTCCAACTAATGCCAGGTACCCAGTAAAGTTGGGTGGACTCAGAGACGACCTAAAGATGCCGAAATTTAAAAAATAAAAAACGGATTCTTCACCAGAATTCGAACCCAGCACCTCCCGTTCGGAAGCCAAGCGCTTTACTACTCAGCCCTGGCGCCCCATAAAAACACTGCTCTAATACAATCTGGTAGCTTTGTTGACAACTTAATTTTTTTATAGGTAAATTATTTCCGATTTGCACCCCAGTTCGTAACATGTTAATAGTATTAAATTAAGAATCACATTTAACACCTGAACAACTTTCTCGTTAGCTGTAGATGCAGGCCTGATCGGTTTGGGAAAAGCTGATAAAGACATACCTAAAGCTGATAATCTTAATAGAGAGTATTCAGAGAAAGAAGATATAACTACACATAAACTGTTGGGTAAGTTGTCTTTTGTTGTTGTTGTTTTTTTTGGAAAAGGGGGGGGGGGGGAAGAGTATCTGGTTTACAATAATTTATGAGATTTTTTATACAATTAAAATAGCAAACATTTTGGTATATCTAATATACAAATAATGAAAGTATTGGACAATAAGGAAAGTTTCAAAGTTTATTCTTTCATTTTTAGTTTGTTTGTTTATTAATTCCATAAATATAATATTAACTAATAATGTACACTTTATCTTAAATATGACAATATCATTTTTTGTTTTAAGAAAACTATTTTTAAAATGCTACTTCTATCGAGTCAGTTTGTAGTTGGGCGGCTGTCTAAAACATCTCACACATCTATCTAATGTTTTCTGATACTTTAAAATGGTTTTCCCAAATGTAGATCGGTTTAATCGTGCAGCACGTGCGATGGACTGTCGTTTGGTCGTCTCGATGGTCCCGGGTTCATACCCTGCCTGCTTCCGTCCCCGGTCGTCCTGCAGGAGGTTTGAGCTAGGAAGTAGATTATCTTCAACTAACTCTAAGTAACATCCGAAAAGTGTAAACATTCTTCGAACATTTTTTGCACCATCAAAATTCAATTAAGAAATCGGAGTGCCAAAGGGATCCCCATTATCCCGTTGACCATTGGGATCCTTTTTTTCCAGCGGAAATGCGTGGACAGGGAGCTGCCACCCCAAGTCCTCTCCTAACGTTCTATAATTGCAGCGACCATTAGGAGCATTACTGGGTTGATTCGTGGGATTGAGTATCTACATCAAGGTTTCTCAAACACACGCACCCCCATTGAGAAAGGCGATGTGATGACGAAAATATGGTGCAAAGGTGGCCCTTCTCTCCAACACAATCTGTTGCATTGTAGTTATGAATCTATTATTGAGTGCTGATCATTAAAAAAACAAATAACTAACAATGTTTTAAAAAATGTAATTATTAAATTAGGAGAGGAATCTGCAACAAAAATCGATTCTAAACGTTATTTTGGAAATATATTTCAATACATCTTTACTAATGCATTTTTTTAGTGTACCGGTCTTTTTTACGGCTGAACGGTTTTATTTCTCATCATTCTGCTGACGTCTGCTGCGTACACAAATCTGCTACAAGAGGTCTTGGTTAATACGAGCATGAATCTTATGATGACCAAGTCCACTACAAGTGCATGCTCTAATACTTGTCCTGCACACTTCAGAGTTAAACCATTCCACCATTTCAGAATTTTACTTTAGTTGACTTGCTCTCTTATTCCTGGGACTAAATGTGCACTGAAGACGATATGATACGGAATTTTTGAAACTCCAGTTTCAGAAAAGCGCTATTCCAGACTCCGCACTTAGTCATTAAAGGTTGGGGGTAGCGAACGTAATTTTTTCTTTTGTCGATGTGGGGGGGGGGGGGTCAATGAAAAAGCCTGGTGTAGGTCCTTTATTTTGTGTCATTTAAGATTTTTTTTTTGCACACTCCCCCCCCCCCCCCTGCACAGTGCCTTGTGGAATCGTTCATAAAACAACATGTAGAAAAACAATACTGTCACGTATTACAAATTGAATTCTACTTTTAAATGGCTTGCCTAGGGGAACGTGACAATAGAAAAAGGTAGTTGTGTCACTTATCTTAAGTCTGAATTTAATCAGAGACTTACAATGAATAACAAACAAAAAATGACACAAGAAATCGGAAGGTAAAATATCAACTTAATGTTTAATCATAATATAGCTCAATGCAAAATGGAAGGGTTGACCAAAACCCTTTTACAAAAATGGCATGTAAAAATATTACAATACAAGAGTTTGAAAATATAATTACAAATACAAGCAAGGCCTTGAAAAAAGAAAAATCTTAACTTACACGATCAATTGGTATACCACGCACGGGTCACGCAATGTCTCCGCTATTCTGTCTCACGGCTGTCTCCGTATGTCTGTCTGTCAACGTTACGCGAGCGGTCTTTATATAATCTACCGCGCGTCGATATCTAGTAATTTCTAGAACAGAAAGTCATCAACACCCAGATCTAGAACGCTCTTCAAAGAGACAGAAGAAAAGAAAAAAAAAAACCACCCTCCTTTCAACCAGAGGTACACACATAGGTCAAGGACCGGTCACTGTCTGTGTGGCTTGACTCACCGTGAAAAATAAAATAAAAAAAAACTTATTACACAAGGGGCAGACAACCTACAGGTCAAGAGAAAAAAAAATAGTATCTAGGTAACAATGCCTAGATACGTAACAATACATTTTGGTCTTTCCATCTACAAATAATTTAAATTGTATTTTTCGATATAGGCTTATGTTTGATATTTATAAAGTGTTTTTGTGTATATATTTCAGTTGCTTTACTCGTTATGACAGCTTTTATAATTCTTGCGATAATATGGACATGCATACCAAAACGTCAAAAAAAAAAATTATGGTCATTTTTGAGAACTTGTAGAAAGAAGGAACGAAAGGGTAAAAAAAATCAGTTTTGTCTTGTACTTTTCATTATCAACCTACTTACATTCTCTATTAGCTATCGACCAAATATACTCTTATATTCTTATTTTCATTTTTACAAAGCTTATATTTACTCACTCTGTCTGTCATTTATTTGTCTGAGAAAAAGTTTGAATTTTTTTTTTTGTCATTAAAGAAAAAGTACACGTTATTTCCGCACATCTAATCTCGGATAAAAAAATAATCATTTAATTAACTATTGGTAATTAATTAATTATTTTGATTTTATCGAACAATGGAAAGACATTGTACTTGACTGATGTGATGGTATAAGTTGAATTACTTATAATTAGCATTATGCTTTACCTTGTCCTCTGCCCCCTTTCCGGACTGGTCCAGACCAGTGATAAGATCATATTGTATTGACAAAGCTAAAAGCATGAAATAGCGCTAAACAAAAACACAATAGATACAAATATTTCTAATCGCACAGATTTATTATTGTTAGTCTTAATCTATTACAAATTTAATTACATGACTGATCGAAACAAATTGATACAATTACATCTGATATAACCTTTGCTTTTTTGTCATAAGTATTTTGTAAATATTTTCTTGTTACATTTTTAATTGCATAACATTTAAACAAAGAGCCCCCTCCATCTATACCTCGTTTTACTTATGATATCATTTGAAATAAGTTTTAGCATGGAAGGTTTTGTAATTCATTGAAGTATGCATTTTTCTTACAATCGAATTCTTAGATGAAAATGAAACACTTCATGCAGATCCACCTGATGAAAACTCGAAATTATCTGGCGCTGAGCCCTTAGATGTCTCACCATCGGATGTTAACTCATCTGAAGATAAACCACACGAGCCAATGATAGTTTATCCCGATTTGCATAATACTAAACACAATGTTAAACATCCTAATGATAGACGACTTGATGATAAACATAGTTTAGCTGAAGAAAGTGTCATTAAAGAAACTGGTGTTGACCATCCGTTTGACAAAAAAACAGTTTCTAAGCAAAATGGTGCAGAACAACTTGCTGATAACCATCTGGGTTCTAAACACAACTTAACTCCAGAAAAACATTTAAATTCTGAAAAGGAAGACACGGCTGTCAGGAACAAAAGTATCCGGCCGGAAGTACCTAGAGCAAGCGAGTCTGTTGTCTACTCAGCTGAGACGAGGGAAATAAGAAATAAGTCAAAAAATGAAATAGCAAGTTTTAGTACGGACAATGAGACCAATAAGTCTTTGCAAGTTGATATTGGCGAGAAACCGTTATTAACTAACGAAATCACATATGAACAGGAGGATGACAAGTCAGAGGATGACGACAAGGTTCCTTTTCTAGCCACCAAAGAAGGTTAGTTCGAGTTTATATTTTATAGATTATTTTTATAATGCTCTCCATTTTTTCACTGTCTCTTGTCTTTCTCTCTGTCTGCATTTAGACTCTCTCTCTCTTTCCCCTCTCTCGCACTCATATAAACTTTCTTTTCACCAATTCCTAATTTGTTCATCTCAGCTCATATTATCCTACACAGCTGGTTTGTTTAAAAATTATTTCACACCAAATGTCCGCGTTGTTGCCACAATGCCATTCCTATAAAAACATTGAGAAATAAGTATAAATCTAGATTGAACAAGGTTACAAAGACAGTTTGTGTGGAAACACAAACTCAAAATCGGCCCCCGAAGTGGTCAACCTAGAGTTTTCACCAGGATTCGAACACGGGACCTCTGGTTCCAAGTGCTTTACAACTCAGCCACAGCATCTCCATATATTCATTTAGCGTACACTTATATTTTTTAAAATAATAACTATTAACCTTATCCATACATTCAAAATTAATAACATGTTAAATGCAATAAAGAGAAACTAAAAAAAAGATTTATTCTTCTTAAAAAATTAGAAAATTGGCAACACGAAAAAAAAGTCTTGACCTATTTTAGCTAGCCAGAAATGACTTGAAAGACTTGGAGAGTTGGAGTAGGTCTACCTGGACCCCTCGCAAAATAAAACTTAATATCTCCATAACTCCATTGTCATTTGTCATACATACTACACATAGATCTAGCTAGATCTAGACTTGTTTTAGATCTAAATCTAGATTCAAGATCTAAGTCTAGGTCTAGAACTAGATCTAAATCTAGATCTAGATCTAACTCTAGAATCTTGATATAGAATCTACTATATCTAGACTAGAACTCGTATGAATTTAAAGGTTTAATCTTAAGATTACTAGACCTAGGCCAATGTTATGATCATGAATAGTAGGCCTTTTGTTACCGGGCAAAGCCATTACTAATGGTGTACTATGCTGTTCGTATCCGATTCATTTCTTAATGTGATACTGTTATGTGTGTGATTTATAATATGTAGAAATGTAGATTACTCGATTCTTGATGTAGAACTAGTCTAAATAATTATTAACTCACAGTCTGGATTGCGGTCCGAACACACTTACATATTAATGAAATAACTTGATAAGACTTCTAGAACTTGAAAATAAAATTTAATACAAAATAATGGGGCTCAGTCCTAATGTCACAGTTCTAAAACAAAACAACCATCTTGCTTGTTTAAAGAGTGAGTCCGTTACTTACTTAACCCATAATTCCTATCTCCTATAATTCCCCATTTCCGTCCAAAATGAAGTTCTATTTATAGTCACGTCGCTCATGGCTGCCTGGTCGTGCGGTTTGCGTGCTGGAGTGTCGTTCAGATTTATCGATGGTCCAGGGCTCAAACCCTGTCCGCTGCCATCCCCCGTCGTCCTGCGGGAGGTTTGGACTAGGAAGTAATTATCTTCAACTCTGAAGGAACATCCGAAACATGTAAAACATTTACATTTTACAAAGAATTCCCCGATAAAACTACTTTCCTTTTGAACCAATAACAATACTATTGTTTACATAATAAATAAATCTGCACCCCTAATTTGTCAGAAGATAAGTTATTGCCTTAATAATCAAAATTTTGTTCAAATTATTAATACATTTATTATAAATATAATTAGATCTGGGCTATATTTGGTCTTATTTAGACTGTCAAGTGTAGGCCCTTATAATCAGGATATGTCAAAACTGCGCGCTATAAAAGTAGTTCGTTATTTTTGAAACTTATAACTAAAACGAAGTTCGTATCAAAATTCTGTTTTTAAAATAACATTTGAATCAGTATTCTATTCAATGAGTTAGTTAATAAATGGAAAATATATTTTATAATTAACCATTGACACTTTTATCATTATGACCTTAGATCAATTATTCCCAAAGTGGTCTATATAGACCCCCAGGGGTCTACAAAGAGTTCCAATGGGTCTACGAAAGTGAAAAAGTAAATTGGGGGGTCTATGAGATGGGCACGGGGGTCTATGATAATGAATCTCATTTCAGCAGATCATTACTTGAATTTTGATATCCCGTTAATGGAATTATTTTATACAAACATTTATGATTTGTACCTTACTAAATGCTCAATTGAAAAAAATGTTATATTTAATTTGATAACTCTGTCTAAATAGCGTGATTTAGTCACGTTGTAATTTTAACAAAAAGAAATGTAGATTGTACACAGCAGAGTATTTGAAATTGGACTTTATTCCTTCCTTGTCAAACAAGCGATTGTTTATGTGCCTTTTATGATGCCATGAAACCAATTAACTGGAGGATCACTTGAGACGATGCCACTCTGATAAAAAAAGATAAATGCTTGAAAAGCTTTCGAACACTCAAAGATAAAGTTCAGAATAGACCCACAAAATCCAAATCGACATCATAAGTTATAACAGTAAAAGCTTCTTCTTCTTCGTACTTATTATTATTTTGGAGGGTTCAGATAACTAGACCAGTATCTGAGATGTGGCACAATGGTTTCCAGACCAAGCAGCTCTCCATATAATTTCTCTTCTATGGTGAAGTTTTGGCTCCATTGTCTTATTCGAGCCTTTTGATGAAGAATGCAGTTTTTAAGGACATACACAGCATTCTCTGGTGAGGTTCTACAAGGGCTAATTTTACTGGTCCCGATTTTCAGTTTCAAGAACATGTGTTGTCTCATTCTGTTGTGTCTGGCTCTTATGTGAAAAATTAGTTGTGTTCGAATCATGATAGTTTATAAAGGCATCGTCCTTCTTGCTATTCGGATGAGAGCTTGTCCGTTTGTAGTTTTTTCTATTCACTATTAGTTTCTTTATTGTATTTGTTCTCCCACATTTGGCAAGCGTGTCAACCTTCTCATTTTCTTCTATTTCAATATGTGCTAGCATCCATTGGAGAACAGTTTCTCGCTGTTATTGTTGAGCTTTATAAGTGCTTCCTGAGTCGTTTCACATAGGAGGAATTTGACTTTTCCAAGATTTGGAGGACTTTTTTTGCATCGGTCAGGAAGACAATCTGACTGTTTGGCGTACTTGGATGATCTGCTTGCGGGGTAGCTGCTAGTTCCAGTTCTCCTATTTCTGCTCTATGGCTATCAGAGTGCTCACCAGTTGCAATGGACTTAATTTAATAATTCATTTTCCTCCATTGGGACATTTGTTAAATATTCCAGCTCCTTCCTTTGTGGTGGTTTTTTGAGATGAACTCTGACCCTATGGTTGTTAGGACAATGAATTTATAGAAGAGATTTCACTAATTTCTTGACCTCTGTAGGATTGTAGGTCAAGGTTTTCTTTCTTCTTATGTAGTTTTTTTTAAAAATATTTCTCTATACAGCTGGCTGTGTCAACTTTATATGGTAATGGAATATTTGTATTGGTATATGTTCGATTTATTATAGATAAAAGAAAATCTGCACAAAAAAACAACTATGTTCTTTGCGAAAACGTATACAATATTACTAGGTGCAGATTAATATTTAATGTTTGGAGGACTACTTCACGGAACAACAAATCCTTAAATGAAACTTAATCTCCGTAGCAATGGATGTTGAACTTTTAACTTTTAAACCAAAACGTTTCCAGTTTGTTTTATAATTGTATGTACTACATAGGAACTAGTATTTTGGCTTAAATCTCAATTTTATTAATAAAAAGATATAACTTAGAAAATGTTGTTTGAAATTATTTTTTTTTAGAATCATATGTTAATATTTTAAACTATAAAAATTAGTTATTAAAAACGTAAAATTTGAAGTTAATGAATTTGCAAAAGATTAAAATATAACTGAAGCAGGGGGGGGGGGGGGGTCTACCGAAAACTGGAAAACGTGGCAGGGGGTCTATGAGGCAAAAAGTTTTGGGAAGTTTTTGCCTTAGATGCAATTTTTTTGTAACAATGCACGAATCTATAAATGAAGCTTGAGTTATTAAGGAAGAAGTCTATGACCTTTTTAAAAAAGTTACCTCCCCTGAAGTTTTTCATTTAAAAGTGGTGTAATTTTTTGAAAAATCTGCTTGCATATATAATATTAAAAAATAGATGGTTCACTTTCGAAAAGAAAAAAAAGTAGCCGTTGCATCAGAACTTTGAATTATCTAAAATATCATGATGTCCGATTTTCATTTTCTCTTCTAGTTTCTCAGATCTAAACGGGACAGATGGACAGACACGCCACACAAAACTAATAGCGTCTTTTCCCCTTTTGGGGGCCGCTAAAAAAAAACAACAACAAACAAACAAAAAGGAATAACTATTAGAACGGAGACTTAAATAAAACTAGAATATGTCTTTTTTTATAAATTTTCAAATTACTGTTCAATACACTTCTATTAGAAACAAAAGCTTTTCGTTTTTACAATTTCTCTTATCAGCTTGCAAATTATTCATCGGTTCAATAAAACAAAAATTTAGGTGGACACGGATCTCGAAAACGGCTCTAACAATATTCTTAGAAAATTGAAAAGTATATGTGTATCTTTAAGAAAAAAAAAATTACTGCTAATTGGACACACACTAATACTCTGGTTTGACCATTATAATTCTCCAAATATAATAATCATATTATTAAATGTGGTCTGAAATCAAAATCTTGGACATCAAGTGGTGTCATCAAGAAGACTATCTATTTCTTCCGTACAGTCCCATGTGAGAGTGTTGGTGTTAAATTTATCTTTTGTATGAGACACAATGGACTGAGAAATGCGAATCCTTTTGCCTTTAAGATACAACTTTGTAAAGATCTTGGACTGATTGGCGGATTATAAAATAACGACTGTAAGTGAAACCAGACTAACTGCGCATGTCTAGTAAGCGCCTGCTCCTCGTGTCTTTCTGATTTGTCTTTTCATTGTCGTCAATGATATAAAGGTGGTTGGTCGTTGTGCTGGCCACATGACACCTTCGTTAACCGTAAGCCACAGAAACAGTTGACCTTTACATCATCTACCCTATAGATCACAAGGTCTGAAAGAGGAGCTTTTTAATATCGTATTGGTGGGCGTTTCAAGCTCTTTTCGTTAATATTCTCCGTAACAAGAACTTTCAAGCTAGGTGGAAACTTGTACCCCAGTTTGCAAAAAATCAGAGTGCTTGTAGTCATCCTTTTTAGTGTCGTGCCCTTTGCCATTAGTCTGAAATTGAAGAAATTCCTCGTTTTCATTTCTGTTTCTTATTTTACTTGGAAATTAAAATTGAATTCAATCCATCATATCTTATGGTTTAAACACGCATTTATTCAATTATACTCAATTATAATACCAGAAAAAAAGTCTTTTTTTTTATACCCTTCTAGAACATTTGTTTATATAATCATGGCTATTCTAAACAGACGTGTTACTTAAAGTAGTAAAAGTACATAGCACCCCCGGCCACATAGTGGTAGTGGCTTTGCATTTCCGCATGCAATTTGATGCTAAAATTGAAATACCGCTTTCCCTCTGTAAACATACGAGACTGGCCAGCGATACCCATTTATGTTTTATCTTAAAATACTTTAAGAAAATCCTTGTGCATTAAGTTTTTGCGAAGATGATTAAGTAACTGGATGTCTCTTTGCCTGAGAAATACTATATAATACACTTTAACATAGTAATTTTACAGTATCTACTCAATTTTATCAAATACAAGATAAGCCTAGTTTTAATATATATCAAATGCACGCATAGTTAACACATAAACGCCCCTGGGGGCTGTGACATCGCCATTGTGGTTCATTTTGTACACCAATGATTTTCAATCCGATAGTCTTTTTTGCTCCTTCACAAAATTTGCCGATGATGCGTCTCTTCTTGCCCTGCTCTCAGAGAGCTCAGACGTAAATGAGTATTTCAGAGAAATAGAACACATTGAAAAATACAGTAAAGATAATTTTTTATTATTAAATGTCAAAAAAACAACAAAGAAATGATAATCGATTTTCGTAGGGAAAAGAAGGAAAATGATATTGTTTCTGTAGCTGGAGAAATTATTGAAATAGTGCAAACTTTTAAATACCTTGGTACTATCCTAGACAATAAACTAAATTTTACTGCAAATAGTGATTATATCAGCAAAAAAATGCAGCAAAGATTACGATTACTGAGAAAACTGTCCTCGTTTAATGTTAGCGAAAAGGCCTTGGCTATGTTTCATCACGCTCCCACGCTTATGGGCCTTATTGTCATTGAAAACAAATATTAAGAGGCGACTCCGCTGGTCCCAGTCCGCCTATAAGTAGCGCTTACTTAATTAAATTACAGACTTAACGCTACATTACGACAATAACTCCAAAATTTATTTCCAAATGCTAATTTTTGTCTTAGATCTAGTTACACGTTGCTAGTCAAATGACTAAGAATCTTTTTTAAAATCTTAGCCAACCCTTTTTGATTTGTCCGCTGCAGAGGATGGAGACTCTAGCGCTCAAGTATTCGATAAACAAAAGTATTCGAGTCTCATTGAGATGTCCAGGCAAAACGATGAAATCGGCGCTTCCATAACTATTCGTAACAATGGAACAAAGGAACCGCTCTCTAAGACAGATGAAACAATTAAGTTTGAAGACAAAGACATTGAGCACAAAGCTGACTGCTGTACACAAAGATTAGATGCTGCCTGTGCCTGCAACTGTCAACAAAAGAACTTAAATCTAATAACAGTGAGTTTTAAGTATTAGATACATAGATACATAGATAGATAGATCACATACATACATAAATATATAGGCCTACATAGATAGATGGGATTAATTCTTTATGACAATGTTTATAAAGCTAGACGATAAAATTTGCCCAGAGTTTATTAATGTCGTCTCTCTTAAAGTTTTTTTTTATCTTTATGCTTTCGTAAATTCTACAATCCCTAAGAAGTCAATCTGAACTTTTGTCAGCTTTTTTTTTGTTTTTTGTGTTTTTTTTGTTTAACCTTTCCAGTGCAAACTAGAAAATACGAATACATGACTTTATACCATTCAAACTCCTCTAGAAATAAATGACAGAGATTCACACCAAACTCGTTAAAATGATCTCATCAAAAAAAAATTCTCTCTTGTTTCAGAACCCCCACCCCTCTTGATTTAAGAAACACCAAAGCTCCAGAACATAGCCGCGTAGCATTGGCTACTCAGGACATAAATAAAGTCGGGATGAGGAAAAAAAGAACTTAAACGTCCTTAACAATGAATAGATATCAACAGTCGAGAAAAAGACAATGTTAATGAAAGCTTGCTGATTTAGAACTTGATCTAAAATATTATACCTTTATGTAAAGTGTAATTAATTTTCGCTAAACAGTTTAGTTTTTATCAAGTTCTACTGCATATCACTTATTGTTAATTAATTTCATATTAAAAAGCTCGCCATGAAATTATTTCGCTCATGTTTAAATTAAAAAAAAATCTTCAAGCTTTTCGCTTGAGATTTAAAATACCAACAGATTATCAAAATGTACTGGGATTTGGAAAATGCAGAAAACGTTCAAACTAATTACTTTTAAAAGAACGAAACAGGCGTCCAGAATTAAGTTTCTAGGATGAGACTAAATGTTAAATACTATTTGAAAATGTTTTTTACTGAAATATTTTTTTGATTCAGTTGCTAGTTTCATGCTTTCCTCTAAATGTTGCTCTACTTTCTAAGTAAATACTAAAAAAAAAAAAAAAAGAGCTTGTCTTTTCTTAGTTTCCCAAATCTTAGAATGAATAATGTACCAGGGAGTACGCGTCAAGATTGCTAGAGAAGTACACCGTGTAAACAAAAGTTGTACGCATCAAAGAATCGAGCCAATGATACCTTGGTACACTACTATAGATCTAGATCTGTGTACACATAAACATAAAGAAAGAAATAAAACAAAAGAAAGAATCGCTCCTAAATATTGGCTGATTAAGTGATAAGACACGACTTGTAAATATTGAACAAAAAAAAATGTAGTGGAGTGGATACCTTTTCAGAAAACACCGGCCACCCCGATATCCACGTGACACTTCCCCCTAGATGGCACCTTGTGTTCGCGCATAACAAGGCAGACCAACGTGGGCACTGTCCATTCGACCGGCATCTCTTGTCGCTGTAGTGTCCGTACGTTACTGGACCTACGTCGTCTCCACTCCCTGTTTGTGCCTGGTTCTACACCATGTGTTTATGGATGGCTGCAGGTCTTTAGTATATAATAAACAGTTTGGAATCGTCCTACGAGTTACCTTTGTCATGCCACTTAGTTTGTGTTCTGTGCCAAACCCACCACAGAAACTTGGTAGCACGAGTGGGGTCAGGAAGAGAGACTACACTGTTGGATCAGAAGACGTCTCAGAATCTGCTTCCTGACAACCGAAACTAAGAAAGTGACAACCAGACGTAGATGTCCACAAGTAACAGTTAGTTTTCTCCCGTTTCTGTACCTTCAAATATTTTCAATTTTTTGTTTTCTTCTTTTTGTTTCAGGGTAGTTAGAGTTAGTTTCGTATATTTGAATATAATTTGCTATTATTTTCTTAATTGGGATTTTACTTAGCTTGAAAATTGTTTCTGTTGAGATAGATTTAGTTATTAGGTTACTATTATTGTTAGAGTTTTTTTAGACCTGCAGCCAGATGGAGAGAAATATGGTGGAACCTAGTTCAGTGAAGGGGAGAGACGTGGGTCTCACGTGCAGTGTAGGAGAGCCGGAGGGAATGGAACGTGTCACTAAGGGGATGTTGACTCGACTACAAGCTGAACTTGAAGCATTGAAGCTGGCCTGTCAGCGCCCTCACTGCATCATAGAACCTGCGAGAAAAATGAGACAGTTCAGCGGGGATGGCAGAAATGTTGAGGTTTCAATTGAAGATTTCGTCAGAGAAATAAGAGATCTATGGGAACTTCGGCCTTACCTCTCGCCTCAAGAGAAGACAGCAACCATCATTGCGAACATAAGTGGTCCAGCTAGATTAGAGATAGATCTTCAGCCACCTCATATCAGAAGCTCTGCTTGATGCACTTACATCTGCTTTTGAAGTAATTATACCGGTGCGAGAGGCAGAGATTACATTTCTGATGTCGCAGCAAAGAAGAAGTGAGTCACTGCTCGAATTCTCTCACCGACTATTTAAGGAGTTCACAACGGCTATAAGGCAAGAACAAAGAGAAGGAATAGATTGCTTCAAGGAGGAAAGATTGAGGGACCAATATGCCTATGGAGTCAGAGATCCAGAACCTCGCAGAGAGCTGTTTAGGTTTATAGCGCAACATCCCCAGATAAGTTTTCAAAGTCTACGAAACTATGCATTCAAGTTGGAGAACCAGAACAAAGATGCAGCTCGAGCCCAAGAGCAGTGGTCTGAGGTTCTCTTAGCAAAATTGGCCAAGTTAGAGAAGCAACTTGAAGTGATAAAGGGGTCAGGCTATAACATTCTGCTAAGTTCAACTAACGCTAACTCACTCTCTAGTCAACAACACCAGGGGTCTGGTTATAACAGTCTGCCAAGCTCAACTAACCCACTTTCTAGTCAACCACATAGTCAACGCAGACCAACACAAAGACACACGAAACATAGCAACCAAAACAGAATTCGACCAACAGCACCGCCGGGTCTTGTGTGGTCAAGGACGAAGAGAGGATTCTTCCCATACACTGATGATGGATCACCAGTCTGCACCCAGTGCTGGGAAGCTGGACATGTAAGGCGTCACTGTCAGCAATCGCCACAACTCACTGCTGAGGTTCAATCTGTGTGCAATAGTGAACCCATTGTTTCACAGCCAACCCACCAAGTAGAACAACAAACCAGTGAGCAACAAGTTGATCACTCAATTCAAACATACCCCGCATCGAGGAATAGAAACTTTAAGGCTGGTCAGCCTAACCAGACCAGACATGACAGAGTCCGGAAGACACATAGACAAAAAAGAAACTACAAGCAGTTGAACCAGCCACAAAGACGATTTCGCTCACTACTCCCTACCACACTTTCTACAGCTTCCCAGACATCATGGGTCGAGAAAGACGTTAGTATCATGGAAGCACCAGACAGACCACTCTGTTTGACCGATGGACTCAGCGCGACTGGAAAGATGTTTGTCGTTCCAGAAGACACTGACAAGAAACAGTTGTTTCAGTTTTCAGAAACCTACTAGGCTGAACGCTCCGGGACGGGTCGTTTCAAGCTAGGGGCTCTGTAGTGGAGTGGATACCTTTTCAGAAAACACCGGCCACCCCGATATCCACGTGACCCTTCCCCCTAGATGGCACCTTGTGTCCGCGCATAACAAGGCAGACCAACGTGGGCACTGTCCATTCGACCGGCATCTCTTGTCGCTGTAGTGTCCGTACGTTACTGGACCTACGTCGTCTCCACTCCCTGTTTGTGCCTGGTTCTACACCATGTGTTTATGGATGGCTGCAGGTAATTACATTTTATTTATTTATATTAGATTGTACTTTTAATTAGTAGTTTACATAGAATATCACTACCGCGGTTTTTGTTCATGTTGGACTATTCTTATTTTTAGAGGCCAGCATGTAGATGAATTCATTTATTGAAATGCGTACCTGTAGTATTCTATATAGAATGTTAACTGTCCATCTTGTAAATGTATTTTTACAACAAGTGTTTAGATACTGGCTTTTAAGAAACAGTATATTTGTGAGTGTATAGATTTGTTCTATTTAATTATAGTATTTTGTAAGGAAAGGAAAGAGCGAAACTCTTCAAACAATGTATGTTAGTGTTATGTAGAACAAGTAGTTGATTTATGTTTAGAGAACTATGTTGTCATTTATTTGTAGAATGTCTGTTGGTGTTCCATATCTCTCTTGTGTCTGTCAAAGAGATGATTGGTTCACACTATAAGTTTTTCTTTTTCGTTAGATCTAGTATTTAGGCCTGTTAATTATGTTTAGTTTATGTTCATTTGTAATTATGTTTTATGTTTGCCTTTGGCAGGTCTTTAGTATATAGTAAACAGTTTGGAATCGTCCTACGAGATACCTTTGTCATGTCATTTAGTTTGTGTTCTGTGCCAAACCCACCACAAAAATATTGTGAAAAAAAAAATTTCGATAAAAGCCATGTATAATGAATTTAAAAAATATTTGTATACCGGTAACTTTAAGATGCCTCCAATTCACTCTGTGCGGGATTGTCGAAAAAAAGAGCTTCAAAATTCTTTATTTCTATATATATATAGATTTATCTTCTTTGTGATTGAAAATGTCTTATCCAGCATATTATCTTTGCAATCAGTTAGGTATTATAATTGTGTATTTTTGTTGGTAATCAGATTGATGAATGTGCCTTGAAAAAAAATGCTTGTAATGTTCAAATTTGTAAATACTAGTCCGTCATATTGGACTGCAACCCGACGCTGGTCACCAAGAGCAAAAAACTATGTTCTTTTTTTTTTTGCGAATATGCAATACTGTGATAACGCCAGAAGAAATCGATACCTAACTGTCAACGACATCACTAGTTTACGACTTATAGACGCATGCTTTTAAAAGTTTGAATATCTGCATTTATTTTTGCAGAACTGTAGAGGTCAAGGATATTGTGGCGAAATCTTCCGTCATTACAACAAAACTCTTTTGACTTGTGCATCAAAAGTATCTTTTTTTAGTGTCGCTTCAACACTTCCATCGAAGATCTTAACAACTCATGTCAACAAATATGAATGTAAAGCCTATTAGGGATACCCGCTGGGGATATAGGATCGTTTGTATAAAAGTTGTTCATGTTCAAACATAGCAGCCCTCTGGACATTGTTAAAATTAGCTGAAAAGGCCAAGGAATGACCGAAGCGAGCGGATTAGCAAAACTACTAATAACATTTTCATTTTTTGGTACTTTAGCCATCTGGTGAGATTCATTAGCTCAATAGAATATCATCAGCTAATTGATGCAAAGAAAAATATGCACTTTAAAAATTTAATTGATTGTATAGAAAGTGCAGTCGAGGTCACCGAGATACCCCCTTCCCCTCACCACTTTCTCAACTGATCAAGCAAGTGATAGGATCATTGCGCATTAAGAAAGCTAAAACATGAAACTGCAGTAAAAATATTTCTAATCGCACAGATTTATTATATGTAGTCTAGATTTATTACAGATTTAATTTCATGACTGGCTGTATGTAATTGATACAATTATAATATAAGCTTTGTTTTAAAAAATCTATTTTATTTTTTGTGTTCTATTTTACATACTGAAATTTTAAAAAATATTTTCTGCTGAATAACATTTGTGCATTGGATTAGTTGAATGAATGTTCAAAGAAACTTAGTGAATTGACGTCATGGATAAATTCATAACCTTTCCAATCATCCTAGTCTATTCCAAACTAACACACAATATATCTCATGCATCTTGAACTCATTTCATTTAATAGTCCGTCCTCTTATATACTATGCGCCTATTCATTCATTTTCCATGTTTTAGATTCTTAAACAAAGTGTGAATTCTTTAGTTTTGCCTTTGTATACAACGCTAAAGCTCTTTTTTTCTGTAACACTGCATTTGTTCATTAAGGTACCTCAAGTGATCATTGCACAGATGAAAACGATACGTTAAACACTAAGAAGTTACAACAAAAACCAAAAGCTGCTGATAAATTGGCATGCTATGGAACTATTGTAAAATGTATTTGCAACTAGAATAATTCTGACATAAAAAGAGACCCTTACCAAAGTATCTGAGAGGCATTGAAACAATCTCTTTACATGAGCAAGAAAAAAATAAATAAAAGGAGGCCAATGACGATACAGAAGACGCATAAAAACAACTGTCACTAGGTGTAATTCCAGCAAAAGGTGACGCGAAACACAAGACTGACTTACACAGTTTAATATAGTTTGTACACTCATAGGTAGTGATTACATGAACAATAATTTGAACTGGTTATTGTGATGATGAAAGTAATGAGTAGACACTTAGACTCGATTGAGGATGTCCACAAAAAGAGTTTGTTTTTTTACAAAGCTTATATCAATTCACTCTGTCTGTCTGTCTGTCTGTCTGGTTAAAAGTGTGCACACTTTATTTCTTTTACACCCTTTTTAGGGTCAAGTTGAAGCTTCACACAATTATTCATTGGCATAGACAAGACACGAAATAATAAAAAAAAAGGAACCAATAGTCAATAAATTACCGGTAATTAATTATTTTGTTTGATAACAACAAGGGAAACTAATCCTTCAGTATACACAGCTAAATTGGCTAAATGTGTTGAGTTTAGTCCTCTTAAAATTTTGTTATCGCTTTTCTCCCTCACACATTCTCCGATCAAGTTGATACATTTAACAATTATTTATTGTAGCTAACATAACGTGAATCTATTTTTTAAAATACCTAAACAGTCAATAATTTATTAGTATTTAATTATTTTAGAGAAATAACTTGTACGTAATTGATATATGTATATATATATATATATATATATATATATATATAGTTTTAAGGGGCGGAGTTCTTCCCCTTTAGATAAGCTTTTTTTTTTTTTTTTAAAGGATTTTAAAAAAATATATCTTTTGCTTGTTTTTCTCTTCAATCTATGTACTCAATAAGTGTGAAACATTTTAAGTGCAAACCCTAAACTAACATGACAATGATAACACTGGGTAAACCTATATATTTAAATATTTATATAAACGTACTGATAACGATCAAAGGCAGGCGACTCGATGAAAGTAGGCAATTGTTTTGCACATGAATGAATGAGAAGATGTACAAAACGAAGAGTCCCCATTGATGCAGTTCTTCTTGTGGGGTCATAACCTGTTTATCCAGATTAACAGCGAAAGCCTAGCAATAAAACGCTTGGCAGGACTCAGACGTCTTTTTCTACTGTATCAGCTCAACAGAACACGTTTTTTGTTGTTTGCAAAGTTTACATCAACTCACATTGTCTGTCTTGGTGGAATCTTATTCAGGTTATTCTTCCACTTCCCATTCTTGGACCAAGTTAAATCTTCGGACAATTATTCATTATTGATGAGAGCACATTAAAAAATTAACTAATGAATAATCATTGAGTCGTGATTATTAGTTGTGCTTTATACATAAATGTACTAAACTAAAGGAAGATAAGCCTTGTGTTGAGACTAAGGTCATTCACTAATATTTATATAGACTTCTTACAAAGTCTGTCTGTGTGACTGTCTGTCAGTCTGATTGTTAAAAAAAATCCACACGTTATTTCTCCCACACCCATTCGCAGATCAAGTTGAAACATTGCACAGCTATTCACTGGCAAAGTTAATACATGAATAAATTAAAACAAATTAAAAGTAATCTATTAGTCGATTAATTACTGGTAATTAATTATTTTTTTATATCAACAAGGGAAATTAATCTTTTGAAATTCAGAGGTTGTACATATGTTTTTCCCTTTGATAATTGTACAAGTTATTTTTGAAATACTCATTTTCGGATCAGGGTTAAACAATTATTAATTGTACCTAACAAATTTTAATCAATTAAACAATTAACCAATTATTCAATTATTTATTGGGAATTAATAAATTTGTTTAGTATCGAAAAGGGAAATAGCTTCTACATTTAAGAGACAGTTGCAAATGTGGAGTTCTTCCCAATAGATACGCTTGCCTTTTTTTATTTTTTATTTAAGAGAACTTTTTTATCATGCAGGCTCGAGAACCCGAGTTCGATTTAATTTAAGACTCAAGCAACTTAAAATTAAAAAAAAATTTGTTTGAAAAATCAGCAGATTATTCCGTGTTCCCATAATGTATCGTCACTAACCATGAAAGAGCATTCAACGCACACCCAACCCTAAAACGACCCCCCACTGTGAGTAATGGCGTTTCGGATGTGACGGCTTAGCAGAGCCTTTCTTACATCTTCCTCGCTGGCATTGTGCGCTAGAATGTGATGTGTAAGCTGTAGGACATGTTGTTTTTTATACGTTATGTTGTCTCCCCTAACAGAAGTCTCCATTAGAGAGGCACGCTGAGTCCATGAAATATTACTCTCGATGCCACAATAAAAACTATATAATAAACATGTTCCAAAATACTACAACTTATCCCCATAACTAATGATCATTGTTTTAATACCCAACACTGCATCAGGAAAAAAAAAACCCAGCTAGAACAAATTTTTTTTCCATTGTATTTTATTATACGGATAGATTGTTAGTTATAGTACTTTACATGACCTAATGAGCTTTTCAAAATTATAAAAAGATTTCCACTGAGTAGTAATGCAGTATTTAAAAGCTTGACAAAAAGCTTCTATAAAAAAAATACTATATCCTTTTCTTTTTTCTTTTTTTTTTTGGCGCGTTCAGGACTGTAAGTAACGTATAAATATTTCAGGCGCGAGGTCCATGGGACCACGATGCCAGGCTGTCGCGGTCACCCACACACTACGCCTTGTGCCGCCTCTGAAGAGATCCTACATTGAAAATCTTGATAGCCAATTCAAAAGAAATTTATGTAGGTTAGTAGTTTTTTTTTGTTTTTGTTTAAAAAACTTATTTTTAAGAAGAGTAAATCTAGATCACAGACCAATATATATTATATCTAGACTGAACATGAAGATATTTTAGCACTACAAAAAATGTGAAAAAAAAAATTAAAAAGATGAAACAAGGCGTTGTTTTGTAAAGTAGTTATAAGAAGTAAAGTTGTTGTTTTTTTCAACCCTAACCTATGTACCATATAATTTAATAATTAGGTCTAGATCTACAAATTAAACAGGAAATAAGAGCACTCTCGTCTCATAATTTTTATTTTGCAATTTTTACAAACATCAAAACAAAATCAATCTATTTAAATTTACTTAAGATGACTAAAATCAATAGATGTGAATTATTTCATTCTAGGATTTGAAATGGTATCTTTATGAATACTAACATGAAATGGCTTTATTTGCGTATATATAGACCCTATATATATATATATATAGGCTTATAGTTCTGTGATTAATACATAACAATGAATGATTCTATATATATAGTACTGTGAGTTGATCAATCGCGAATAATTTTTTTTTTCCTTTTTCCAGTTTAGATATAATATATATAGGTCTGTGAATGTGATCTAGATTTTATACATAACATTTAATAGCTAATATGAATATTTAGTCACACTTGTTGAACACCGTAAGCATGCCTAAAACAGAATAAAACGTGTTTAAATTGGAAATATCCGTTACCAAAATTACACCATAACAAACAAATGTTTTCCCGGTATTATTTGTGTTTAAAAGCTTTATAGAATAACTAATATTTTCAACGTTAACGACTTTATGTAGCCTTTAGAAACACGTATAGTATAGCTGACAGTTATTTAATTTTGAGCTTAATTAACATCAAATTATTTTCATTCAATTTCTGTTGAAATATATGAAAAGGAACATTTTTGAGGTTATGATGTTTGCTTGTTTGCTTTTTTTCCCCTTTAAAATAAAGAATTTTACTTAGATTATTTTGGATTTACTGAAAAAAAAAAGACTAAATATAAAGCAATATTTATATAAGACTTATAAGTGTACGAAAACTAAATTTTTGTCATTTGTAAACTAATAAACGTTAAATAGACCAGTACGATTGTAGTAATTAATTGTATAAATCGTCTCAAATCGACATTGAGTTAGAAGAATGTGTTTCAAAACTCTGGATCTTACGAACATTGTCTCCTTAACAGTGGCATTGTTTCTATCAAATGTTTCATCTTCGCCATCAGGTAATTGTTGAAGAATATTGCTTTAGTTTGTTCATAACTAACTGCAGCCTACGATAGGAACAAGAACTGTAGGCGATTACTTCTAATGTTGTAAATACCCACCTATCTACTCAATCAACTATTAGGAAAAACCTTTTATGCCCCTTTTCTCAACAAAATTTGTAATTGTCGAATTAGTTAAGTTATAGATTCTTAAAAATCTACACCCCAAAAAAAGTTCACTTCTCTCAGCGTGTCTGAATTAATGTTCTGGAAGTGATTCAGGCAGATGTAAATAAATCACATCACTATTTCCAGTGGCTCTTGTCCGTCGACTTTCGGACTAGATGCTAGGCCGAAGGTCAAGTCGACTTGAGAATCACTTCAATTTTACTTTTAAGTTTTGTCTTAGTCTAATTTTGAAATAAAAGTCAACATATTTATAGGTAGCCTACATTATTACATATTATTTTTATTTCTTTAATCACTTTATAATAGAAATGTTCCTCTATTTTCTTGAATGAAATAAACGCAGATTTAATAATAAAAATAGATTACTGTAAATAACAAATTGGCATCGAGCAGGTCATCTTGTAGTCGCTAAAACATTTTATTGACATCATTTATAAACAGTAAGCGCGGAGGCTGAATGTTTAATCGCTTGGCTTCCAAACCGAATCCTAGTAAAGACGTTTTTTTTTTTATTTCGGGATTATTAGGGCGCCTCTTGTCCCACCCAATTCTGTGCTGGCCAAATGACAACCTCGTTAACAGTGGGCCACAGAAACAGATGATCTCTACATCGTCTGCCCTATACTGGCTATAGATCGCAAGGTCTGAAATTGGAACTAAATTTAAAATAGGCTACGTCCGTATGTATTAAAAACAATATATAGGGCTACATTTATTAAAGGCAGTTGAAATTTGTTTGTTTACTTACGGCGTTCTGTTTATCTGGAATGTTCCATTGATTTTTAATCTCACATTAATTAGTTATTTAGAAAAAAACAAAACAAAAAGCAATCGTAATATAATGGTAGTATTTGTTCTAAAAGTATTTATATTGTTTTTTCTGTTTTAACTGTAAGCACACCAATAAGCCAATTAATACACGTTATTTAGCTAAACCTTCTTTTACTGCCGAAAGGGCCAAGTCTCAAAGATTTACAAAGCAAGAAATGCACTGAACAGAGACCTACTTTGTGCATACCCTACGGGGCATGCTGTAATTTCTCTGAATTCTGCTACGCTGGGATATGTGAGTCCTGCTTCCCTGAGGAGGCCATTAAGTCAGACCTGTTGAAATGGTGCAGAGAACGCGGACAACACAGTGTGTCATTCATGAGAGATAACTCTTGTCGATTCGCGTGTCAGAACAAATTTACTTCCCATGAGTTGACAGTCTTTAACGGTAAGCTAAAATGCATTACACACGCATTTCTTTTTTCAATATTTTATGGTAGTCTTTCCGAATACGCCTCAAAATAGCTGTAGTGTCTAGGCTTTACTGCTTTCTTTTAAACGGTGGAAAATACAACCAGACAATTTTACTTTACAAAAAAAAATGCGTTATTTTTTAAAATGAAATGAAAATTAAAAATTCACATACGAAGAAGAGATTTTCTAGAACAAAAAAAGGAATATATCAAATATAATATATTTTTTAGTATTATATACCGATGTAGAGTTCTCCAGCTATCTGTAAAGCTCGCGGAACATTTCAGACCAAGTGAAAGCCAACACGGAAGAAAAAACGAAGTCGACAAAAAAAAAAAGAACCAGAGACAGACGTTGGCTTTGTCCGCGTATTCTGTGGCAAATTAACTAGGTCACAGTTAAGTTAGATTACCTATGTGAATTTTTTTTCTACTCTTTCTTTCTACTTTTGGCACTCAGAAACAAGCCTTTTATTATTACAAAGTAGGATCATAAGACTTTTTGAAATAGCTAAAAGTAGGCTATAAATAGAAAATTACACTAAAAAAAAATAATAATATGGTTTTATTTTCAGACACTATTGTCTATGATGAGTGCTATGAAAAAGCAAAGGATCTTCAAATTGAGCATAAAGGCTACACTCCAGATGCACTAGGACTGACAGGTGACTCTACTGTGTTTTAACTTGCCACTTTCAAAAGATAAAATTAATTTTGGAAAAAAAATGTAAATAAATGCGAATCTTAAAATATCAAAATTTCATTCAAAAAAATTGCCTGAATCTTGACACAAGTGCAGCCATATAGGGCGAAAATTTTGAATAGGTATTTTCACCATCAACTAAACATTGTTACGAACGATGAACTGAAATTGACTTTTAGCGACTAAATAAGAAAAACTTTAAGCAACAAAAGGATATGAAAATTGTATTCTGTTGTACTAAAAAGTACATTAAAAGTTATAGTAAACATTTAAAAATAAAAGTAAAATTCATCAACAGTTCATTTATATGTACACCGGAAACAGCAAACAGCTAATATTTTGCCCCTCCAAAAATGAAAGCCTGTATTATACTTAAAAGCTTTTCGCAGCTTGTTTTTGTAATATCTGTTATGATTCGAATTTCTCGCCCTGTAAGTAGATCTAGTTACGGTAATTAAAATGTTACTATCGTAAACATTTTCACTTTTATTTTCAATGACTGTTAGTTTAGCGTAGAATATTTGTGTGTGATTAAAGGGTTTAGATGTAGGTCTAGCCTACATTAAGTTCTTTTGTGTTGTAGTTAAAAATACATTTAAATTATATTCTTTTCGTATTAAATTAGTTAAAACAGTATCTGTTTTAAAAAATAATTATGAATATAAACCACAGCGGTAACACTACCAATTCCAATACTCACTACTAAAATGTTGCAACATATTTTAACACAGGAAAAGGATTAAAACAAAACAATATATTATGGGTTTATATATAGGTATCTATTTAGTAACAAAAAACTAAAACACCAGCAGTATTAATTGTTGAAAATATACAACGTAAGTTCAAGAGTTCGAATAATTATTTGTACAGATTCATACATATATATGTGTATAGTTTTATTGTATACATAAGTGTAATTTTTAAAACAATTCTTTTTTTTTAATCTATCGCACAGCGTTCATACTAGTCATATTACTGATGCTGATGATAATCATTTATATCAAAGGAAAGTGTTTAATTCAGAAACTAAAAACAAAAACAATGCCACAACAAAAGTCTAAGGCAGCGACAACAGTGGAAACAGATTTAGGTAGTAATGTTTCTTCTTCAATCTCTTTCCTCCTCTAATCTTATAGTTCTCAGACGTTACTTCAATATAGAAAATTACATTTTACGCATTCCATGTGTCAATCTAATCATGAATGTTAATAAAGGACTTAAATCCTGCTAAGTCGTTGGTTTTCCTGGCTGATACAGGCAACGCATTCCATTCTCTAATGGCACTAGGAAAGAAGAAACACTTGCACGAATTAGTCCTAGCTTATGGCTCCTTTCTCACTCTCTTATCTCCTCCTTTTGTCTTTCTTCTCAAATTAGTCTTTACCAATTTTCAAGTTGTCTCCCATTCTTTTCTCTTTTTTGCTTGCCTTCTCCCCAATTGATGTTTCATTGAATTCTGCACTAACTGGCATTCAAGTGTTGTTTGAGTTCAATAAGTTATGAAAGACATTTACTATCTTGACACCAAAGATTAGGTAACTTTTCTACTTGACACCAAAGATAAGGTAACTTTCCACATGACACCAAAGATAAGGTAACTATTCCACTTGACACCAAAGATAAGGTATCTCTTCCACTTGACAAAAAGACACCACTTAACACCCGAGATAAGGTAACTTATTTAAACTTATCCACTTGACACCAAAGATAAGGTAACTTTTCTACTTAACACTAAAGATAAGGTAACTTTTCTAATAGATATCTACGATAAGGTAGCTTTTCTTACCATACATGTCTACATATTATTGGGGCCTTGTTATCTCTAACGTATTTAATACGTTTCAGCGATCTCTTTACCTTTAATACGGACGGTACATTTTAAAATCTTTTTACCATAAGTATTTAAGCATTTCCTTGACATGTAAGAAAGATCCTCGTGTAAGCGACACTGGTAACAAATTATATAAAGAAAAAAAAACATTATCACATATTACAGGAATGTCTTGCTCTGTTATACAGAATGTGCAAGTAGCCAAGAAATTGATTGCAACGACAACAGGACCAGGTCACGCTTGACTGATTCAAAACTGGAACATCCAACAGACGATGTAAAAAACTCTTCACTTGGGCAAGAAAAAAATCCATTGATCAAGACAGAAAATGTAGATAATATACAACCAACCAATGTAATTCAACCGAAGGGTAACGCAATGCCAGTGGGCGACTTACATAGACCAAATTACATTCTCTTCTGTAAAAAATGTCTAAATTCTAATTTGACTGATATGGATGACTATCATGATGATTGTAAAGAATTCATGGATATAGCAAGAGATTTGATTAAGACACGCCACAAAGGTAAGCTTTGAATGTAAGAGGCATGTCAAATAAAAATGTTAAACCTATATTATTGACTATCAGGGGATTTGAATCAACCTTATTATTCTTCAGTGTGTTATAAAGTGCTTGTAAAATGATATTTTGAGAAACAAGAAATTGTTACATATATCTAATTGTAACAGTGTAGGAAAACACAAAAAACAACAACAGAATTAACAACAGTACCATTAACAACAATAACACCAGCAACATTAATAACAATAACAACAGCAATATTAACAATAACAATAGCAACATTAACAACAGCGACAATAACAATAGTGACATTAACAACAATAACAACAGCAACAATAACAATAGTGACATTAACAACAATAACAACAGCAACAATAACAATAGTGACATTAATAACAATAACAACAGCGACATTAACAACAATAACAACAGCGACATTAACAACAATAACAACAGCGACATTAACAACAATAATAATAGCAACAATAACAATAGTGACATTAACAACAATAACAACAGCGACATTAACAACAATAACAACAGCGACATTAACAACAATAATAATAGCAACAATAACAATAGTGACATTAACAACAATAACAACAGCGACATTAACAACAGTAATAATAGTAACAATAACAATAGTGACATTAACAACAATAACAACAGCGACATTAACAACAATAACTACAGCAATTGCAAAAAAAACAAAAAACAACAGAAACAGAAAAAGGAATTGTCACAAGAATAGCAGAAATAACACACGCACTAACGATTCTGATAATTTCCAATATTTGTACATTTCTAATTTTATTCCTACTTGCGACATGTACCACGTTATCAAGTAATCATCAAAACTAACCAATGGCCTAACTCAATGCCGCAATATACTATAACTAAACCTTTCTATCATAGAAAACAAGATGAAACTTGACTAAAGTAAACACGTCATACTAGAAGGTGTTCCATAAAGGGAAAATATCTTATAAGTATTCTGGAGTGGTTATTTCTTTAAAATTTTGAGTTTTCTAAATAAATAAAAATATCTGTCATACAAATTGATTTTTAGTCATAGTTTTATAATGGAAGTGGAAACATTACTGCAATGAAAAGTTTTACAATATTGCATTTCTCATATTTCTTTGTGTAAAAGTAAATAATAATTAGCTTGAAATATATTTTTAAAAAATTCTTTTTGAACGATGTAGGAACACTAAAAAGTAAAGATCAGGAGCGAGACTTTGTAGGATGTCATCTAGATAAAGATCAGACCACTAAGCCAGCTAAGTCATTCACAAAGAAAAAGCGTGCTTGTGAAGCTTCTGGTTCTGTTGAAGAGATCAAGCTACTGATGGATAAAAGCCAAGGAGATGCTGCTTCTCATTTACAAAGTCCTTCTATAAGCTCATTAAATGCAGTTTCACCAGCAGAAGAAAAACTCTTTGTCGATTCTTTAGGTGATTCTTCTAAAGGTATAACAGTTTCTAAAGTTTTCTTTAGTGACATGAGATTTTTAAAGTTAACTTATTAAATCATTTTGACTTCCAGTCGAGCATCGGGCCACAACAGTACTTCGCTATCGGACCCTGTTCTGGCCAATTCCCTTCAATTAAGTGTTTGTTCATCCCCCTGTCATTGCATCTTGTTCTATTGATCTCCTCTATGTTTTCTTAGTTCACCCAGTCTTTCTTTTCACGTGTAGGTTCCAGTTCAGAGCCCGCTTTGAAATATTTTTCTTTGTTCTTCGCATTATATATCTAATTGGCCCCTTTGGCGTCTTCTGTGATTTTTTTTTTTTAATTTTTTTATTTCGCTGGGTTGTATTCCTCCGACTTGAGTTACAGATTTTGAAACAAAAAAATGGCATCCATTTCAATAGTGTATTCTTTTTTTTTTGTCTTTGGTTTCAAAGGTTGTATGGCAAAGGTGAGGGTGGTCATTAAGGATGATTTATACACAGTCCGTTTAGTCACACTCCACATTTTTCCACGACTAATTTAATATACTATTTTACCCAATCATATTGTCAATTAAACACATGTTTTACTTACGACTATCTCACGCTATACATAAAAAAATAATTAAAATAAACTTTTTTTGTTTGTTTTAGGTATGTATCAATATATTGAAGTGCACCTGGAAGATAAAAGTTCTGCTAAAGAAAATTTTCCAGTTCTTCAATGAGTCGAAACCTCCAGCAAAAGGAATAGAAACACTTTCAGAAGGACCAGACAACAGATTAGATGGGGAAAGTAATTTGTCACAAGCAGAAATAAGAATATAAATGCTTTTGTATTAACAACCCAACCTTAAAAAACATCATGGTTTATATTTGTAACCGCTCATACATCGAAGATAAGTATTTATTCACTACGTTGCATTAATACTCAAATCGCTTTAAAGCAGTAAGGCTCAAAATTTTTGTTTAGATGTATTCTATTTTTTTTTTTTAATTTTAAATATAAATCAGAAGAGAAAAATTTCAATCAATTTTTTTTTAAATTTATACTTGCATTTGAAATTGTTTGTTCTATTTATATTTTTGAAAAATTAATATTGAAGTAAGAAAGTTACGGTCATTATAATTACTGTTTACATAAAATTAGTGTCAAGGAAAATTTAAAGAAATAATTTCATGAATTGCCTTACGCTAATCTTATTATTATTAAAAAAAAAAACTAAAAAAAAACAACATGACAGATTTGTTTTTATTTAATTTGAAAAATCATAACTCTGATTACGTTTTAAGTGTTTCAATATTCTTCAAGCAATACAAACTTGTTCAAGGAAAATAAAGAAGGGAAAGAAATTTAATGGAATCGAAAAAATACCCCCACCCCAACGTTCCCCAAACATTTCTGGTTACGCCCATGTATAGATCTACTCAAAGATTCTAGATTTCATATATAGATTCAGACTAGGAAAAATAAAAAGACGTTAGTGTAGACTAGAATACTGGAGCTAGTTAGAACTATAGTATTGACATTTGGTTATTGAAAACTTGTAGATGGAGTGCATATGCTTATTATCACATAGTTAATTCTAATGTCTACATGTGACTGACAGAAAATGTTTCTGAACTTCTGTCAATTTCTTTAACTTTTTTCTAAATACATGCGGGAATTCCGTGTGTCCAAAATAGACCGAAATTAAATTTCAAGGTGATTATATATATATATATATATATATATAGAGTTCACTGTTAGGCCAATTAGCTTGAATTATTTTCCACCTATGATTTACATAAACTATAAATATCTAGGAAAGTCGTTTGAGTCGTTTTTGAAATGCCTGTTCTGGGCCCAGACTCAAACTATAAAGAGTTAACAAGCTAAAAACAGGAATTTCAAGAAAGTGCACTAAAATTATGCTAGAATAATAAAACCAGTTGATCAACACTCTCTGTTCTGTACACAAATACTTCAAAATGCTAAATGTTAATTGATAAAGTGTATTTATGTTTCTTGTGCGTTGTGAACTTATCTGTTCTTGTGTGTCAAAATGTCTTAGAATCCAGGTCAGCTTGTTTGTGTGTAATCTGTTATCGTGAAGTGGTTTGTTACTCTTGTTCAATAAAGCATAGAATCAAGACATGTTTTCTTGTAGTGTTTCATTAGGTTACTACAATTTATTGAACAAGAATCTTGTGGACTAATCGTGCTTAAAGCTTCAAGTATGGATTGTTTTCTAAAACCTGAAAGATTGGTGGTGGATCCTAATGATTCGAACGCTCAAAGGATCTGGAAGCACTGGCTTCACACATTCGAAAAATTTGCATTAAAACTAATTGTACCAGAAGGTGAGAAGTTCGATCTACTCTGTAACTTTATCTCACATGATGTGTATGAATTGATATCTGACTGTACCGATTTTCAAACTGCTGTAACTACACTAAACGGACTCTATGTCAAAATAAACAAAGATTTTTATGCCCGCTGTCTCCTATCTAACAGGAAACAGGAAACGGGACAGGTATATTCAAAGATTTAAATTGTTGGCTAAAGACTGCCATTATAGAGCTGTCTCTGCCCTCGAAAACCAGAACGAGGCCATTAGAGACGCATTTATTAGTGGCATGTCATCACCAGATATTAGGCAGAGACTTTTAGAGTAGGCCTAGTCATCTCTCGACCTCGCAAAGTCATTGGAGGTAGCTAGATCTCTGGAGATGGCACAGAAACATTCTGTGACATATAACTCGCAACAAGCCACTACTTTTCAAGCACCACAAGGACAACAACCCACTACGTCAGAAATGCCGCTTTGCTCTGCCGTAGAGGACAAGATTGATTCGGCACCCGTTACGATAGCTGCATCCGCCTGCAGCTCAAGGCAAGTGCTTCTTCTGTGGAGGTGCTACCACTCTAGTAGCAAATGCCCCTGCTAAAGAGGCAATCTGTAATAAATGCGGTAAAAAGGGACTTTCAAAAAGGCATGCTAATCAAAACTTTCTACAGTTTACAGACATAACTCTCAACAGCGTATACAATAACAGCCGATAGTAGAAGAATCCAGTTATATTTTTTTGATTCACTCTGGATTATTATATGACGTCAAAAATTTCGCTTATTAAACGACTTTTAGATGACATGACATAAAATTTTAATCTTTCAATCAGTCAAACGTAGCTACTGAATTAAAGACAACGTAATTTATCCTATAAGTCTTTTCAGCTATGCCACCTATTTAAATTATATGCTTTCCCAATCTATTTGGGAGCGTCTGGTAACCTTTTTTTAAGTCGTAATAACATACAGTTACTGGGTTCTTTTTTATTTTAAGTAAATAAATCTATTTGAATCAAAACATTGTGTATAATATTAAATTCAGAGTTTATTCCACCAAAACCTAAATCACGGTTGAAAAGTTTGAAACAATTATTTTTGTGCAAATATGAGCAAAAGTATTGCTTAATTGCAATAGGTTTTGTAAATTGTGTTCGAAATGAGATAAAGAATGAAATCTGAGCATAAAGATATACTATCAACAAAATTGTTTAATAACTTTTCATTATGATACATAATATTTATAAATATAATATCTTCTCATATGTTTTAGCGTTAAATGATATTTATATAACACATCAGAAAACCTACAAAGACATATAATTAATAATTGTAGTGGAATCAGGTCTAATAAAAACTATGGGCTTGTATGTGTGTTAAAAAATGCTAGTTTGAAAATTGGGGAAAAGATTCTGAACAATAGTATTAAGAAAACAATAGAATACATTTTTAATTTTCAAAGTACTTTATTTAGAGAGTCAGATTTTTTTAATCAGTAAGACTAATTATTCTTTAAAAAGTATATATATATATATTGCATTGATTGGGTAATGCGTGAGTATTAATTTGAAGCTCAAATTGACAAATTTAATTAATGTTACCTCACTTACCTGTATAGCAGTACGCTTAATTGTCAATCTATGCAATTATTAAAGATTCGCCAATTGCATGAAATATTAATGATACATTTTTTCATTCTCTTTCTGTTCTCTCTTTCCACTTCTCTTTTACAATCTTCCTTTCTCACTTCTCCTCTATTGTCTCTTACTCTTCTTTCTTTCCCTCTCTTCTTATTTTTTTTCTTTAATTCTCTCTCTCTCTCTTTTTCACTCTCTCTCTCTCTCTTTATTTCTCACTCTTTTTTTCTTTCCTTTCCTTGGGACAAAGACATACAAAGTTTCTATTCCACGTTTATACATATTTCTAGCCAAAAGTTTGACGTTAAATTCATGAACCAGCTAATGATGTTTACACTTTACGAAATAGTAGCAAATAATTTTTTTCTTATCATCTCAGCAGAAGTTCTTTGACAATCTCGTCTTCTGAGATCTTTTCAGCATTTCTGCAGTTGGAGTCCTCGTTTCCTTTATATTCATCTTCAGGCTTTCTATCAGACTCCATTATATGCGCTTTGTCGATGTTCTTTTGTGAAACCAATGGAGTCAGTGTGTTGATCCTAACATTGTTTTTGTTACTAAGGTCAATGATGCCCTCTTCTGTAAAGGAGGATTAATACAAACGTAAGACATTTGTTTTGAAATGGGTTAAAACTTCATAAATAATTACTACAGCATGTGATATCTCATAGTGGATTCCTGTTATATTTACTACCATTAAAAAAAAAATCATCTCCGATAAGCTAAGTCATTGCGTCACCAGATAATATTTGAGAACAAAGAGTTTACATATAAAAGAGAGAGAGAGAGAGATTTGTGATCGAGTAAATGGTGGAGAAACTTGCTTTGTTTGTTTGTTTGTTCTGTATGTTCTTTCAGAATTAAACATTATTATATTCTAGCCTAAACCTCACACAGGACAGCGGGGAATCGAGTCAAGTAAACTTTCCAACATCGAGAGGAAGTCCAGAGTTCATACCATACGATCAGGCAGTTACTCTAAGTCTTTTTAATGACTGCTTGTAGGGCTTAAGTTTATAACTTATAAGTCTTTTTAATGACTGCTTGTAGAGCTTAAGTTTATAACTTATAAGTCTTTTTAATGACTGCTTGTAGGGCTTAAGTTTATAACTTATAAGTCTTTTTAATGACTGCTTGTAGGGCTTAAGTTTATACCTTATAAGTCTTTTTAATGACTGCTTGTAGGGCTTAAGTTTATAACTTATCAGGAAGCAACGCTAACACGAGAATATTATTAACGCTGAGAAAAATGAAATGTTTCAAACAAACTTAGAAGTAAACATTGTAATAAATATTCTCCTCATTATATGTCAAAGGGCTTTAGACCTGATGAAGAACTTGCATTCTCTTCTATATATGGTTACTGGTCAAGAAAAGTGAACAGGTGTTTACCTGCATCTACCACTATTTTAGACAATAATCTATTGAAGTAAATTGTAATAAAAAGGCCTACATAATCATAGACTGTCAGGCATAGAAAATTGACTTTTCCTTCAGGAGATTTAATCAAAGCCATGGTTTATTTTTTGTGACAAAAGTATATATAGAACTACATTTTCCAATATAGATTTTTGGTAAAGCTTCAGATATTCATTCATATGACACTCTAGCCCGAAACCCCTTGCTGGATGCAGCGAGCAGGGTTTGAACTCGAGACGACACAGACGATAGCTTACCACAGGATCAGGCAGTCGTCTATTAATACAGCACAAGAGGTATCTTACCCAAAGGCTTCATTTCGAGTAAACATTTTTCAACGGGCTTGCTCATTGGCGTACTGGCTGTCACGTGGCTTGTATATAGGTTATCTTCAGCAGTCTGTTCTTTGAAACTCATATCTACCACAAATGATGATGCTTTACATGTACTAGATTCTTTAATTAATGGATGCGCTGATGACTCTTTACTTGAAATAGATTCTGGTGAAAACAAAAATACAAATGTCTAGATTATAAGTAAACATGTGATGAGATATTGTCCTTTGAGAAAGTATAATCATTTATTATATAATCTAAAACGCAAGATGGGATTCAGGCTTGGAGTTACAAAGGGAGAGAAATGAAGAAAACAAAAAAGACATTTAGTTATTTAACTGTGCCCATGTTCCAGGCTATTTCTAAAGACTTGAACTTGGCTCCATGCCTGCAATGTACAGTGTCGTGGCTAGGGTGGGGAGGGGGGAAGAATTTGAAAATCCCCCAAATGAGTGTTCTAAATTTATTTTTACATTAAATATTTGAGATTTTAATCAAAATGCAGGGGCCCACATAGAGGTCAAGCCACCCCACGGGCCCACAAATGATGTCGAACTCCTAGCTACGCCTATAATAAACATAGAAGGGTTAGAAAAAGTACGTTCTTGTGCTCTGCCTTTTGTTCGGCAAAATTCTATGCTAACCAGTGCTCGATTTAGGAAAAAACCAGTCCCGGGGATGAAAAAATTTTCCGCAGAGCCGGGGATAAATACCCCGGCGGGGATGGTAAAAGTTAAAGCAGAGCTGGGGTTGGAGCCTCACAGTGCCGGGATATACCGGTTTCGCAACAATCTGAGCCCATCTACTAATCCTGCTACTCCCACTACTACTATTATTATTATTACTAACACTTCAACTACTAGTGCTACTACAATATAACATGACACAACATGCGAAAACAAATTATTTACAATACAACACTTAAAAACAAATTATATACAACAGGTTCTAATGTTGAAATTTATTTTAATTTGTTTGTTTCATTTTTTCAAATATCTTGGTTGAATTTACAGTTTTTAATAAAAACTAGCTTGTTGTTGAGATGGAATTTACTTTTAAATGGAAAGTGTGTTTTTTAGCTAATAGATGTTGTTGTTGATGTTGATGCAGTAGATGACGTTGTTGTTGATGCAGTAGTTGATGTTGTAGATGAAATTGTTGTAGATGTTGTTGTTGCGTTTGTTCATGTTATTGATGATGTTGTTGTTGATGACGTTGTTATTGTTTTTGTCGTTGATGTTGTTGTATATATGGTTGAATTTACAGTTTTTAGTACCTTGTGTTGTTGTTGGTGGTACTGCAGAAGATGATGTTGGTGTTGCTGCAGAAGATGATGTTGGTGTTGCTGCAGAAGATGATGTTGTTGATGCAGTAGTTGATGTTGTAGATGAAATTGTTGTTGATGTAGTTGTTGCTGATGGCGTTTGTTGTTCATGTTATTGATGATGTTGTTGTTGATGACGTTGTTTATGTTATTGTCGTTGTTGTTGTATATTTGAAATTGGTCTAATCAATTCTAAACAATTTTTTGCTAAAAATCCAAACTATTTAAACAAGTTATGGCGCTGTTCCATAACTATTTCTTTTGTTGGTTTGCCAGAAGGTAGGTCGCTAGCAGAATGCCTTCCGTCTTTCAACCACTTTGTGGCATACAACCTGGCATCAAAATGTTGAAGTGGCGGACCATTAATTTTAATAAAAAGCAAGTGATCTATCTGATCTATCTATCATTTGATTAAATTTTTATAACATCAGATGTATCTTAGCCTATTAATTCTATCTTTCTTGACAGCTTATATAACACTGTTTACTAGCTAATAGATTTTTTAAACTTATTATTTTATATATTATATTAATTAATAACAATATCAATCAATGTATATTCAACTGCTTATGAATTTTGATTTTAATTTCAAATCAAACTTATTAAAGCCAAAATAAATAAACGTATAATATTTTATTGGTTTATTTTAGTTATAAATTATTAATAATTAATGACTTACTACAAGACGTTTTCTGAAGAAGTTGAAGATCATCACTGTGACATTTCACACTTTGGATTATAGTATTTTTCGTAAAAGACAATTTTTGTTGGGTTAATGTTTTAAATTTTTTACAAGACGGCTCTTTAGACATTTCAATTAAAACAAAATTAAAAAATATTTATTTTAAATAGGCTATAATTCTGATAAACCGCGCTTTGTGACAAACGAAAAGTGAACTTAAAATTGAAACCAAAGAATATAAGAAAACGAAACACTTAGAATTATTTTTACTTACGTTTATTTCGATTAATTCGGTAGATGGACGTACCAAATTTTTCCATTTAACTAAAAATTTCGTGATTGCACTTATTCGACTTAAAAATCCCCGGCGGGGATGGTAAAAGTTAAAGCAGAGCCGGGGGGGATGGAGCCTCACAGTGCCGGGATTACCCGGCATTCCCGGCGGTAACTCGAGCACTAGTGCTAACTTATATTGGACTGCTCAATTAACTGGCTATTAATTCTAAAATTAGAAAAATAGAAGTGTAGCTTCTAATTTTAAAAATACTAAATATTCATTTATTTTTGGTTATGTTTCTAATTGTATTCAAAATGAACATCGGAAGCATTATAAAACTTACGAGATTTTTGGGTACGGTACTTGATAATGTAAGAAAGAATTAAAAATGCACCGATCGCCAACATAAGAAATACTGCTGCACTTGATAAGATGATTGCTGAAACAAAAACAAAATATTTTGAATAAACATGTTTTTATTTAATGCTACTACAAAAGGAAATTTTGAAAAATACATTTTCTAGTACAAAAAAGAGAGAGATTATTATATGGTATTTATTGTTGAGGTCTATAAGAGTTATGCCATTATTGTACTCAGTTACAACAGAAACACATAGTTCTGGTGGTCGCTAATTAAAATAGTTTTGTTTTTACAAAGCTTATATAACTTTGTCTGTCTGTCTGATACAAATTGTGAACACGTTATTTCTCCCCCTTCCAATTATCAGATCAAGTTGAAATTTTGCACCATTTTTTTTTGTCGAAGATGACATCTTATGAATCAATAAAAAAAATAACCAAATAGTTAATGAAATTGTGAGAATTCATTAATTGTGTTCGATATCGAAAATGAAAATAGTTCTTACAATATTAAGATTTATGACTGTAAATGTACAATTACTTCCATTTTTTTTTATATATTATTATTTTAAGGTATTTTTTATGTTTCGCTTGTTGGAATCTTAAAAAGGCGTTGTACCAGCAGTGCAGTGACTAATTAAAGAAAGTCGTAGCTGTACTTACCAGCGGTACTCATTCTTCCGTGGTGGCTCGTGCTGTAGTCGATCTTTACTTCAGTGAAACTTGTGACATTATCTATTGAGAAGTTTGTTTCTGTTGACAGTAAAAAAAAATTTTCAAGAATGAAACACCCTTCACGAAGAACAATAAGTAGATTTTTTTGCGTAACACAGAGAAAGAAAAACTCTATTTTAGTATTGTACTTAATCTGTTGAAATGAAAGGCAATCGTCCAACAACTTTTAAGGACCAATCTCAACCCTTCCGTTTGTGTTAGATCTGAAGTGATCATCGTTTCAGATTTGACAGAGCCTTATTTATAATATATATATATATATAAGTAAAGTTTCCCCCTTTAGACCTTGCGCTGTGTTTCTGTGGCCCCTTGGATAACGAGTGTGTCATGTGGCCAGTACAACGACAAACCGCTTTTACTTTTACCCAACAAATGTCAGATTCCCATAAGAGCTGGAGGACTCAGAGGCGCTTTAAAGATCCCAAAGTTAAAAATCCCAGTCTCCACTGTGAATTCGAACCCGGGACCCCTTTTCGGAAATCAAGCTATTCACTACTCAGCCACCGTTATTTTATATATTATAATTTTGCAACGGTTTTCTTTCTTTATATTTTATTTGAGTATGTCACAGTGGCGTAGCTATGGTGGGGGAGGAGGGGGGAGAATTTAAAACCCCCCCGGGCCCCGACTTGAGGGGGACCCCAAATGAGTGTTTTACTTTAAAAATTAAATATTTCGCAAACTGAAGGGGCCCCCAAAGCACCCCCCCCCCGGCCCTCAAACGATGGAAAATTCCTAGTTACGCCCCTGGTATGTCAAGGAGTATTGTCATAATATTGACATGCCAAGGAAATTCCAGTACAATCAAACAACGATGTCCTTTGTGTTGATTCTGACTTAAAAATGAAAATACATTTTTATAGACATTTACGTCTTTTTAGTTGGAAGTAAAATGATTTGGAAAGATGAAGAGACAATTAAGAGAAAGAAAAGCATAGAAAGAATGAGTTAGTGAGTGAGTTTCGCATAAAGAAAGAGACATACAATACAAAAACAAAACTAATGCAAAGAAAGTAAGATCAAGTAAGCTTACCTTTTAAAGGAATCATGTCCTTGATACTGAAGAGATCATAACAGGCCAGCGGACACGATTCACTCCGCATCAACGATATATTATGCTGTCCTTTATCTCGACACCAAATTTTTCTCTCCTGTTCTGATTTCTTAAGGACTTCTATGGGAAGGCATGATTCGCACATTCCGGAATCACAGAATTCGGAGATCCTGCAGCAAGCTCCATAAGGCAAGCATAGCTTAGGGCGTTCATTGGTACACGTTACATTAAGTAGCTCCTGTAGACTTGGTGTTCCTAGAAGGTTAAACACACACTTCAACTTATCTAAATGTACTTTAAATAATGAACATTTGATTAATGAACACTGAAGTCTAGATTACACGTAAATATTGTTTATAAATCATTTTGAATGTAACATCACTAAACAGTAAGGTAAGTTAGACCTTGCTATCTATAGAGCAGATGTGGCCCACGGTTAAAGAGGGCGTCATGTGGCCAGCACAACGAGCAACCGCCTTTACTTTTCCCCAACTTATGTCAGGTACCCATCAAAGATTAGTTGACCAGAAGCGCCCTAAAGATCCTGAAATTAAAAATCCAAGTCTTCACAAGGATTCGAACGCAGGACTTCTCGGTTTGGAAGCCAAGCGCTTTACCACTTCGTCACCGCCCCTCCAATCACTTATAAAGTGCTGATATTTTGTAGTCTTTTCTTCTTTACTTACAGATTTTTAGCCAGAACAACGAAATCTGTTTCCATCGAGCCCTCCAACTAATTGAAAAAGCCTCTTATACATCAAGTAATGCTGTTATAGTGTCACAAGCGATCATTTGTACCTCAATAACCTTAGAAACCCCACCCAACCCGTCCATTCACGTACGCATTCAGTGTGATCAGACATTAAAAATGATATGGCACTCTTAAATCTATTTTTATCAAAGTCTAACACGCCATAGACTCCTGATACCTTCAAATCGAATGGAAAAACCCAAAGTTATAGTGTTGAGTAAGAGAAACGATCTCTATTTTTTTTTACAGCTTGCAATGTTTCTCAAACTTTTACTAGTGACGTTTTCCCCAGAACTATTTACACTCACACTTTCCTTGACCAGCTCGGTGCTGTAAGAGAGTTCTGTAAGCTTTTTAACAAATCCTTAACGGAGTCCCAACGACAAGCGTTTTCTTTCATTCTGATTTTCGGAAATTCATTTTCCTGGCATCTACAGCGCAAAATCTCTAATAGTTCGTAAAAGTTCACCTTTCAGATGATGTAAAGGTCATCTGTTTCTGTGGCCCACGGTTAACGAGGGTGTCATGTGGCCAGCACAACGACCAACCGCCTTTACTTTTCCCCAACTAATACCAGGTACCCAAAATCCCGAAATTAAAAATCCCAATCTTCACCAGGTTTCTAGCCCGGGACTTTCGATCCGGAAGCCAAGCGATTTACCGCTGAGCCACCGCGCCTCCAAATAATACGAAAAAAAGCGCAGATCAAAGAAATTAGGAGGAGTCGTTACTAGAGTGCTAGAGATGCAGTAGAGCAATTACGCTTGCCCTTGATGTACGATGTCTTATTTCTATACAATTTCACGCTAAAGGCGTCATCAGAACGACGGTATGTCATGCGTGACCAATTTGACGATTAGCGTAACATAGACGGGTAGAATCAAACATAATATTGAATCTTAGCAGACGACGCTCGCGAAAACAATGTGAAATGTCCTAGAGAGAAAATTAAACATCTTCACTAGATTTAATAATTATATTATTGTTATGGAGTGCGTGTGTGTGTTTCTATGATGATGGTGGGAAGATGTTAGCAATTGGTTGTGAATGATGCAAGATAAACGGTATTGTCGTCAGCAGTCCTTTGTAGGACAGACGACTCCAAAACGCCAGACTGTAAGATATGTTTGTTTTTTTTTGTAGTGAGTTTGATTTTATTCAAAATACCATTTTATATTATCACTAAGATATACTAAATTTGTTTAATTTCTTCTCAAGTTGAATTTGTTTATATTGTAACTTTATATTGTAACTTTTTGTTCACAAAGAATTTATTCAATTTATTTCAAATTTAACAAGTTAAATAAAATACGTCTACAGTTTACTTATTTACAAGAAATTTTATGCTATAAGTTAACGACCGTCCACAACAATTATAGGTCTTTTTACATGATTAATACATAAAAATAGATTTATAAATACAATGCGAATGCAGCATTTTTATTTGTCCGCAAAAAAGAGTGTCAGCAATTATGACCTCCGTAGTCCAGCGCGCAACTCAGTTTGAGAAACACTGGTTTACAGATCGAAAGATTGTTAGAAATGATTGTACTATGGAAAAACGAAAACCAAAAATCTATTAAGTACTTTAATCAACCATCACAAAAGTTAAGGTCTTTGAAATAAATCACAAAGACATCCTCTTAAAATAGCAGTCTAGCCTACGTTGGTGACCTATAGAAATATGTCTTTGGCAACCTCGTTTTGTTTCCATAATTCAACGTATGCTTAGTTTTCTTAACAGATGAATACGTTTTTATCAATTTACATTTTACATTTAAGAAATATATATTTTCTTATCAAAATTTTCCAAGACCAGCCTACCTTGAGAGTTCGGTATAATGAAACTCAATGCAAGAAAACTTAATGCCAAGATCATCTCTCTGACGTACACGTGGATATCTGAATTCTTTTAAATAGACATAAAAATCAAAATCTATTCCTGAATCGTATCGATAGAGATAAATCAAATCAGAATATATAATCTTTTTTACTTTAGGAATAACTTATGATGAAAAACCAAGCCAGATTTAAAAAGTATCCAATACAACTTCAATTAATTTAATTTCATTGAATATCTAAAAAAAAAAAAAGGCTTATAATATGTTTCTCTAACTGATGCTCTACATACAAATAGATCGAGATCAAAATCCCACTAATGTATCTATTTTGTTTTAAAGTCAATCGTTCTTCATAAACGAGTTCAGGTATTCCCGATACTACTTCACTTTGTGGTCACAAGGATTGGAGTTCATTGAGACTATGTTTGTTCTATTCTTTTTTTTTTTTATTTACAAAATAGTTTAGGGTGTCTAAATTTACCCTGTAGTTAGAGTATTCGTTTACCTGTGTGTATTTTTATCTTTGGGTTTTCCTGTAATTTAGGGTTGTTAGGCTTGACAATAGTGTGAAGTAATGGTCTTTAACAATAGTTCTATTATAAATGCTGATAGAAACGTTATTTATCCACACACAGTAATATCTTAAGTATAAATATATAAAAAACTGTGTTCATTAAAAAAGAGGAGTGTATCATTAGAACAAAGAAGTGTCATATAAGTTTTCATGAGAGAAAGATGAAGCCAATGAGAGTAAAAGTAAAAGTTTATGAGAGATATTTTTTACCTTACCTTTACCTATCCCTTAGTCTGCTGGAACGTTGGGGCACCAGGCAAGATTTGTCCACCGTCATTCGCCATTCCTCACTGTCTTTTGCCTTGTTTAAAACCTCCATCAATATTAGGCCGTCCATTCATTTATATTGTACTCCCATCGATTTCTCTGTCTGCCTCTTCTTCTTGTTCCTAATACCGTTCCCTGAACGAAGATATAAGAGAGATAAAATAGAGAGAAAGAAAGAGAGAGAGAGAGAAAAAGGGCATACATCTATGACAATAAGAGATAAAAACAACATTTATATACGAATGTTCATGAGAGAAAGAGAGAGAGTGTGGGGAGGGGAGGGGGAGGACATGGAATAAAATTAAAGGATTATTTTAACTTGACGTACATATAAACAAACATAAGACGTAAACACTTTCTGAAGGGCATGCATTATTATTTGAGACCACATCTAGATCAGGGTGCTACTCATTGCATACCACTCTAAAGTCGACTCACAAAACGTAGATCTAATATTTATTCCTCTACATCCTGTGTATGACTCGCTGACAATTATGGAATACTAATTACACAAAATTCTAAAATTATTGATTAGACTTAACTTAGAAACCTTTTAATAATACAGGAATTTTTTTGTTATGAGATCTTGATCAGAGGGTATTTTGTTTTAAGCCTTATAATCAATAACTATCGTAATCAACCATATTGATTTTTATCTGCATTCTTAAACTAACTAAATTCGTTGTGTGCATAACGTTGAAGACGACTGCCAATAGAACACGCCAATTGGTAGAAGATTACATGCTAAATAAAGGAAGAAACAGTGAGTGCTAGGATATAAAGAAAGAAAGAACAAACAAACAAAGAATATTATCACCTTTTAAAATTTTCATATTTATTCATTATTAAAGTTTTAAAGTCTTTAGTGTTTCTGTCCAATTTTTCAGCATTTAAATCACGTAATGGAAATTAGTTTCCGTTGTTTTTAGAATTCTGCGTTGTATTAATATTGTTATAAACCTGGTGGTGGTACACATGGGGGTAGTGGTGTGAGTGTAGTCAGCCGACGCAAATCGCCCCAGGCCAGCGCTAGACGAGCGGTCAACCGTGACGAGTTACGACGGTCGGCCGAGACGAGTGTCAACATGATGGTTCGGGAAGGATCGACGTCGTGAACAGAGCTCAGTAGCGTCACGAGAGTTGTAGTCATCTGACCACCTAGAAACGTCGAGCGGCGTTCTGTCCGGTTCTAGAAGGCCAGTAGGGACCCTATATAAAGAGCGGAGGTGTCGCAGTCAAGACGGTACACGACAGGTTTTACGACAGGGCTCAGAACACTGTCGATTACAGCACAGTTCAACGGTGTGGTTCTGTACGGAGCATTACGACGGTTCAGTGCGGAGTACTGTCAAGTACAGTTGAGACGACTGGCGTCTTGGTCTGCGATCGAGTCCGACACAACGAGCCTAGTGTGTGAAGTCGGTCCTGGACTGTTGAACCCAGTGCAAGCCCGGAACGAGACGGAGAGGCCAGTGCAAGAGTTGATACGCCGGAGAGATATGTGTACAGTCTTGTGTTACGTGCTGCCAATTGTACAGTATTGGTTGTTATTTATTCAACTATTAAAGTGTTACGTTACTTTGGAGCCCTTAGTTGTCAAGTTCTTTAAGTTGGTGGTGTATGGTGCAGTTTGCAGAAAGCCTGGATAGTGAAATTCGTAACAATATGTTAGGTTTACGTCAGCCTATGAAATAAGCTTAGCCCGGTAACTCATAGTTTAATGAGTATATTGTTTCTTAAGAAATAATAATAATTATAGCTTTTATGTAGCTACTTTCATGCTTATAGCATGCTCAGAGAGCTATGGTCCAATCTAAATTTTGGACCAGTTGGAGGGAGGTATCTAGGAGAGGTTTTCCGTGCTGCCTGAAGGTGCTCAGTAAAGACAACTCTGCTCGAGTCGGGTGTCGAACCTCGAGTCCCCTTCATTGGTAGCCAAGACAAGCCAAGTGCAAGCGTACTTAGCCTCTCGACCACGCTTTCCAATAGGTCAGAATATTTTGACAATGTTAACTTCATTTTGTAAATGTAGATTACTCTACTGTCATAGCCTCTGCAAGATCTACCCAGACCAAGAGTTTTAAAAAAAATTTCCAGTACTAATTAGCTCCTCTTTCGTATCAAAGATGGTTTTAGTTTAATTTTCCTGTAATCTCGAAGATGGCTGAAAAGCGCAATTTCTGTAAGGACCTGTGTCACGGCTACGAACTATTGGTTTCCACTGCCCACAGGTTGCGATGTTGCAGGATTGTGTTCAGGCCTTCTATGACGACTGGTCTCGGTTCCTACCTTCCCCGCTGCCATCCCCCATCGCCAGCTCCAGCGCGAGGTCCTGCTTTATGGGTCATTGTCCAGAAATTGATGACTGCTTTCCCGTCTTCGTACATGATCAGGGGTAGGCAGCCTGCGGCTCGCGAGCCACATGCGGCTCTTTAGTTCCATGCGCAAATATTATTTATTTTATTAAAAGAAAAACATTTGAAAATCGTTCTGATTCCATTCTATCTCTCAGCCACTTGTAGACGCTTTTATGCGCACCCCGCCCTAAGTCTTGAAATGTAACATATTTGCAGGTGGAAGATATTCAGCTTTCTTCTACCTTATGACTTGATATATGACTGTTTGATATATATTTGTTTGTTTTGAAGAAAAATTAGTTCATTTTGCAAAGATATTCAGAGCAATCAGATACTTAATTTTCAGTTTATAAAGCAATGTTACGATAAAACCAGTGCAACTGGTGACAAGAATTACTTCAGCACAGTTATACAGAAAAATTAAATCTGAATTTATTGACAGATTTGAGCCATTCCAAACAAACAAAACGATTATAGCATTTATTCAAAAATTCTTCTCAACACAAATAAATCCACATTTTGCTATTTGAAATTGATACTGGATCTCTAGACAAGCAAATATTCGATTTAAAAGGTAAAGCTTTGTGGAGTGGAAAATTTACAGAGTTGAAAAGTTGAAGGCCCAGAAAAGTATGTAACGCAACAAAAGTGGATAGCTTTCAACGAAATGCCTCGAGATCAGGCACTTATATTTGACGCATGGATTAGTCTTCCAGATTGCTAGTTAGGTGGAAAAAGTTGGCATTTCGAAGGCTGACTATCGTCGGATCGGCATATTCGTGCGAGCAAGCGTTCTCTTGCATGAATATAATTAAAAGTAAGATAAGAAGCCAAATAAGAAATGAAAATTTATAGTCAAGTTTGAAACTAAAAATTAGATATAAGCCAAATTTATCCAAACTTTCTAAAACCATGCAAAGCCATAGTTCTCACTGAATTTTTTTGCCTCAATTGTTTGTTATTGAAGTTCAGGTTAGTGTTCTATGGAAATTTTTAATTGTTGAAATATGTACTCATATAATTAGTAATTATCTCTAAATGCAGTATATAAATATATAATCAAATTTGTTGTATTAAAAACTATTTATATAAAGATAAATTGATATTTATTCTTATGAATAAATAAATTCATTTTTTTAATCCAAAAACTTTATTTATGCAAGTACTATTTATTGTTTGGAAGAAAAAAAATCTTGAAGCTATTTAAAAACGTTGCAATTTTGTAAATTGTAATTTTTGGCTCTTCCGACTCAAAGGGTTGCCGACCCCTGGTATATGATGGAACGTGGGTTGAGTGCCGTTATGAACCTTATCACAAATAAAAGAAACCGACTGCAAATGTGTGCTCCTGGAGTTATGCTGTTACTTATAAACATGGAGCAGGACATAAATCTATTTATAAAATCTCATCAACCTTATTCCAGTCATTAATTGCTTAAACTTTTATTTAAAACAAAAATAATAATGGACCTCATTCACCAATCGTAAACAAACAACATTTAGCACGAGGTGCTCTATCTCTTCTATATAATTTACAATCTCATATTTAATTCATGATGGTTGTCACGTGACCGTTTTTTTTCGTTGTTTTAGTAATAAGATCACGTGACTAAATGTTGTTTGTTTACGATTGGTGAATGAGGTCCATTGCAATAAAAAAACACTTCGTCAAAAAAGATATTTTTTTTACAATTGTAATTTATATAGTATGCTTTTATATAGATTTTTACACCTAAGGGTCCGTTGGCAAGTTTTGAATATATTAAGTTGTTCCCGGTTCAAAAATGATTGAGAACCACTGCTCTAGACCACGAAGTCTAGGATGAGGAAAATATTTACTTTACATTCTTGTTAGTATCTTTTTTCTTTAGTTTGCAACAGACTCAACTGTGTTACTCAACCTGTGTTTACTTGTCAAAATGACATAAACAGCAAGCTTCTTGGTGCATCCGGTGTATAGAATTTTGATAAGCGATGCGTTCTACTTAAACCATACAACAAAAATATGCTTTTAGCAAGGAAGTATTCATATTACTTATTTGGAGAAAGTCATCCTGCAGGATGGCGTCCCTCACAGTGTTTATGTTCTCTCTCAGGATGGCGTCCCTCACAGTGTTTATGTTCTCTCTAAGGATGGCGTCCCTCACAGTGTTTATGTTCTCTCTAAGGATGGCGTCCCTCACAGTATTTATGTTCTCTCTATTTAGTTTCAAATCTTTTCCAGTTTTTCTTTTTTGAATTTTCTTACGTTTTGCTTTAGGCTCCATTCTATGAGCCCTGGATTTCTTCATATCTCCACTGTTTCTCTCTTACTGTAATTTAAATCACAGCTTATATAAGGGGAAGAACTGTGTATTTAAAGCCATATCTATCAGTAATGAAGATTTATTTCCCTTTATCAATCATCATTCATCCATTCTAGTGGCGCTTCAGCCCATGGAGGGCTTTCCCTGCTTCAACACATCCTTCCATTCAGATCTCTCCAGGGCCTTTTATCTCCACACCCTAACCTCCCCCCCCCCCAAAAAAAAAAACTATTGCAGATCTGCCTCCACATCATCAATCCATCGCATTCGGGGTCTACCTTTTGGTCGCCTGCCTTTAAGTTTTTGCCTGTATACAATTTTCTCTCCTCTGTTATCTGACATTTTTTCAGGTGACCTGCCTAACTGAGTCCGTTGTTTTTTTTTTCTTTTACTATCTGTATGTCTTCATACAATTGATATATCTCATTGTTAGTGCGAGTCCTCCACCCTGTTTTATCTTTTATAGCACCATAGATTTTCCTAAGAATTGTTCGTTCCCAAGTATTTAGTAAATTTTCGGTTGTCTTTGTCAGTGTCCAGGTCCCCTTGCATACATTGCTGTTGGCCTTATTATTTATTAATATCTAACTAAAATAGTTAATTACCACAAATTATTTCATTATTTTGCTAATTTTTGTATTCATTCCTACTTTTTTTTTAGGGAAGATGAATAAGTGTGCAAAGTTTCAACTTCATTCTGGGTTGGGGAGTAGGAGAACTAAGATATTCGACAATTGTACCAGAAAGACACAGAATGAGTTGATAGAAGCTTTGTACCAGACAGACTTGGCTACATCCTGAAATTTATAATGCAGAAATTTTCAATAGTAATTATGAAATTTTTAGAAAAGATAGGGCTGATAATCATGGAGGAGTTCTTTTAGCAATAAAAAACACTCTTATAGCAGAAGAAATTACCTTACCTAACTCAAAAAATATAGAATCTACATTTTGTAAAATTAATACCACCTCAACATCCCTAATAATAGGCAGCATTTACAGACCACCAAATTCTAGTTTAGAATACATGCAGGAACTATGTAATCAGATTACTACACTTAAAGAGACAAATAAAAATGCAGTTTTTTGGATTATGGGTGATTTCAACATACCTGATATAAATCGGAAAACACTAACCATAGATAAACACCAAAACCTTAAGGACATAAATGAGCTTTTCATAGAAACTTTACACAACCTAAGTTTAGATCAAATCATTAAAAAGCCAACTAGATTAAACAAACACATTAGATCTCTTCTTAACCAACAGACCTGGATTAGTAGTTGATTATGATATTATCCCTGGTCTATCAGACCATGAGATCATAAAAATACACAGTCAGATAAAAGCAGTAGCCAATACAAAACCCAAAAGAAAAATCTTACTCTGGAATAAATGTAACCTAACACAACTACACCAAGCTGCATTAAACTTTCAACAAACATTCTTATTAGAAAAAGACATTAACCAACCAGTCGATGACCTCTGGAATTTCATAAAAAACTATCTTAAAAGCATTATAGAAAATCATATACCAACTAAATACACATCAAACAAAATAAATAAATGCTGGTTTAATAATAGACTAAAGAAGCTTGTAAACAGAAGGAAAACCTATATAGAAAATTTAAAGAAACCAAGGCAGAAAGAGTTCACAAAAAGTATATAAAAATTAAACACCTAACCCAAAAAGTAAGCAGACAGCTGCATAGTGAATACATAAACAATGTAATATCTAAAGATAACAACAAAAACCTATGGTCATACATTAAGTCTAAGAAAATGGAAACAACAGGCATAGCGCCATTAAAAGATGAACATAACATAATACATAAATGATAATGAAACTAAAGCAAACATCCTAAACAAATACTTTGCATCAGCATTCTCAGCCCCAGGAGACAAAGACATATTTCTTAATTTGAACCAAGTAGACAACATAGAAGATTTAGTAGTACAAGAAAATGGAATTCAAAAACTATTATCCAACACCAAACCAAATAAAGCATCTGGACCTGATGGTATTCCAGCTAGATTACTCAAAGAACTAAGCAATGAGCTAGCCCCAGTGTTCAAAATACTCTTTCAGGCATCGCTTAACCAGGGCAGAGTACCAAAGGACTGGAAAGAAGCTAATGTCACCCCCCTATTTAAAAAAGGAGAAAAATCTGATCCAGGAAACTACAGACCAGTATCACTTACCACCATCACATGTAAAATCCTAGAACACATAATATGTAGCAACATCATAAACCACTTAGACAAACATAATGTTATCACCCCATACCAACATGGCTTTAGGAAATATAGATCACGTGAAACACAACTAATAGGACTAATTGATGATTTTTCAAAAGGTTTAGATAATAGTGAACAAATAGATGCTATTTTACTAGATTTTTCCCAGGCTTTTGACAAAGTTCACCACCATAGTTTGCTTAAAAAATTAAAATATTTCGGCATTAATGGTCCACTGCATCAGTGGATTAAAGATTTTCTGATAGGGAGAGAACAAACTGTAATAATAAATGGCTCTAAATTAACACCAATAACAGTAAACTCAGGTGTACCTCAAGGAACAGTCTTGGGTCCACTACTATTTTTAATTTACATAAATGATTTACCAAATTGCATTACTTCAGGAACAAAAGTCAGATTATTTGCAGATGATTGCATAATATATAGAACAATAAAAACAACACAAGACACAGATATTTTACAAAGAGAATTAAATGAATTACAGAAATGGAAATCAAATTGGAGCATGTCTTTCCACCCAGGAAAATGTCAGTTGTTGAGAGTAACAAAAAAACTAAAACAAATTAATTCCACTTATCTTATTCATGGCAAACCAGTAACACAGACTAAAAACGCAAAATACCTAGGTGTTATAATAAATGAAAAACTGTCCACATATTGATGAAACTACAAAAAAATCCAACAAAGCATTAGGGTTTATTAAAAGAAATGTCTATAAATCAATTAAGAACATAAAACTAAAATGTTATTTAACCTTGGTTAGGCCAATAATAGAATATGCATCCACCGTTTGGGACCCCTCAACTCAAGAAAACATTAAGAAACTGGAACAAACACAAAATAGAGCAGTGAGATTCATAACAAACGAATATTCACATTCGCATGACTAAATGGATTACGCGTAGGACGTAATCATCTTCTTTTTTGAAGTAACGTCTGTATCATATAAGATAAGAAGATAAGACACAGAATGAGTTGATAGGAGCTTTGTACCAGACAGACACAGAATGAGTTGATAGGAGCTTTGTACCAGACAGACACAGAATGAGTTGATAGGAGCTTTGTACCAGACAGACACAGAATGAGTTGATAGAAGCTTTGTACCAGACAGACACAGAATGAGTCGATAGAAGCTTTGTACCAGACAGACACAGAATGAGTCGATAGAAGCTTTGTACCAGACAGACACAGAATGAGTTGAAGCTTTGTGCCAGACAGACACAGAATGAGTTGATAGAAGCTTTGTACCAGACAGACACAGAATGAGTTGATAGGAGCTTTGTACCAGACAGACACAGAATGAGTTGATAGGAGCTTTGTACCAGACAGACACAGAATGAGTTGATAGAAGCTTTGTACCAGACAGACACAGAATGAGTCGATAGAAGCTTTGTACCAGACAGACACAGAATGAGTCGATAGAAGCTTTGTACCAGACAGACACAGAATGAGTTGAAGCTTTGTGCCAGACAGACACAGAATGAGTTGATAGAAGCTTTGTACCAGACAGACACAGAATGAGTTGATAGGAGCTTTGTACCAGACAGACACAGAATGAGTTGATAGAAGCTTTGTACCAGACAGACACAGAATGAGTCGATAGAAGCTTTGTACCAGACAGACACAGAATGAGTCGATAGAAGCTTTGTACCAGACAGACACAGAATGAGTTGAAGCTTTGTGCCAGACAGACACAGAATGAGTTGATAGAAGCTTTGTACCAGACAGACACAGAATGAGTTGATAGGAGCTTTGTACCAGACAGACACAGAATGAGTTGATAGAAGCTTTGTACCAGACAGACAGAATAAGTTGATAGAAGCTTTGTACCAGACAGACACAGAATGATTTGATAGTAGCTTTGTACCAGACAGACAGAATGAGTTGATAGAATCTTTGTACCAGACAGACAGAATGAGTTGATAGAACTCATTACATCAAAGTTTAAGCAAAATTCAGATTAGATTCACCTTTAACGTCAAATTAACTAAAATTTTCAGGTCTGTCATTTGTTTTCGTTGAAAGCTGGAAAGTGGTCTTGACATTTATTTCTATTACTAATCTGGAGATAAACTGCATATGTATGTATTCTGTTGTGATGTGCAACTTTTATGATGTGCAATACTTTGTGGTATATTTAACCATGAAATTTAACAACGTCATTCTGAATGACAAATGGCTAAAAAAAAAAGAAGAACTTCGGTCTAGAACTCTACAAAATACAGAAATATAAAACATTCAAAATACATGTGTTTGTTTTTAATAACACTTTAAAAACATCCTTGTTATCACGTCCCATTTCCAAGAAAGATCAATAAACCATCCTAGCCCATGTCTTAATACATACAAAACACTCAACTGGGGTCAAGAAACTGAAGAAGATTATTTTCTGTTGGTTTGTCTAAAATTGTCGTAAAGTGAATTAGAATTAGAACTCGTAGCAATATAGATTTTTCTAGTCAATCAATTAAGCTCTTAGCATCAGATATCAGTTGGTGGATTTTAAAAGCTTATGTTATAATTGTTAGGCCTAGATCTATATCTAAAAATTTAATATATTTTGATATACTAGAGTGTTAATTGTTAACCTTAGCTCTTGACTCGTAAAAACTTAATGCTGCAGGTAGACTAGATTTCTCAAACTGTGTGGCCCTTCAATGAACATTTAGTTTTGGGATCAAAGCAGTCTAAATGTAAAATGAAACTGCAAAATTTTGTTAAAATTGTATTTTTTTGAAAGCATCTCTGCATTTTCATTACATTCATAAAAACCTTTTTCTTCAGTGTGGAAGCCTACAGCGTTCTTCTCGGTACACAGCTGGCAAACAGGGGGACGAAAATTTTGTTACCAGAGTGTCAACAGTAAAGTTTGAGAAACACTGAGCTAAAGCCATATGTCTGGGTTTCCCTCATACTTCAGTTGTGGGAGGGGAGGAAGAGGATTGTCAAGTGTGTCGCATTTCTTAGTAGGTGCTGAGAAGTGTTCTACTAGATCTAAACTCTAGTCTAGACTATTAGCTGGATAAAGGCCTCGAAATTTTATCTAAAAACTTTGGTGCAAAATAAGATTACGCAAGTATATTTCTCCTAAAGCTTGAAGGGAAAAAAAACTAGGCGAGAGTTCCGATAAAATGTGAAACTCTCTTTTATCGTTTTTTTTACTTTACGGACCCATTGATGCTTGCCAAGCGGTCTCCAATGCAACGTCATCAGCAGGACCAGCTTTGATAGAATATTGGCAGGAATTAGGAAATAAACGAGAGCCATTTCAGAAATTTCATGTGTAGTAAATGTTTGCGCATCCAGCAAACTAGCTACGTATATAGACATCGTCTTTATAATTTAGAAGTAGAAGACTACTTTAATGCTTCCGTAATTTAGAAATAGAAGACTATTTTAATGATTTACTAATAGGCCTTTATTTTCTTTGATGCTGTGAGAAGCCAATAACGAAAGTGTAACTTTATAAAATGTTAAATTGTACCAAAAAATATTAAAACACAACCCAGGCTTAACACAAAAATTTAATTTAATTAACAACAATTTTTAGTTAATCTCATCGAGGCAAAGTGATTGACAAATAAATATAAATACACAAATCTATGTTACACAACAAAAATGTAGAAATATTAACATTAAGGCAACATATAGAGCAAAAGGATGTACGGTTGTCCATTTCCAGTTCTCTATGAAGTCTATGAATGCAGCATTAGGAAATGTATGGTAACAAAGCAAACAAATTTTACAACAAAAAAATGTTACAATTGTGTGCTTGTGAGATTCGTTTTTTCCTCATGCTAATCACTATGTACAACAGTATTACATTCATGTTGGAAGGGGATACTTTTATGCTCTTTTTTTTTGTATTATTAACAATTCTTGTTTTTGTTGAAATCTTGATCAGTCGAGTATTTATTTTTCTGTACTAAATATATTTGCTCCCAGTATGTCCCTTTCAGACACATATGTTATTTAAAGAATGCCGTTGATTCAAATGTACGTTATTGAATGTATTGGGAGCTAGTCTTGCCACATTTTGTTTTGGAAACAATGACTACTTTGTGTGTCTTAAGAAATACAAATATTATCTTCGTATTCAATAAAACGTATACGTTACAAAAGAATTTGCAATTTTTCTTTGATATTTGTAATTTTATATTTCTGGGATAGGCAAAGAGTGAGAAGCGTTACTTTTTTTTTCAACTTGTTTTGAAAAAAAAAAACATTAAAAAAAAACAGTTCTGTTATGAAAAAAAAAATGTACATTTCTTTCCATTTTCAATCACACGGCTTTCACCATTAGGTTAAGTGTCTCTTTGTGGACAAGAGGATTGAGGTCAGAGGTCAAGAGAGGTTTCCACTGTTACAGTGATTGTCTCTCTCTATTATGTATTTATCCTTGTTTTGTTTTTTTTCTCCCCAGCAGTTCAGTTTGACATTTATTTAAGGTCAGGGTGTGCGTCCTGAAGACACTTTCACCCATGCCTTGATTAGTGTTGAGACGACAATAACTACTGTTGGGTTGCTTTCACGTCCCACATTGAGCGTAGGTGCTGCTGGTGGCCACTGACGTTAGGTCCGAGTATCGGATAGTTCCATCCTCGTTGTACTCACTTCTGCGACTGCACTGTCTCCTGGTTAACCTTGGGGGCAAACCTTCAAAAGAGAAACAGTGGCCATGACAGAGAGAACATGTTATTTCACATGTATTCTTGGTGCATTATGAAAAGGTTGTCGTTAAAAAGCAATCAAAATATACAAATACTTTAAACAAAAAACAGCTTATACAAAGAAAAGAAGCACAAAATTACTGCAGCATCTCAATACTGCAATTAGATGTGTTTCCCTATTTCTATCTAAAACGAAAATTAATTCAATTACCACTAATTAATTAATTATTTAGTAAATTTTAAAAAATTTGGACCGATTCATGTGTTGGCATCGATTATGAAAAATTGTGCAAAGTTTTAACTTAATCTGAGGATAAGAAGTTGGTGGAATAACGTGTACTAGATTTGTACCAGACTACCAGAGAGAGTTGATATAAGTTTTGTAAAAAAAAGACACACAAAAATTTTTTTCTAAAATGTTTAAAAAAAACAAAACGTTTAGGTATTTATCTATGTCAGTGTCGCATAACGTTTTGAAGATTTGGGGGCTATTTATATTGTCCAAATTGTCCATTTTACAAGTCACAACAAAATGTCGAATCCAAGGAATTAAGTTTGAGCGGCTTCTACCTGCTTTTTCGGCACAAGTTTTCATAGACCAGACAGCACCGCGTCTCGTGCCGGATATAACCTAGACCAATCTCCCTACCTAACCTGTGACGTGGCATGGAGCTATTAGTCTAAACCACTCACAGGTTGTGACATCGCAATCGCAGGCCAGCTGTGAGGCCTAATATAACGATACAATATATATATATATATATATATATATATATATATATATATAACAGTGAATGGCGTACTTACTTTCTCTTGCTAAAGTTCTGTGTCTTAAACTGCTGTGACTTCTGCCGAATAACGAATAGCACAGTAGTGTCAGAAACGTGATGGTGGAACAGCAGAAGACAACGGACACAATACACATGGCCATAAATCTATGGTACCACTGGTCATCTAAAGAAAGAAAAAAGTATATGCTAAAAACGCCAGTGAAATATGTATTCAGCAGTTAAAAATCTTAATTAAAATACTTAGAGCCTCTAAAAATGAATTAATGCACTCGAGTGAAAACAGCGAATTTACGGTTCGCAAGATGCACACTAGAGAGCTGCATGTGAATTAAGAGCTATTAGAGGCCAAATAATATCATAGAGCCTATTAAATATTTCAAAATAAGCATTGATAGTGTAAATAAGATTTTTTGTTAAGGCGAAAATTTGGGGTCGGGGGAAGTTATAATTGAATTTAAGGGCCAGGTCAAAGCTATTAGTAAAAAAAAAAGGGAGAGGGGGATCGAAGGCAAAATAAACAATATATAGCCTGGGAAAATAAACAACAGGCGTAGCTGGTGTGTAATGCTAGTTTCTAAGTCTGACACCCTAATAACAATCCATGCTTCTTAATTTATCACAGGTGAGAAAAGGTTTACAGATACATCTAGATGAAGGGGCATGGGCGTAGCCATGATAAGGGGGGGTGTTCATACCCCCCTCCAAATGAAATTCCCCCCCCCCCCCCGCAGGGGAGGATCGGAATTTAGTGACTGATTTTTGCTTTGATTCTGTTTATTTTAGGTGAGCTTTTAATACTAAACCATTACTTGCCCTAGCGGAGCCAAAAGGGGGGAGGTGAGTTTAAAAAAAACTACCATGAGGTTTTGCAGTCAAACCCCCATCTTTTATAAAACAAAACTAAAATAAAATTATGCAAACAACAATACCCAAATTCCAAGAGCATGGCGAAGGAAGATTTTGATTTTAAACCCCCCTCCGAAATATACGATAACCCCCCTCTTCAATATAAGACTATCCAAACATAAATCACCAGATTCTATGAGCGTAGCCAAGAAGGGTTTTGTGTTTAAAACCCCCATCCATCGGGACTTAGAGCTACAAACCACCTCTTCAATATAAAAAAAGCAAATGACACACACTAAATGCTATGATCGCAGCCAAAGGGGATTTAGAATTTAACCCCCCCCCCCCCCTCCAGCGTGGTTTTTAAGCTAAAAAAATACCTCTTGAATATAAAAAAAAACTAAATTACACACTCAAAATGCTATGATCGTAGCCATAGTGGGGTTTTGAGTTTAACCCCTCCCCCTCCTCCTCCAGAAGGCTTTTTTAAAGTTGAAAACCCCTCCTGGTGGTTTGAGTTTAAACACCTCCATTCAGAGAGTTTTGAGGTTGAAAACCTCTCTTTTCAATTTTATTCTAAAGCAAACTAAAGTCACTAAATTTAATGACCGTAGCTAAATGGGGTTTTAAATTTAAAAAAACACAGAAAAAAACTCCAGAGATTTTTTAGTTTAAAACCCCTCAAAAGATGATTTTGACAATAAAACTTTCCTCTTAGATATAAAATCTAAAGCAAACTACAGTCACCTAATTCTAATAGTGTAGCCAAAAGAGATTACACATTTCTATCAGTGGCTGGACTCCATTAATAAAGTGCAGTGAATAGTCATCTGCCGAAATTGAAAAACACTAAATGTGGCTCAACAAAGATGGCTAGACGGATTTTAGGAGTCAGTTATAGAGATCGGGTCTCAATCAAGGAAATCCTATGCCGAACTGGTAGTCGACCCCTTAGTAAGGTTGTGACAGAGCTTCGCATGAGGTTTGCGGGACATGTTCTCCGACAAAATGAATTACGCATAATAAGAGTTGCCATGACATGGAGACCATTACGATGAAAGCGCAAAGAGGGACATTCAGTACAACTGCCACACTTTCATTAAGGTCCTCAGAGCAGGTGTGAAGAGGCTTCAGACATTGCCAGTGACAGATTTTTGTGGAAGCAGATTGCCACCTATTGCGCTAAACGACGCGGGAGTATCTTCATAAGATTTTTGAAATAAAACTTTTAAATAGCAGGAGATACCTCAGAATATGCATTTTGTTGGCTTTCAATGCCGTAAAAAGTGCTTGAAGGCGGGCTCCGCCCCGCGCTGGGGGAGCTCGCAGCGCTCGTAATAAAGATTGATTATGTGGACACACACACTTATATTTTTTGGCGGGGGGGGGAGAGAGAAATCCCCCCCCACACACAAAAAATCCTGACTACGCCCATGTGAAGGGGAGACAAACCGAGGTAAACACAAACCTGTAATTTCCTTAAACATACAGAAAGAGCACTAATGTCGGTGGGGTCATCTAAAATTAACTTATGGCTTTGGGATAATTAAGTGTTGTTTTTTTTATGATATATATTAAAAACGGTGTGTACAATGCCAGATTAATAAGAAAGGACCACGGTAAATAATAGATGTGATCATATATGGACTAAACTAGCTCAATTTTTATAATGAAAAATTAATTAAGTTTAAAAAAAACGATTTTACTAAAAGAATTGCTATTCGACTGTTGTTTTTTTTTACATTAAATGGTGTAACTAATATTCAACATATTGTTACAAATAATTTCAATGTCTGACCGGGGGTCTGACTCAGGAACTTTAAAAAAACAAAAGGACAGAGATTATTCAGTTGTGTAGGAAATGATTTTTATCAGAATGTCTATTCCGCTAAATTCTGCTTGTGAAATTTATTGCACAAGCCGCAGTGATGATCTCCTCTCGTTTTTTCCCATGTTCCTCAGACATACATACACACACACACACTCACTTAAATACACACACACTCACTTAAACGCACACAAAGGAAAAAACAAACAAAATAAAAAACAGAAACAAACAAGCGCATAAATCGTCAAAAGTTTCCATCTCAACTGACCTTTCTGTTTGTCCGACCCCAATTCACCTTCAGTGACAGGCCTCTGGAAATGAGCTGAAAAAAAAACCCAACAAATTGTCAACTAAGGATGACAAGTACATTTTCTCGTAAAATACATAGTTAAACTCATTGAACCACACACACACATACACAGTGTATTGGCCTGCGAATGTTTCTCATAACTAGCTATTACATTTGTTGTGATCAATATATATGTGCACTTTGGACTGTTATCAAGATAGTCCCGAGTTTGAAATTCGAACTCATTGCATCCCCTATACCTCCGTACTGCAAAATTGATTTTAGAGAGAACTATTTTTATGTTGAATGAAGCAGTTGACTTATATTGGCCCTGTCTCAAATGTATAACAAAAATCCACTTATTTTCTGCTCAATTGAGCTTTAAAATAAGCAAAATATGACCACAAAACAAAGCAAAGCTTATAGAGAATGAAGGGAGAGCACATTTCCATCGCTGCCATATCTCTCATCTCTATATTGCACGTTTTTTCATCCCTTTTACTAAAAAAACAATACCACTGGTTGATTAATTGATTGGTTATTTTTGTATCAAGTCACGTGTTGTCATCAACAATGAATAATTGAGCGAAATTTCAACTTGATCCGAGAGTTGAAAATTGGAAGAACAACAGACAGATATACAGACATATATACAGACAGATATACATACAGATATGCATACAGATATACAGACAGACGGAGTAATTCAATATAAGCTTTGTAAAAAATTATAACAATCACACAAATAAGTGTAGAAACAAGAAGATAAACCAATAAAAAAAAAATAGATGTAGATTGAATGAAAGAATACCGATGAAGTTTTATAATAAACTTTACAGAATCCTAAATGCTGCTGGTAAAATCATTGGCAAAAAACAAACCCCATTTGGGCAGTTGTTTGAGACAAACATCTATAAAAAAGCTAACAATATCCTCGAAATAAAGAATCACCCTTTTTGTCAGGATTTTGTGATTTTACCATCAAAAAAGAGATACCAAGACACCGATAGCTGGTGTGAATGTACACTTTGGTTTCTTATAGATATGTTTTTTGTTTGGTGTAATGCACAAATTGTAAGACAAATTTCCGTACGGACATTATTATTATTATTATTATTAATTTATACTTGTTTTCTTTAATAATGTTCGGTCAATGATTCACCTACCCAGATCGTTGACAGTAAATCTAGCTTGGCAAGCCAGGCTACACGTGACGTCTCTCATTTCGCTGACATTATGGAGGCCAACAGTCTGACACCAATGCAACAGGTCTTTCTCGGCAGGAAAACAGGACTCGCATGCGCCTTTAAAACAGAACTGGTCGCCTCGACAGCAAGTGCCGTAAGGCAGGCATTTGAATGGTCGATCGTTTTCGCATTTGGCGGCGGTCACATCTTCCAGAGATGGCAATGCTTGTGCTGAAAAGTAAAACAGATCTTTAAAGACATAGAAGACTTCAAATCAAACGTAGTTCTAAAAATAATTTCTAAAATCCTGAAATTGTGGCTAACTATGCTATTGTAACATCAAAAAAGTACAACAGTGTGGCATATTGGTAAATGCGGTATGTCAAATCTCAAGAAGACCCTAATCCTAACAAAAGCTGAGTTGTGCTAAGCGCAAGCACTGAAACCTCTCCCAAAACTCCTCATTCTCAGGTTTACAAAAGGGACTCAGAGCGCTCTAAAAATGCTTAAGCATGAAAGATAATTACGCCCTATGCATTTCATGTGTCAATCTAGTGCTGCATGTTAATCAATGACTTAAACTCTGCTAAGTCGTTGGTTTTTACTGGCTCATTCAGGCAACCCATTCCATTCTCTAATGACACTAGGGAAGAAGAAGCACTAGTATGAATTAGTTCATTAACAGATTCTAATAATGATAATTAGGATAAGACAGTGTTTTTTTTTTGTCTTCGCTCATAAAAAGAAAACTGAAGAAAAATACATTTATTTGAGTTAGTGTTATTATTTACCAAATAGACACAATAAATTTGAATAGAGTAAAGAATGAAGCTTTAGAAAGTTTGTCTTTCGTCTGTGTCTTTAAAACAAGGTAGACATAAGGACGATAACATCTTTTGTCAATCCCACAACAGTAGCCGATAGATGTCCAATGAGATATTGTAAGTTGGTACCGACTCAAGTGTATCTGATAATTCAAGTTCAAGTGTTGATGGAATGCCAAGTTCAACATGTCTTTGGGAATTTCCCACTTCTCACGGACTTTCTCCTATATTCTAATACAATAGAATCCATTCATAGCTTTTGGCACGCAGGGCCAAAGAATGTCACTATCAGTTTGACCGACGGACTTTCCCGTAAGTGTTTAGAGCCGAACCGAAAGTGCTGTGTCATGGGGATACATCGCACCCATCCTATACAACTAATAATATGAAGTCGCAGATTACAAACAATTGCGTGTTTATGGATCAAAGTGGTACTCAATTTAAAAACAAGCAAGATATAATTTATCTAAAAAAAAAAAAATTGCTGTATGTAAAAAGTTAAAAAGGGCACAGCCCAAAAAATAGAGGATTTTTTTCGGGGAGGGTTTGGGGGGGGGGGGGGGGGGATTCCCCCCCCCCCCCCCCCCCCCCCCGCGGAAAAAAATAAATATATATATACATTCTGACCCTTTCGGAAAACGTTTATAGGTTGTTCCTGGAATTAGTGGAAAACTTGTAGACTTCCCGTCCTTACTAGCAAAGGGGTCTGGGGGAGCTCTGCGAGATCCCCCAGCGCGGGGCGAAGCCTCGCCGCCGAACACTATTTCTGGTATTGAAAGTCAACAAATTGCATATTCTGAGGTATCTACAATGCATTATCTTGATGTTAAAAAGTTTTATTTCAAAAACCTAATGTGCTATTCTTACTGACTTAGACCCTCTCGCGCCGTTCGGCGCATTTTCCTGCAAGCTGTTTCCACAAAAATCTGTCACTGGCAATGTCTGAAGCCTCTTCACACCTTCTCTGAGGATCTCAAAGAAAGTGTTGCGCCTATTTGTACTAGGATGTCATTGCAACTCTTACTATGCGTAATTCATTTTGTCGGAGAACATCTCCCGCAAAACCTCATGCGACGCTCTGTCACAACCTTACTAAGGGTTCGATTCCCAGTTCGGCATTTAATTTCTTTGATTTAGACCCGATCTCTATAACTGACTCCTAAAATCTGTCTTAGCCATCTTTGTTGAGCCACATTTAGTGTTTTTCAATTTCGGCAGATGACTATTCCCACTTTATTATTGGAGCCCAGACACAGGTAGAAATGTGTAACCTCTCTTGATTACGCTCTTGGAATTACATGCATGTATTTCGCTTTAGATTTTATATCGAAAAGGGAAGTTTTATCGTCAAAAACATCTGTTGAGAGGTTTTAAACTAAAAAATCTCTGGAGTTTTTTTCTGTGTTTTTTAAAATTCAAAACCCCATGTAGCTACGGTCATAGAATTTGGTGACTGTAGATTGCTTTAAAATAATATTGAAGAGAGAGGTTTTCAACTCAAAACGCTCTGTAGGGGAATTTTAAACTCAAAACCACCTGAAGGGGTTTCAAATTTTTAAAAAAGTCATCTGGAGGAGGGGGATTTCAACTCGAAACCCCTCATTAGCTTAGCTACGCTAAAAGAATTTTAGTGTAATTTCCTTTTTTTATATTGAAGAGGTTTTTTTAGCATCAAAACCATCTGAAGGGGGATTTAAACTCAAGACCCCCTTTGCCTACGCTCATAGCATTTTCAGTGCGTAATTTTTTTTTTTTTAATATAGAAGAGGTATTTTCAGCTTCAAACCCCGCTGGCAGAGGGTTTTAAACTCAAAACCCCTTTGGTTGGTTACGCTCATAGATTTTATAGTGTGTAATTTGCTTTTTTTAAATATTGAATAGGAACTTTTTAGCTTCAACTGGAGGGGGGAGGGTTAAACTGAAAACCCCTTTGGCTCATAGAATTTTGAATATGTAAGTTGCTTTTTTTATATATTGGAGGGGTTTTAAAGTCAAAATCTTCCTTAGCTGTTTTCTTGGAATTTGGGGATTGTCGTTTGCATTTTTTTTAGTTTTGTTTATAGAAGAGGGGGCTTTAACTGCAAAACCCCTGGTAGGGGGTTTTAAACTCAAAACCCCTGTTGAGGGTTTTAAACTCAAAACCCCTGTTGAGGGTTTTAAACTCAAAACCTCCTGCTAGGAGGGATTTTTATCTCAAAACCCCCTGATAGGGGTTTTTTAAACTCAAACCACCTGGTAGAGATTATGAGACAAAAATCCCTCTACCATGTGGGTTTTGGGGTTTTTGAGTTTAAAATCCCCTGGTAGGGTTTTTTTAAACTCAAAACCCCCTCGGCTGTGCTGTGGTAAGTGATGATTTAATATTAAAATCTCACCTAAAATAAACAAAATGAAAGCAAAAAATCAGCCACTGAATTCCGTCCATCCCCTGCGGGGGGGGGGGGGGGGGGATTTCATTTCGTTGAGGGGGGGGGGGTCAACCCCCGCCCCTGGCTACGCCCATGCAGCCTATCAAATATTTCAAAATAAGTGAAACAAAAGACAAGAATAGTTATGTCTCAATTTTGAGAAATGTAAAGTTTTCCTCTTAGACCATGCGGTCTATAGGGGCAGAAGATGTAAAGGTCACCTTTTTCTGCGATCCACAGTTAACGAGATTGTAATTTGACCAAACTACGATCATCTGCTTTTTCAACAAATACGATTAGAAAGCCACTAGAGCTGGGCACCCTAAAGATCTTGAGATTAACAATCCCAGTCTTCACCAGGATTCGAACTCGTTACCCTCCGGTTCGAAAGCCAAGCGCTTTATCACTCTGCCACCGCGCATCCATATTTCTCAATACTATAGGATTTATTTACCTTTTTCATATAAAACAACATTATTTTTGTTTGCATCTAATTATTTAATTAATTGTTGTTGTTTTTTTTTTTGAGTGATTCATGTTTTGCTTGGTACATTGAGTGAATGTGTTAAGATTCAACAACTTGATCCGGGAACGTGAAGTTGGAAAAACAACGTGTGCAAACATCGTACCAGACAGTGAGTTGATAAAAGCTTGGTAAAAAAATATAAATTTGAAGTGGTAGCTCTAGGCTACAACGTTGCGATAAGAGGGAAAAAATGGATAGCAATTTGTGTTAGAGTATGTGGCTATTCAAACGTTGATATAACGGCGATGTAGATACAAATCATGTTCACTTTAAAAACGTTTCACTATATTGGCTCTTAGTATAATCCCTTTTTTAAAACTAATAATGATATAAAATAGCAACAAAGAGGATGCCATTGTTTAATCCGAGGCTGGCCAGCGTAAAGAGTGAACGTGTATCCTAACAAAACATGATCTTGTAGTATCGTAACTTACCTCTAGAAACTAAAACAAGATGAAACAGTGTATACGTGACTATCTGGCTCGGACTGTCTTTTGTAAAGATGAACTTTGGCATAGTGAGAAGCTGTCAGATTCTAAAGGTCTATAAAAGAAATATTTTACATTTTGTTAAAATAGACATTCTAAAAAACGCACACATGGACATACATTTACTTAATATATATATATATATATATATATATATATATAGTAAGTAATATATATATATATATAGTAAGTAATATGTATAGTAAGTAATATATATAGTAAGTAATATATATATATAGATCTACATATATAGTAAGTAATAACAATTACATGTTAGAGATGGTTCCTAACGTAGCCAAGTCAAGACTATAATTCGTAAAATTAAAGTTACTTTAATTTGACTCATTACTTTGCATTGTAAGTTTGATTTCCTTTTCTAAGTGGGTCCCACAATGTTCATTATGAATCATATTTTTAGGCCTATATGCGAGAAACTACTAGTACCATTGTTCCCTAGTAAACAGTTGACAGCCTAATTCCCAAGCACTCTTATCCTAGGACTAAAATGGGTCAGGGAGGGCTCTGCGGGCTCATTTTCTCGTGGTTTGACAACCATAATAGTCAATTAATGATTTTATCTAAAGTTACCTAAACATTTAATCAAATTTTAATGCTGATAAAAAAAAAGTAAGATATATCAATCTTTAGTAATGGTAAATAAAATAGTTGAAAAAAAAACAAAGTTTAATACTTGGTAAATCTAACAAAAAACTTTAAAAATCACAGTTTAATACTAGTACTTCCATTACGAAATAACAGAGGTGGAGTCCCTAATGTCTTCAAGTTTTGTCTCAACATTGTAAACCAACATTGTGTACCAGCATTGTGTACCAACATTGTGTACCAAGGGTCAGATAGGATAACATGCTTAATGTATGTACCATCCAAAATAAAGACGTTAGTGGACATATCGTCATATTTTCTAAGTTCACATTGTTACTTGTGTTTCAACTGCTTCACACGTCAAGAAATGTTTGGGTTTGTTTCTTTTTACACGCCTTCAAAAGCTGCTGTTTTTTTTTCTTTTTCTAAGTGTTTTGAGTCATTCGATTCTGCCGTTTTACAAAAATAAGAGTTCTTTGATCAGTGTTGAGACGGACGTGCCTGTCTGTTAGCGTTTATTGACATAAATAGGACAGCATTTAAGGACGCCACTAACAGTGACGTCTTCAAAGGCTGGAGAAGCATTGAATCAGATCACAACTAATTAAAAACAGTCAAGTAGTTTACAAGTACTATCTCACGTATTCTAATGGAGGTCAATAAGCTGACTCATAGGAAGTTCTGAGTTAAGAAAGATGTGTTTCCAATTCACTCATGCACTGTTTCTTAATGTAGCGATTTTTTAATGCGAATTTTATTTACCTCTTTTAAATCCTTAGCCAAAGTTTGTTATACATTCAGTCATGGTGGAACCCATCATGTACTATACACCATATAAATATATATTGCTTAGCTATCTTTCATGTTTCAGTATATAAAGACAAGAAAATTTACGCATCAGCTTAACTCTGCTAGAAATAACAGCGAGGAGGATAGCTCCAGAAGTGATTACAACATAAGCCTCAATCTCTCAGTCGGATGACATCAAGAAGACATTCCTGTACACATCTTCTGGCTAATACCTGGGATCGAATTTGGACAACCTTCAACTGGCATACAATGCAAAACATGAATCTTAAAATAATTACGTGTCGCAAAAGTGCAAATCATACACTGCAGAGGCCAGAGAAGCCTAAAAATGTCCAAACTTTAACTCTTGACAACTCTATAAGGGAACTGATCACAATCCTCTCCATCAATCTGTCGAGGGCTTGGGGATGCCCGGGAACATTGGCAACTTTAACTATTTCAAGATTTTTAGATATTTTGTCTTTAAAAAACTGAATTACAATTGACTTTCTTCTGTGTATGATAAACCATTTGATATCTGTGATTTACTACACAGTTATTATCTGGTGAACTGCACAACGGAAGTCTTCGTCACATTGATTTGTGTTTTGTTGTCTTCTGTAGTATAACAATGTGTTCAGGTGTGAGTATGAGGTATCTGGTACCAAGCAGTATTCTGCAGGATGTACTGCCAAAAGCTTGAATTAAATTCTTATTTAAGCATCCAACTTGCGCAACTATATTGCATGTAGTAATCTAATTTGGAAAGAATAGTTTCCATTTTACCTTAAAGATAATGTTACTCTACTAGAGCAGTGTTTCACAAACTTTTTTCCTTGATGGAACACGTCGCACTTTTTTAAGAATTTAGCGGAAAACTTTGTTTATTATTTGGAGAGATTAATTCACGTGGTGGCCTACTAGTTAATTAGTTCGTAGAACACCTAATCAGGCCTCGCGAAACACTAAGGTTTGGAAAACACTGTATTAGTGTTTCCAGAACTTACTTACAAAATGCAAAATTTTAAAATTGTGCAAACTATTTTTAATGATGTTCTAGATAAGAAGCATAAAAACTCGACAAGTCTTATTCATTGTGATCTGATATTTTTGACTACATTATTTATAACCTGTAATTATGATCAATAGCTTGTAACGCGTAGTTTGACAAGTTATTATTAAAAATTTATTTCGACAATCTTTAAAACTGTAGAAAAAAAAAGATAAAACTGAACAATATACTTTATAGTGCAGACATATTAAAATTGATAGGCTACTTACATCTCCAGTTATGAACACTTGTAATCCAGTAATATAATGAACACAGCTAGATTACATTTAGCCCAAAATACTTCGTGACCTAAAATTCACATGAGGTTGAAATATGATCCAATCTTTAGTGTGTGAAACATTTTATAACCTTCATTCATTCATACAATTTACGTCATAATACTGCGCAAGAATATAGAACGAGGAGTGCCCTTTATTTCTCTTTACTCCAAGGTTCATTTGATTTTTGTTATTTAATAAATCCACTTACGATTGAAATTTTTAGAGGTCAAAGTTCATGTCAACCAATTAGGGCAACCGCACCTTAGATCTTCAGTTTGATATTTCTTCCGCTTTGTGTATCATATTTTATAATCTAGAAGAATTGTGTGGGAGTATTGTAAATAGATCTGTCTCTGTTCGTCTAAGGTTATGGACATAGTGAATGAATAGGTCTACTAACAATTCGTTCACACAATATCTCGGCTCAATAAAATAAAGGCCTACACAGAAAATACATTAGATTTTAGGATGTGTAAATCTCCCATTTTCCTATCAGTTGAATAAATCGTGCAATTCATGTTCAAATCGCCGCTCTAGTAATACTAAACAATTTCTCACAAAAGCTAAGTTTTACACACACAGGGAAAAAAATCTATCGGGAATTTCCAACGCCACTGACGTGACACTAACCACACGTTGGTCACATGATCAAATAAATGCTATATGTAACCTACCAAAATAGGTGTAGCAAGACGGTCATTGGGGCTGGAAAGATTGGGGGGGGGGGGGGGGGGGGAAGTTTTAGCAATTTTCTTCCTTATCGTTAAACATTGACTAAAAGAGAAGATTGAAAGAAAGCTACGAAGATGATTTTCTTATATAACAGCTCCCCACCCCCCGCTCTCACCAGTTAAATTCTTCCCTTTATGCCAATCCTATGTAGGGCTAAATTCTTTCACTCTAACAATGTTCTACTACGAGACGACAAATAACATTTTTTTCCCCAACTTATTGATTAGGTCGTAAGGGAGTGTTACTTATTCAACTGACAATAGCTTTCACTACAAGAAGCAACGTGTATGTATTTTTGTAGGCGCCAATATCATTACAAATCACATGTAAATTTAGACGACCAAGTGCAAATCAATTATATCTCTATCACTTCATCTCTAATATCCTGTTCCTCTCTTGCACAGTACCTCTCTCACTCATTTAGCTCTCACTCACTATCTTTTCCTCTACTCCATCTCTCTCTAAAGGCATACATGTATCTTACTATCATTTTCTCAAATTCAGTTGTCTCTCTAAACTCACATGCGCTGTTATTTTGCAGGGCTGGCCTTGGACCACTGCAACCTATGCGACCGCATTGGGATCGCACTTTCATAGGACCCGCGCTAATTCTAGGTGTATAAATTATTAAATTAAACCATTTTATAACTCAAAACAGATTTCACGCGCCCTCCTATTTGTTTACCAAGACCTCCTGGAAATCTCCCGAAATTACAAAATATGCGAAAAACTCCTTAAAATATACGGAAATACATATAGACAAAAATTTTCATTCTGGGGTGTCATTCAATATGGAAAACGACAATCCTACGCGCGATAAATAAAAATGTCATTATGCTTTAGTCGTAATTGTGTAATCTGGTGAAAGAAGCTTCTCGCGCCTCAAACTAATGAAGAATTACTTGAGGTCAACTATTCTAAAAGATAGATTGAAACATTTGGTAATTCTTGCTATTCTTGAGCGTGATCTATGTAGGAAACAGAATTATTATGATATACTGTATGACTTTGCTACACGGAGGCTCGTAAAGTAATTCTGTACGTAGTAAAGAATGAATAAAATGCATAGACGAATTTATTTTCTAATACAAACTCTTAAATTTCACTTATCTTTCGCTTCTCTACCCAAACTGGGCCCCGCGAAATCCGTTTCGCATAGGGCCCCACAATGGTTAAGTTCTGTCCTGCAATTTAATGACGGGTGAATTTACATAGTAGATTACTTGTTCTCTTTCCATGACCTCTTGGTCACAATTGTTAAGTCCGGCGCTGCTATTTAGTGTTTGTAAAATGTTTGATTGTAAAATGTTGTACATGTTTCGGATGTTCCTTCAGAGTAGACGATAGTTTACTTCCTAGTCCAAACCTCCCGAAGGACGAAGGGGGATGGGAGTGGGCAGGGTTTGAACCCGGGACTATCGATAAATCAAAACGACAGTCCGCACGACCAGGCAGCCATACGTAGTGACGGGTGAAAAAAATATTTTTTCTCAACCCCTCTTGTTTTCCTGAGCCGTGCTCACTGTCGCCTCGATAGCTACTACTCCCCCCCCCCCCCTCTTTTTTACGTGAGTTAGAAATAAAGAGTGATCTTTCTTGGTCACAACGGTCCGGCTCTGCTATTTTGTGAAAACTTATTCTCCCCCCCCCCCCCCCCCCCCCACTCTCTTGTTTTTTCGTGTGGTGACTATCCGCAGAAATAAGAGAGTGATGTTTCCTTTACTTCTTTTTCTAGTCCAAACTCTTGAGCGTACAGCATATAGATATATATATATATGAAATATTAAACTTTAAAAAAAGCAGTAGTTCTCAACTTTCGTCGAAAAAAACACACACACACAAAATGAAAACAAAAACAGCCACGTTGAAGCCCCAACGCCAAAAGGAAGTGAGGCGATTGCATGTATCGCCTCTCCCACCTGCTACAACCACTTTTCATTTTATATTTTACTAATGATAAAATTTGAGATCAAGTGTGTGTGCGACATAATATACAAATTGGTTAAGACATAAATATGTAGCTTATATTATAAAGATATTCAGCTAATTTTTTCACAAACTATGATTTCTCCATAAAAATAGCCCCCCCCCCCCATTCAGAGGGCTAGAGTGGGGAGGGTAGTAGAAGCAAACTCCCCCCACCCCCAACTCACCGACGTAATATAAAAATTGTAATTCAACTAATTTTGTTCACAAACTCTGATTTCTAATTAAAAGTAGGACCGCCCCCCAACTCAAAGGGTTTAGGTGGGAAGGGCAGTAGATGAATGCGTCGCCCCCCAAATCGGCTAAAAGGGGAACGACATAATATAAGAATCAGTTGAAATATCAATTACAAGTTTTTAATTATATATACATTTAATTGATTCCGTTAACAAACTGTGGTTTCTATAATTAAATTGGACGCCCCCCCCCCAATTCGAAACTTTATGGTTGGGGGGGTGGGATTGATGCCTCCCCATTCCACCAAATCGGTCTATATAGTAGTGGGGGGGGGGGGGCGGCATAATCTAAAAATAGGTTGAAATATAAATAATAAGTATATATTATTAACATAACTAAAAAATTCGTATACAAAAAGTGTGATTTCTTTACTAAATGCGTCCGCCCCTGAGGGGGTGGGGGTCGGCCGAGTGGCGTGGGGCAATCGCCCCTACCGCCCCCTCCCTGGATCCGCCAGTGCTGTTTTGAACTACATAAGTTTTAACAATAACTTCCTGTTTGTGCGTGTGTGTTTAAAATTTGTAAACTGATCAACAGCAAGAAATTTCCAGAAAAATAATCTCTAGGTCGACTGAAGTGTGTGACACGCTTGAGCAATTGCATCTAGTAAAACAAGAAAAACTGTACAGAGTGGTATATCTACTTAAACTTAGATCCTAACTTGCCATTCGACTCATTGGGCGGTAAGATGTCTTTAAAAAAAAGAAGCTTGTATAAGCGGGGTTTGAAGCTAAAGACCACCTTTTCAATTTAAAAGAAAAGCAAATTACACACTCAAAATTTTATGAGCGTAGCCAAAGGGGGTTTTGAGTTTAATGCCCCCTCCTTCAGATGGCTTTAAATTAAAAACCCATTCAGATTAGAATGAGTTTTAAACGCCCTCCAGTGGGGTTTGAAGCTAAAAACCGTTCATCAATATAAAAAAAGAAAATTACACACTTGAAATTCTATGAGCTTAGCCAAAGGTTTTTTTTTGTTAAAATTCCCCCTACAAAGGGGTTTGAAGCTAAAAACCACCTCTTCAATTAAAAAAAAAATCAAATTGCACACTCAAAATTCTATGAGAGTAGCCGGGGGGGGGGGGGGAGTTTTAACTCTCCTCCTCCAGAGGGCTTTATATTTAAAGTCCCTCCAGATCAAGATTCTGGATCAGAAGAATTTTTTTTATGGACATTCCGATAGTCTAGATGTTAGTTTCGCTTGGTGCGTTATCGCTAGGCGGTGGTGTCGAATCCAGAGTCACAGGTTCGAGCCTCGGTCGGCGCATGCCCTTATATTCGTAGCATTTTAATTCACTACTTTCTCTATTAAAAACTTGGTCCCTGGTGCTGTTATTCATTTATGTTTAATATATGAAAATATTGAAACCAGCATTTTTTCCTTACTGGGTTGACCTCTTCGGGGGCCGATTTTGAGTTTGTGTTTCCACACAAACTGTCTTTGTAACCTTGTTTATATTGATTCTTGTTTTGTAAGGTACAAGAACTAATTGTGTAAAATATCAGCTTGATCCAAGATTGGGTGTGGAAGGAATAACGTGTGTACAAACTTTTTTTACCAGACAGACAAAGTGAGTTGCTGTAAGATTTGTAAAATATTTGTTCTTTTAATACAATACACAGTGGTATGCTACTCTTTATAGGGTCAAACTTAAGCAAGTTACACTGAACAGAGTGGTATATCTACTTAAACTTAGATCCTAACTTGCCATTCGACTCATTGGGCGGTAAGATGTCTCCATAAAGATCTGTTTCTGGCAACGTCTAGAGCCTCTTCCCACCTGATGTCTACTACTCTGAGGTCATCCGTTAAAGTGTGGCACCAAGTTATTCGAAGACCCTCCTGTTTATGTTTTCCTCGTATTGGCCTCCATGTCATTTCAACTCTTTGTATACGTAATTAATTCTGTGGAGGACATCTTCTTATCTTCTTCTATATTACAGACGTTACTTTAAAATAAAGATCATTACGTCCTACGCATTTTATTTGTCAATCTAGTCATGCATGTTAATCGATGACTTAAACTCTATCTGGGAAATATTTGTGTTTCCATAATATTACTTTGATTGGGCTAGAACTTTCCTCATATTTTGGTTAATTTAAAAGATTTTATCACACACGTACACACACACACATACATACATACATGCATACATATATTAAACTGTGGTCGTTAAAATGTTTTTAGTTTTCAAGTCTATATTTCATCTCCACTAAGGTAGCTCTAGGCCTGTGTCTTTGATGATCTTGCTCTACCTACTCGAAGATACTCGATGAAATTTAATTATCTAAATCTAAACAGCACCGTTTTGGTTCAACGAACTATCACAGGGAAGTCTTCCGTTGTTTTATTTTTTTGTGTGTTTTTTTTTAGAAATTTAAATAAAATTCTTTGACCTGGAAACATCAGCTGCGAGGAGAGGGGGGAACTGTTGTGTGGGCGATATCATTCCGACCATAAACAAAGCCTAGGCTTTCATCTCATCTTTACAGTCCTCAGACAACGCCGCCTGCGTTGGTTTGGACATGTTCGCTGGATGGGGGACAATTGTTCCCCGAAAGTCATTCTCTACGGACAGCTCGAGAAAAACTAGTCACCCCCACGTCCGTTACATGAATGTAATGAAACGAGACCTCCAATCGGTGAACATCGATACTTACCATTGGGAAGACATTGCTCTAGACCGCACTAGATGGAGAGAGACAGTTACCAAGAAAGGTTTGGGCAACGAAAAAACATGGGCCTCGGCTCAGGAAGAAAAGCGTAACATGCAAAAAATGGCCAGCTCCTCTACCACCAAAGCGAAAGCCACATTAACCTGCGATATTTGTGGACGGAAGTGTCTCTCCAAAATAGGGCTCCACAGCCACATGAAAAAATGTTCAAGATGAACCAGAGTAGTTCTACGACTGAAGAAGGCCAACGAACGAAATAACTTATAAAGTATTTTAAGATTATTGGATGTAACTAACAATCTGAAGGTTTTGAAATGGAATGTGACCATTCTGTGGCACAATCAGGAAGAGATTAAGACTCGATAAAGCTGTAAACTATTTGAGATGTGATTGTATGGGGGTGTTTCAAAATCCAACTATTACTAGTTATTGCCAATCAGGGCCGGATATAAGGAGGGTAGGCGAGGTTACAGCTTTTCACAACTTTCACATTTGTATGGGAGTACAGAAATCTCTAGCGAAGCAAACAGTTTCAATTTTAGTTGGAAGCTGATGTTTCTGGTCTAGATTTCCTACAATTTATGACCGAGTACTCTATATTGTTTACAATTAATTCATGACAGAATTTTTTAATTTTTTTAAAAATTTACTAATGACAGAAGATGCCAAGCTAAAACGGGTTATCTATTTTAGTGAACTTCCATCTCTTGTTATCTTTGATCCTAGAATTTTGAATGAGTCAAACTCTTCTAATTTTTGGCCATTTAGCTTTGTGCTTCTTTTCGGCACCAATTTTCAAATCAACTGCTTTGACTGCTTGGAAGCGAGATCCTGTGCCTGGTCAACAGTTTCTCTTATGATGTTTTTATTATATGCAAATAAAGTCTGTGTAGGTTATACATAAATCCTGCACTTGGCGCACTATAACAGACCTTAAAAAAACTTATTACATATACTTTTATTTCTAACCTATACGCATTATTCTAATTTGTTTATAAGCAACTTAAAATTTTCATAGGCTATACTATGCACTGCGATACTTCACCTTTGTCACTATCCTTTTTCTTCTTCTTCTTCTTCAGTACATCTGTTTCTAAACCTTTGGCTATTTCTCGCTCAATCGGAGAGAACACCAAGTGAAGCCACCCTGCTTTGTGTCATAGAAATTCTGAAATAAATTTGATCAATCAAAATTTTGATAATGACCGCTAAATTAAACAAACTGATACAGACAAAGTGAGTAATAAGACGCATGCTGTGAAAATGTCTGGAAAACTTTATGATCAGTTGTAGTTGTCTATGATAAAAAAAACAGCCAAATCTCGTTAGCTGTTTATAATCAAAGAAATAAACATCAAAACCTCGTACACAGACTTGATTTGTCATTATGAACGGTTTCTTTAAAGGATTTCATCCCTGAACAATACTCTTTGGCCATGTCAAGCGACAAGAAGAATGGTGGCATCATATAGCTCTATGTCTGTATTTCTTTATCTTCTATGTTATATCTTCTATCTTCTTTGTTTGCCATTCATTGTAATAGGACAAGCACGAGACCTATGTACCATACTTTGGTGTTTGCTGGTTTAATATTTAATGATACTTTTTTTGTTTGTTTATTTGTTTAGATTTCATCTCCTTCATTTTTTTTTTAAAATTTTGTTGTTAACATTTTGTACCCAATACAAAAGACACAACAAAACACTATTACATAACACGCTTACTCCGTCAGATCAGATAAAAGATTTAATGACATTTATTTAGTCAGTTAGGATCTCTGACTTAAAACAGCTGATCAAATCTGAAAATTACTAAAAGAAATTTATTTTTAAATATTTTAAATACAGAAAATAAAAGAAACAGATTGCGCTTTGAAAAAATTTAATAATTAGCAGATGTGTCGAAATATAAATTCGTGACCATCAGGACTATCCCTTTAACTTTAGACCTAATTGTTATTGTTACCACGCCCCTTTCCCTATTTTCCTGTACAACACACATAAATATTTTCTAAACTAAACTTTCTCTCTTCCCTTTAAAACTAATACCATCAATGGTTTGTGAACATACATGGATACAAAGAATGAGACTATCTGGCAACCATAGTCTTCTCAAACGTACAATTAGGACTAGCCCCTGCTATAATAAACCTGATGGAAAGCTGTTCCTTACATTGAAGTAATCCAAGCCATTGGTAGGCCTATATTAACTAAAAACTTAAAAGACGGGTTAATGTTTTAAAACTAATATAAAGTTTGTAATATTTTCAAGGATCTTTTCAGATTCTAAATTATATTACTTTTTACAAAAATACATTTTTTTCCTTTAGTGCCATCCCTATAATTAGTTCTCACGTGGGCCCCAACTGGTCCAGAGTTATGGACCCAAGTGCAATCAACTCCTTTGCGCCATTGTTGCCACGCCATAGACTGTGGGCCTCTAATATTATAGCTCTGTGCCCGTGTTCATTGAACCCCTTCGCGCCATGGATGCTACGCCACTGAGTTAAAGCTTTTGACGTGAATTAATATCATACCATAAGTTTCCAGCTGAGTATACAGTCGAATCTGGTTAATCGGGCCACATTTGGACGCTATCATTTTAGTCCTATGAATTAGGCTGCTACGACTAAACGAACATGTCCTATGTTAGAAAACTTCTGATACTTTGAACATTTACTGTAGAAAATAGCGAACGTACACACAAAAACTATAACTGTTGTTTACAAACTTTGCATGTTTATTGGAAAATAATTTTAAAATAATTTTTTTCGAAACGATCCATCCCACAATGTAGGCCTACATGTACTTAGCATGGGAAGTTTTTTAAAAAAAATTCTTACTAAATTCGAGCCAATGTTTGAAGAATTTACCCAATCTGGTCTGAAGAGTTCTCTTGTCTAACTGTACTTTAACAATTCGCAAAAAAAAAACAAAAAAAAACTATACACACACACGCGCGCACGCGCGCGCGCAACAATGGAAATTCCTTCATTTTCCTCATGAATGAAATGGTATAACTTGCAAATTACTTATAGTTATATCCTATATAGGCCTATATTTAAGGTTACCTATGTATAGGTTTATAATATTCTCTTTTAATGTCACTTGCACATTAGTCGTCATCGTCATTTTTACAACTTCTCTTATCAGTTGGCATATTTTTTTACTGGAAGAAACAAAGAGAAGGAAGGGAGCATGAAAAAATGCATGGACACGGATCTCAAAAACGGCTCTAACGATTTTCCTAGAAATTCGACAGTTATGTAGCCTATATCTTTGGGAAAAGAACTACTAGCTTTTTTGCCCTTCGGGGAAAGCTCGGATTTAAACCTTATAAGTGTTCAAATTATAATTTTCTATAAATTAAATTCGGTCTGCAGGTCTAGACGATCTTTATCTTGAAGTTGAACACACAGAACTGCACAATGCAGCGGGTATTCTGATCCTAAAAATCTTTGCCCATCACTGATCTAGATTCTATATCATGAACATAGGCATGAGAGCGCGTCTCTATTTCGTATTTTGTTTACTCGGAAATGGGGAAAGCTTTTTAAAGTTAAAAAAGAAATAGAAAATCTAGATTCTAGATCTAACAGTAACAGAAAACTAAAAACAAATGTAAGTCAAGCGAATTACTATTAGTATTAGACTAGATCTTTAACTAAAGTAAAGTAAGTTCTCAAACAGTTTATTGGGTTTGTGTGAATCTAAATATGGATCTAATCTAGATCTAATTACTTTAAGACTTTATCATATTCATAATCATACGATACAGTACAGTACTGTACAGTAAACTGTAATAGTAATAGTATACAGCCTATTTATTTACACTTACACTCAGTAGTACATACAGGGAGGTGAAAAAAAAAAGAAATCTATCTTTCAAAATCTTTGATTTTCGAAAAACATTTTAATTTTGTAGTTTTGAATTTTTCTTCAGTTAAATCTACAAATCTATAGTCAAAGAGTATAGTAGATTCTTATACAAAGGCACATCTCATCACATTCTCCTTCAAGAAACGCATCACTTTTTTTGTTAATAATTCATTTGTTTTTATGTTTGGAGCTAAAAACGACGTTTCGTGACAATTGTCACAATAGTTTTACATACATGGTTACAGAGAATCTAAAAAACTGCCCTCTGCTTTGGAAAAGAAAGGGGAACAAAAATACAGGAACTTATCTAAAATTTGACATGCACAGTCCCGAAATATTATTGGGATTAATAAATCTATGATTTTTTCAATGAATAAACATGACCTAGATCAAGATATCTAGAATATATATATATATATATATATATATAATTTATGAATAAAAGAAAATGTGCGGGCTGCTAATTTGAAGCCAGAGACCATGCCCACTGCAGGTGAGCTGGCGGTGAGGAGAGGTGTATACAATAAGCGTGTAGTGTCACAACCTATCAAACAGGCAGTGGAGGGAAAGGGGAAAGAGTCATGAAAAGATTATAAGCATCTATGGGAGGGAGGGGATGTTAAGGTGTCACAAAACGAACATCCAAAGTATGAAAAGAAGAAGATGGTCCTTGAATGGGAATTAAAAGAAAGAGAGAGAGAATACATGTAGCCTAGTTGAAAATACCATGTTTATTAAATTATAATAATTAATTTATAGATCTATAATTTATATAGATTTATTTCTGTCTGTTTCTACACATAGATTATATAGATAGGGCTATATAAATAAATTTAATAAACTATATATGATATATATTATATATGTATAGAGAGAGAGGCCATATAATATAAATACATATTGCAGAAGTGAATCTACTTCTTTTAATACAATCTAAATAATTTTAAATTAATACAGATATAATTTATTAGCAATAACATATTGGTGTTTACTGATGGTGCTCATTGTGCGCTGAAGGAGAAAGCACAAAAACTGCGTTCAGTATAGGAGCATGAAGTGACCTAATTTATTTTAAAATAAAATCTTGACTATGAGTGGTAATTCAAAGAAACACAGCTATTTTTATAGTCCTTTAGTTGCAGAATAAGAATCTACTTTCAGTTTTTTTGTAAGTTAAATGTCACCATATAAAAAAATAAAATAAAAATTTGACCTAGTTCCCGAATACGGTGTGCCTTTATATAAGAATCTACTATAGATCTAGAGTCATTTACGTCTATCGAACAAGTTAAGCTCAGTCGCCGACATTTTTTATGTTTGAATATGTGTATCTCTGTAAGCATTAGCCCTAGGAAAAAACTGATTGTATCTATGAACTCATCCATATATGTTTTATTCTATTACTACTCATAGTTAAAATTATACTTGATGTTAAAGTGGGTCAGGTCGATGCTTTCAAAAGCTTAAAGTTTTAAACATCGTTTTACCGCTACCTTTCAGGATCGAACATATTAAGAAACTATCGAACACACGAGAAGTATGGTGTTTTAAAAGTGTTATAATCTTAAAATTTAGTGAAAAGTATGGTGTTTCAAGAATGTGATAATCTTTAAATTTTGTTATTTATATATATTGTTTTCTTTTTACGCTACCTCAAGACAGACAGATTTTAGTCATTTTAACATGCTCCACATCGAAGGAATCTATCAGCTCTGCTTAGAAACTGACGATACACATATGTGTAAGGTGCTAATCCCAGTAACGCATTACCCACACATTACCATACCGGTACTTATTTAGGTCTAAGCTATTTTGAGATGTAAGGCCTTTAATAAATCCAGATATTATGTATTTGGGGGAGAGCCTAATAAGCTTTGGTAGCCAATAGATAATCCCGCCCTCCCCAAACCATTGGAGGACACAACAGTTTACGTGGTTGACCTAAAACAAAATGTATCTAGCCGCCGATATAGCATGCTCAGTGAATGTAACAGCCCAAAAGTTAGTGCTAGGTATTTTTTTATCAGGGCATGGGAGAGGAGGGGGCTGAAAAGCTATGGTCGCTTGTGAGCTGTGTTACCTATAGATGTAGATAGATCCGCCCTCCCCAAGCCATCTGGTTGACCAAAAAAAAAAGGTATTTTAGAGCACTCTTAGTATTTGTCACACAAACAACAAGCAATCTATATATAATACGTATCTATCACACCTAGTGTTTGTGACCTAATTAGCGGCTTGACCATAGATTTATAATCTATATAGATTTATTTCTGTCTGTTTGTACAAATATATTATTTAGGTATATAAATAAATAAACTTTAAATGATATATATATATATATATATATAATATATAAATATATACATTATCTATCTATCTATTATTATTGTTATAGCTTTTATATAGCGCTACTTTCATGCTTATAGCGCTTTTGGTCCAATCTCATTTGTGGACCAGTGGGGGGGTTGGGGGGTAGGGGGTATCTAGGAGTTGGTTTTCCCTGCTGAGCGCCTAAGCTCAGTAAACACAACTCTGCCAGAGTTGGGTGTCAAACCTCAAGCCCCCTTCTAGGTAGCCAAGCCAAGCCAAGTTCAAGCGCACTTGGCCTCTGGACCACGCTTCCCACATCTATATATATATATATATATATATATATATATATATATATATATATATAGAGAGAGAGAGAGAGAGAGAGAGAGAGAGAGAGAGAGAAAGACATAGAGATCTATAGTATATGAGGCAATAGACTATAAATACATATAATATTGCAAAAGTGAATCTACTTAAAATCTTGACTATGAGTGATAATACATAGAAACACAGCTATTTTTATTGTTCATTAGTTGAAGAATAAGAATCTGCTTTCAGTTGTTGTTTTTTTTTGTAAGTAAAACCTTCACCAAATAAAAAAATAAAATTTGACCTAGTTCCCGAAAGTCAGTGTTCAGGTTTTCAAATGCGCTTTTCATGCCCATATGTTTAATACACAAAAACTATTTGAATATATCCAGAATATTAGGCCTTACATGGCCTGAAGTGGTTTTATGTCATTTAAGAAATTTCTTTATCAAAAACTGTAAATCCCATAGCCAACAATGCTAACAGTATTTTCAACTTTTCAATATGATGCACATAAGATAGCGCAATTAATCTTGGTAGAATTGTTGCCAGGCATGATATCTAGCATGAAAAAAAAAAATTAATGTTCGATTATTTTCCTGGACCCTGTATTGCTAAAAACAAAAAATGTTATTTTTGATAATAACTTTTTAAAAAAATCCTAATTAAGCATTAATTAGGGCTTTGTCTAAAGTAATCAATAACACAACTTTAAAATCTCTCACATTTCGTTCAAAAGTATACTAAATTTCCAATTGCAGCCTATGTGAAAAAAACATCAAAAATGTGTTCTCTAAATTATCTGCTTTTCCTTCTGCGCTTCCTGTTTTTTCGCCTAGCTAATCTATAGACTACGAGTTGACCAGCGGCGTAGCATACTCCGCTATTTTTGCAGAACCAACCTTAGGACACTGCAACCTATGTGACCGCAGTGGGCCCAGCAGTTATAGGACCCGCGCTAATTTTAGGTATATAAATTATTAAATTAAACCGTTTTATAACTTATAACAGATTTTCTGCGGCCTCCTGTCAATTTAACAGGAGGTTCTGGAAATATTCTGAAATTGCAAAATAAACGAAAAAGTCCTTGGAAACATCCTGAAATTATTAAAACTTTTGAAAACTCATACCAATCTCCTGAAATATACAGACGAAAGTTGTCTTTTTTTTTTTTTTTTACCCTTAAATTACCTAGGATAACTCCCTTCGTCCGAGTTGCAAAAATAAAATAGTAATCTTTCCGTTGTGTCCAAACTCTTGAGCGTGCTCTGTCGCTTCAATAGTTACTACAGAGTAGATTTCTTCCCCCCCCCCCCCCCTTTTTTTTTTTTAACGTGAGGTAGAAATAAACAAAAAAAAGAGTGATATTGCAGCGGTCCTGCCCTGCTATTTTGTGACTACGTGTTCTCCCCCCCCCCCCTCTTGTTTTTTCGTAGACTATCCGCAGAGTGATCTTTCCATTACTCCTTACTACTCGTTTGAACTGTTGAGGGAAGAAGAGAATTATATATTTTATATAGATACCTATACTATATTAATAAGTAACTATATATATAGTCTATAGGCTGGTACTAGATTAGTTACTAGGGGTTCTGTAATAAAAATTAAAATAGCTATATATAATAATAATAATAATCTTTATTTTCCGTATGGAAATTTGTCTTACAATTTGTGCATTACACCAAACAAAAAACATTATAACTATAAGTAAAGTGTACATTCACACCAGACTCACTCATAATTTACATATGACAAAGTTTATACCAGATTGTTCTTATTTAATGATTTGATTGCCAGGGGAACAAAAGAGTGTTTGTGTCTGTTTGTCTTTGCTATTGGTGTCTTGTATCTCTTTTGTGATGGTAAAATCACAAAATCCTGACACAAAGGGTGATTCTTTATTTCGAGGATCTTGTTAGCTTTTTTTATAGATGTTTGTCTCAAACAATTGCCCAAATGGGGTTTGTTTTTTGCCAATGATTTTACCAGCAGCATTTAGGATTCTAAAAAGTTTATTTTTATTTTTGATGCTCAGATTGCCATACCAGGCAGTGATATTGAAACTTAAAATATTGCAGATATGAGCGTGATAAAACATAGCCAAGGCCTTTTCGCTAACATTAAACGAGGACAGTTTTCTTAGTAGTCGTAATCTTTGCTGCCCTTTTTTGCTGATATAATCAGTATTTGCAGTGTTACGTATCTAGGTAACAATGCCTAGATACTATATTTTTTTCTTGACCTGTAGGTTGTCTGCCCCCTTGTGTAATAAGTTTTTTTTTTCTTTTTTATTCGTCAAGCCACACAGACAGTGACCGGTCCTTGACCTGTGTGTGTACCTCTGGTTGAAAGGAGGGTGTTTTTTTTTTGTCTCTTTGAAGAGCGTTCTAGATCTGGGAAATTGATGACGTATTTGGTTCGAGAAATTCCTAGATTTGTCTTGAGATCGACGCGCGGTAGATTATATAAAGACCGCCCGCGTGACGTTGACGGACAGACATACGGAGACAGCCGTGGGACAGAATAGCGGAGACATTGCGCGACCCGTGCGTGGTATACCAATTGATCGTGTAAGTTAAGATTTTTCTTTTTTTCAAGGCCTTGCTTGTATTTGTAATTATATTTTCAAACTATTGTATTGTAATATTTTTACATGCCATTTTTGTAAAAGGGTTTTGGTCAACCCTTCCATTTTGTATTGAGTTATATTATGATTAAACATTAAGTTGATATTTTACCTTCCAATTTCTTGTGTCATTTTCTTTTATTATTTATTGTAAGTCTTTGATTAAATTCAGACTTAAGACAAGTGACACAACTACCTTTTTCTATTGTCACGTTCCCCTAGACAAGCCATTTAAAAGTAGAATTCAATTTGTAATACGTGACAAAAGAAGTTTTGAGGGCTTTCGTCCCGGATATTTTTCTGAACCTATTTTCGTCTTACTTGAGTAATTTTGTAAAGGCGAAGTTGACTTTAACAAAATTTTTTTTTGTTCAAAGAGTCGGAAGTAAAGTATCAATAGTATTGACCAAACTCTTAAGGTTTTTTGTTGTACTGATTTTGTACTGTATATTTACATTGTATACATTTATTTTTTTTTTTTTGCTTGTAATAGTTGCTAGTTAGTCATGGATATTCAGGTTTTTCTTGCAAATCCCTCTGTGAAAGAACTTGATGCTTTTACTAGGAAGGAACTGGTCCTTATTTCAAAACATTTAGGGTTAAAAATAAAATCAAATGCCCTTAAACAAGAAATAAGAGATAACATTGTAATCCATTATGTAGACGAGGAAGTATTTTCTGAAGACCTTTTAGAAACCCTTAGACCCGATGAGGGTAAATCAGATTTAGAACTTCAGATAAAATTAAAACAAATGGAAATAGAAGCCCAGAAGGAAATGGCTAGAGAGCAGAAAGAAATGGAAATGAAATTACAAATAGAGTTAAAAAAATTAGAGTTAGCTGCTAATGTAAGACCAGATTCTTCCCCTGCCAGTCATACTGCTGAAGCAACAAAATTTTTGAAAATAATTCCACGCTTTAATGAAGCCACAATTGACAATTATTTTCCACAATTTGAACTTGCTGTGAAAAATTTTAATGTACCTGAAACTTTGTGGCCCACTTTGCTGCAAACAGTTTTGACTGGTAGAGCTGCAGAGGTATTTTGTTCTTTGACCATTGAACAACAAAAAGATTATAATGTTGTTAAGGCCTTAATTCTTAAGGCATATGAACTTGTTCCGGAAGCTTACCGAAAGCAGTTCAGGGATTGTCGCAAATCGGATGGCCAAACCCATGTAGAATTCCTGCGGGAAAAGGAGCGACGCTTTGAGAAATGGCTCACTTCCAGGGAAATCGGCACCGACTTTGCAAAATTCAAGAACCTAATGCTGATGGAAGAGTTCAAGAGTTGTGTGCGGCTGGACGTCCGTACGCATATAGCTGATCGTGGCGAGGAAGATGTGCACAAGGCTGCAGTGTTGGCAGACGATTATATAGTATCACATCAATTTGCCAAGTATACGACGGATGTCAAGCCAAAACAAGTCAAACAGCCTGAGTCCACTGCTAGCAACTCCATCAAGAACAGCAGTACAAATGACAGAAAACCTACTACAAGTAAAGCTACTTGTTCCTACTGCAAACGAGAAGGCCATAAAATTGACGATTGCTGGAAATTGAGGAAGAGAAACGAAAAAGCTCCTTCAAAAGTCAGCGCTTGCACAGTACAGTGGTCGGAGAGGTTTACTCCCTCATCATCAAGTCATATCAAGAATACCTCGACACCACCTGTTTCAAATGTATTGACTGTACAAGACTCTCCGAAAATGTCTCCACGATGTTCCAATGACTCAAACAAGAGTTTTTCAAATACATCAAGCCGATGTTCCAATGACTCAAACAAGAGTTTTTCAAATTCATCTTTACGATGTTCCAATGACTCAATCAAGAGTTTTTCAAATACATCAAGCCGATGTTCCAATGACTCAAACAAGAGTTTTTCAAATACATCAAGCCGATGTTCCCATGACTCAACCAAGAGTTTTTCAAATACATCAAGCCGATGTTCCAATGACTCTATCCAGAGTTCCCATAATACATCACCCCGATGTTCCAATGACTCTATCAAGAGTTCCCATAAGACATCACCCCGATGTTCCAATGACTCCATCAAGAGTTCTCCAAATACATCCACAAGATGTTCTACTGACTCAAGAAAGAGTTTCTCCACTGCGTCTCCTAGAGATGTCAATGACTCCAGCGAGAGTTCGACCCAAGTCCAGTCTGCATCAACCAAAATTGATGTTTTATTAGAGGATTTTAAGCCTTTCATTTCGGAAGGATTCGTATCACTACCCGGTGATTCTACAAGTCTACGACCTATCACCATTTTGAGAGACACAGGTGCCTCACAATCGTTACTTTTAGAGGGTATCTTGCCCTTGTCCAAATCATCATCGACTGGGAAGAGCATCCTGTTACGAGGCGTAGAGCTTGGATGTATAGATGTGCCTCTACATCTAATCGACATAAAGTCAAATCTCATTACTGGACCGGTTGTTGTAGGTGTCCGACCAACATTACCATTGGAAGGCATCTCGTTGCTGTTAGGCAATGACTTAGCAGGTGGAAAGGTGATAGCCGAACCCATCGTCACTCAAACACCCGACTTATCTGCCACACCCGAGGAAGACCTAGAGTTATATCCAGCGTGTGCAGTAACAAGGGCAATGAGGTTGAAAGCATCTCAAGAAGAGAACGTCATCAAAGCCAACAGTAACCACGATGATGTGGACTTGAGCACCACATTCTTTGCTTCTCTTGAAGAAGAACCAACGCCAAATTCTGAAAAGCCGGCATCAACTCGAAAACAGTTGATTGAGGACCAAAAGAAGGATCCAGAGCTCGCCAAACTCCGAGAAACCGCAATGACATCACAAGAGGCAGAGCTAGCATCAACGTGCTACTACATCCAAGATGATATGCTCTTCAGGAAATGGAAACCTCCAGACGCATCCAACGAAGAAGAATGGAGAATATGCCATCAAATCGTGTTACCAGAAAGATACCGAGCGTACATCATGAATCTGGCTCATGACACACCAATGTCAGGTCATCTCGGCATCCACAAGACATACCACAAGATTATGTCACACTTCTTCTGGCCACGTTTGAAGAAAGATGTCATCCAGTACTGCCGATCGTGTCATGCCTGTCAGATGGTTGGCAAGCCAAATCAAAAGATCCCTGTTGCTCCTCTGAAGCCGATTCCAGCCTTTGAAGAACCTTTCAGCAGAGTACTTATTGACTGTGTTGGTCCTCTCCCAAGGACAAAAGCTGGCAACCAATACCTGTTGACCATTATGTGTGCTTCAACTCGTTTTCCTGAGGCTATTCCTCTAAGGAACATAAAAGCATCGAACATTGTAAAGGCCTTAATCAAGTTCTTTACTCTATTTGGTCTACCAAAGTCCATCCAATCGGACCAAGGAACGAATTTCACGGCCAATCTTTTCAAGCAAGTCATGACTCAGTTGGGCATCAAACACTGCATGTCGAGTGCGTATCATGCCGAGTCGCAAGGCGCTCTTGAGCGATTCCATCAGACTCTCAAGAACATGATCCGAACCTATTGCTTTGAGCACGAAAAAGACTGGGACGAAGGAATCCACATGCTGCTGTTTGCAACCCGTGAATCCGTCCAGGAATCATTGGGATTCAGCCCTTTTGACTTAGTCTTTGGCCATTCGGTGCGCGGTCCCTTGAAATGTATAAAAGAGACTTTGTTGTCACCAACAGCCACTGAAGGACTTTTAGAATATGTAATTAAGTTTAAAACTAGACTTTATGATGCTTGTGTTCTGGCCAAAAATAACTTACAAAACACCCAATCCAGCATGAAACGCTGGTATGATAGAAAGGCCCGTGTTAGAGAATTTTCTCCCGGGGATAAGGTGCTTGTATTTTTGCCCATACCAGGTCAACCCTTGCAAGCCAGATACTTTGGTCCCTATGAAATTGAGACCAAAATTAGTGACCTCAATTACACAATCAAAACCCCTGACCGTAGGAAAAAGACTCAGCTATGTCACATAAACATGCTGAAGCCTTATGTATCTAGGCCAGATCACTCAGAGAAGAGTAATTGTGTTTTAAATACAGTCAAAAGTTGTTCAAATAGCCATGTTTCTCCTATTGATGATGATATTGTAAAGGAGAAATTTGGACAATACAAAATACCTAATTCTTTTGTATTACAGAATTTGGATGTAAAACTGTCTCATCTGTCTTCGACAGAAAGGCCAGTTATCATGAAACTCATTAATGAATTTAATGACATTTTTTCTGATGTACCAAAACAGACTAATGTTATAATGCATGATGTAGATGTTGGCGAGGCTAATCCAGTCAAGCAGCATCCTTACAGGGTCAACCCTGAAAAACTTGCCATACTTAGGTCAGAAATCAAGTATATGCTTGAAAATGACCTCATTGAACCAAGTTCCAGTAGCTGGAGCTCCCCATGTGTCTTGATACCTAAACAGGACAAGACTTATCGTTTTTGTACAGACTACCGTAAGGTAAATGCTGTAACAAAGACCGATTCGTTTCCTATCCCTAGGATAGACGATCTCATAGATCGTATTGGTGACGCTAAGTACATCACCAAAATAGACCTACTTTCAGGTTATTGGCAGGTTCCCCTGACTGATAGGGCAAAGGAAATCTCCGCCTTTGTCACCCCTGATGGTCTGTACCAATACAAAGTGATGCCATTTGGCATGAAGAATGCTCCTGCCACTTTCCAGAGAATGATAAATGCCCTGCTTGCTGACATGGAGAATTGCCACGCATACATAGACGATGTAGTAATTTTTAGCCAAGATTTTTCTAGCCATTGTAAACAACTGCATTGTCTTTTTACTAAACTTTTACATGCAAAAATTACTGTAAACCTGAGTAAGAGTGATTTTTGCCAGGCTTCCATCCAATACTTAGGCCATATTGTAGGACAAGGCCAGGTGAAACCTGTAATGGCCAAAGTAGAAGCTATCCAAGCTTTCCCTATTCCTGCTGATCGGAAACAACTCCGAAGATTTTTGGGAATGTCTGGATATTATAGAAAGTTTTGCGAAAATTTTTCTGTCATTGCCAGTCCTTTAACAAACCTCCTGAGAAAGAACGTCCGATTTACTTGGACGGATGAATGTCAGAAAGCCTTTAACCAAATTAAGCAGATATTATCTAGCTCCCCTATTTTGATGGCTCCTGACTTCGGAAAACCTTTTAGGTTAGCTATTGACGCCAGTGACACAGGTGTTGGGTCAGTCCTTTACCAAGAAGATAATTTCCAAGTAGAGCATCCTATTTGTTTCTTTTCCAAGAAATTTAATAGACATCAAAGAAATTATTCTACTGTGGAAAAAGAATGTCTTGGGTTGATTCTTTCTATACAACACTTTGATTTTTATATCAGTGGGTCCAGATGGCCACTAGTTGTATTTACTGACCACAATCCCCTTACATTTATCCACAAAATGTCTGGCAAGAATCAACGACTTCTCAGGTGGAGTTTATTTTTACAAGAGTACAACCTAGATCTTAGACACATAAAAGGCAGCGAAAATGTTATCGCCGATGCCTTATCTAGATTGTAAAAAGTATTTTGATGTATATATTTTTTTTTATATATATCATGATAAATACATTCTGTAATGTAAATATCCTTTTTTTAATTATTCTAAAAAGATTTCCATTTCGTGGAAATGTAAACTTTTTATTTTTAGGAGGGAGGTGTTACGTATCTAGGTAACAATGCCTAGATACTATATTTTTTTCTTGACCTGTAGGTTGTCTGCCCCCTTGTGTAATAAGTTTTTTTTTTCTTTTTTATTCGTCAAGCCACACAGACAGTGACCGGTCCTTGACCTGTGTGTGTACCTCTGGTTGAAAGGAGGGTGTTTTTTTTTTGTCTCTTTGAAGAGCGTTCTAGATCTGGGAAATTGATGACGTATTTGGTTCGAGAAATTCCTAGATTTGTCTTGAGATCGACGCGCGGTAGATTATATAAAGACCGCCCGCGTGACGTTGACGGACAGACATACGGAGACAGCCGTGGGACAGAATAGCGGAGACATTGCGCGACCCGTGCGTGGTATACCAATTGATCGTGTAAGTTAAGATTTTTCTTTTTTTCAAGGCCTTGCTTGTATTTGTAATTATATTTTCAAACTATTGTATTGTAATATTTTTACATGCCATTTTTGTAAAAGGGTTTTGGTCAACCCTTCCATTTTGTATTGAGTTATATTATGATTAAACATTAAGTTGATATTTTACCTTCCGATTTCTTGTGTCATTTTCTTTTATTATTTATTGTAAGTCTTTGATTAAATTCAGACTTAAGACAAGTGACACAACTACCTTTTTCTATTGTCACGTTCCCCTAGACAAGCCATTTAAAAGTAGAATTCAATTTGTAATACGTGACAGCAGTAAAATTTAGTTTATTGTCTAGGTTAGTACCAAGGTATTTAAAGGTTTGCACAATCTCAATAGTCTCTCCAGCTACAGAAACGATATCATTTTCCTTCTTTTCCCTACGAAAATTGATTATCATTTTTTTGTTGTTTTTTTTTACATTTAATAATAAAAAATTATCTTTACAGTATTTTTCAATGTGTTCTATTTCTTTGAAATACTCATTTACGTCTGAGCTCTCTGAGAGCAGTGCAAGAAGAGCTGCATCATCAGCAAATTTTGTGAAGGAGCAAAAGGACTATTTGATTGAAAATCATTGGTGTACAAAATGAACCACAATGGCGATGTCACAGTCCCCTGGAGCGCCCCTGTGTTTACTATGCATTCATTTGATATAACATTGTTTACCCTAACCCTCTGAGATCTCTGGGTCAAAAATTCATTAGTCCATAGTATTATGTATGGACTAATCTTCAATATATATTTATCTATTTACTTATCTGTAATGAAACCACTATAGTGTCTACATCTAAATTCTAGAAGGAAGTTATTTAAATATAAATGACTCAAAAAAGAATTTTGAAAATCTGATAATTAGACAATTAGTTCAAAAGTTATACATTTTTTAGGTAATTACTTTGACCTCTTCTATTAGCTTTCTTTGTGACAACTTTGTCATATTTTACTAATCAATTTCTTTTTTTGTCCCACTTTGGCTATTTTGTCATTGTCACTATGAATTTATTTTTTAAAAATCTAGATATATATAATTATTATTTAGCTTTTAAATATATATATATATATCATTTTAAAGTACACTAAAATAATAAAATTAATATTCCTGTGATTTTTGTTTTGTTTTTTAAATTTTTAATTAACATTATGTAAAAATATTTTAAGTGAGAAAATACATTCACATATCCGTATCCCAAATATTTTAAACATTGACTTTTACAATTTGTTAAAATTTGTATAATTACACCCTCTCTTCTGAAAGGATATATTCAAAATTAAGTTTATAAAAACATTTTTTATAAATACCTGGAAAGATTTGAAGCATTTTTATCTATTGAATCAGATATAGCAACAATCGAGGGTTATAAACGGGGAATGTTTGTTTCTATAATGCTTTTTAAAATGGCAATTGATAAATTAAATAATTCACATTTTGAAGTGTGTTTATTATTTTAAAATATCCATTTTTTTGCACTCTTTGAGAGCCTTACAAAATATGCATAGCTCACATGAAATTTAGTCTTGACCTGAAACTGCCAGTGGGTAGGAATATAAATCTAATATATGGATTACCAAAAAAATATAAACCACACATGATCTGTGTCTGTCAGCCATCCAATTTTGTTAATCTTAGAATGTTAGTATCTTGATCTAATCTGGTTGGTACATGGCATTCAATATTTTAAACAAATTTTTTTAACCTTATCAGTGACCAATTTAAAAATATTCTCTCTATATATATATATTTTTAACCTTATCCAAGACCAATGTAAAAATATTCTCTGTACCGGTATTTTTTTTTTAAGCATCTGAAGTTTTTATTCAAACTAGATTTATTATTTCAGTATATCAGAGACTGATAAATCTTCTTGACAAACTTTTATTCTGACTGCTAATGTCTATTATATTAAATTTTTTTTTTTTCAGATTAGCTTGAACTTTTAAATTACTGGGAAAAATTTCAATTAAAACATGGGTGTTCATAAACTTTGGTCCTATGTCAAGCAAAACAAGGCAGAGACTGTGGCTTATGTTGATCTGATTGAACTAGCAAAAAGCTACCCGGAAAAGATGAACATACTAATAGATTTTTACTGCTTCGAACACTTTCTGACAGAAAAGTTTTTGGCAAGTCTAGGAAATGTTAATGACATTGACAGTTTGATCTACGCTGGAGGAGAGTATAAGCTGATGGACAGAACGTTAAGATGTTTAATACTGGAACTCAGAAGAGTTAATATAGAGCCAATCTTCTATCTTGATGGAGCTAAAGGCAGTGCTGACATTTCAACTAAACAAAAGATGCAGACGTGGAAGAATAGATATCTAGATTCACAAAAAGGTCTTAAGAACGTTTTCTTTTACCTTAGGGGTGAGGTAATAATTTTTTTTTTTTTTAGCTTATTCGAAGCTTGATGTTTCTTTTTTTTTAATTTTTAATATCTTAACATACACACAGAATAAATTTCGAATTACATTAACTCAAAAAAGTTACTGCAAAAAAAAAAAAAAAAAAAAGACAAAGATGATTTTGTATAATACTGGTTCCTATTCTGTTTTATTATATTTTTATTTAGAGACCATTGACAGATGTTAACTTAAGTCGGTTAACTCGACCATGTCTTCAAGAGATGCAAAATGTCCTAACACTGCAGGACTTAGGATGTAAGATGTTTCTCAGAGTATCAGGTGAGAAAACGTTTGTGTAAATTACTGCTACTTATATTGATAATTTATATCTAATTTTAATTTAATGTTGTTCTTTTTAGCATATTTTGTTTCAAATTTATGATTGAATGTGGGTTATAATGTGTAGTATTGCTTTACACATAGTGTTCAATTTGTTCATGATTTTTCCTTATCTTCTTATCTTATATAATACAGACATTATTTTAAAAAAAGATGATTACATCCTACGCGTCATGCATTTAGTCATGCATATTAACCAATGACTTAAATTCTGCCAAGTCACTGGTTTTCCTGGCTAGCTCAGGCAACCCATTCCATGCTCTAATAGCACTAGGGAAGAAGGAGCACTTGTACAAATTTGTTCTAGCATATGGAACGAGAAATGTGCCTTTATCTTTGTGGCTTTCTGAGTATTTTATTAAATTTTGTTTTTGTATTTGTAGATTATGGTTCAGTGTTTTATGTATAATTGCTACTTTACTTTTTAGTCTTCTATCCTGAAGGCTTTCTAAATTTAATCATTTTACTAAAGGTGTTATTGTAGTCAAATGGGAATATTCGTTTGTTATGAATCTCACTGCTCTATTTTGTGTCTGTTCCAGTTTCTTAATGTTTTCTTGAGTTGAAGGGTCCCAAACAGAGGATGCATATTCTATTATTGGCCTAATCAAGGTTAAATAACATATTAGTTTTATGTTCTTATTTGATTTATAGAAATTTCTTTTAATAAACCCTAATGCTTTGTTTGATTTTTTGATAGCTTCATCAATATGGGGATTCCATGACAGTTTTTCATTTGTCATAACACCTAGGTATTTTGCATTTTTAGTCTGTGTTACTGGTTTGCCATGAATAAGATAAGTGGAATTAATTTGTTTTAGTTTTTTTGTTACTCTTAATAACTGACATTTTTCAGGGTGGAAAGACATGCTCCAATTGGATTCCCCTTTCTGTAATTCATCTAATTCTCTTTGTAAAATTTTTGTATCTTATGTTGTTTTTATTGTTCTATATATTATGCAATTGTCTGCGAATAATCTGACTTTTGTTCCTGAACTAATGCAGTGTGGTTAATTGTTAATATAAATTAAAAATAGTAGTGGACCTAAGACTGTTCCTTGAGGTACGCCTGAGTTTATTGTTATTGGTGTTGATTTAGAGCCATTTATTATTAGAGTTCATTCTCTCCCTATCAGAAAATCTTAAATCCACTGATACAATGGACCATCAATGCCAAAATATTTTAATTTTTTAATCAAACTATGGTGGTAAACTTTGTCAAAAGCTTAGGAAAAATCTAGTAAGATATAATCTATTTGCTCACTGTTATCTAAACCTTTTGAAAAATCATCAATTAGACCTATTAGTTGTGTTTCACATGATCTATATTTCCTAAAGCTATGTTGGTATGGAGTAAGGACATTATGTTTGTCTAAGTGGTTTATGATGATGCTACATATTATGTGTTCTCGGATTTTACATGTGATGCTGGTAAGTGATACTGGTCTGTAGTTTCCTGGGTCAGATTTTTCCCCTTTTTTAAATAGAGGGGGTGACATTAGCTTCTTTCCAGTCCCTTGGTACTCTGCCCTGGTTAACCTGGTTAAGAGATACTTGAAAGAGTATTTTGAACACTTGTGCTAGCTCATTGCTTAGTTCTTTGAGTAATCTAGCTGGAATACCATCAGGTCCAGACGCTTTATTCAGTTTGATGTTGGCTAATAGTTTTTGGACTCCCTTTTCTTGTACTTCTATATCTCCTATGTTGTCTACTTGGTTCAAATTTCGTAATATGTCTTTGTCTCCTGGGGCTGAGAATGCTGATGCAAAGTATTTGTTTAGTATGTTAGCTTTAGTTTTATTATCATTATGTGTTAAGTTGTCTTCTCTTTTTAATGGCGCTATGCCTGTTGTTTCCATTTTCTTTGACTTAATGTATGTCCATAGGTTTTTGTTGTTATCTTTAGATATGACATTGTTTATGTATTCACTCTGCTGCTGTCTGCTTACTTTTTGGGTTAGGTGTTTATGCTCTTTTTATAAACTCTTTCTGCCTTAGTTTCTTTGAATTTTCTATATAGGTTTTCCTTCTGTTTACAAAGCTTCTTTTATCTATTATTAAACCAGCATTTATTTATTTTATTTGATGTGTATTTAAATGGTATATGATTTTCTATAATCTTTTTAAGATAGTTTTTTATGAAATTCCAGAGGTCATCGATTGGTTGGTTAATGTCTTTTTCTGATAAGGATGTTTGTTGCAAGTTTAATGCAGCTTGGTGTAGTTGTGTTAGGTTGAATTTGTTCCAGAGGAAGATTTTTCTTTTGGGTTTTATATTAGCTACTACTTTATCTGACTGTATTTTTATGATCTGTGGTCTGATAGACCAGGGATAATATCATAATCAACTACTAATCCAGGTCTATTGGTTAAGAAGAGATCTAATGTGTTGTTTAATTTAGTTGGCTTTTTAATAATTTGATCTAAACTTAGGTTGTATAAAGTTTCTAGGAAAAGCTCATTTATGTCCTTAAAGTTTTGGTGTTTATCTATGGTTAGTGTTTTCCAATTTATATCAGGTATGTTGAAATCACCCATAATCCAAAAAAACTGCATTTTTATTTGTCTCTTTAAGTCTACTTGACAATTCTAAGTTTGTTATATACACAAGGGTCTCTAGGTTCATTAGTTCTGAAATTACCAAGACATATGTTAACAGTCAAAGAGAAAAGTTAAAGACATCTGGTTGCTGGGCATTCCAAAAAATGCTATTGGGTATACATTGTTAGAACAAAATGAGAATTTCACAAACTGTAACAATTAACATAAAGACAATTTTAAAAGACAACTCCTACTTTATGAAGCTGATGACTATTTGTAAGAGCAATAACTTTGCTCTTAATAACTAATAAATGATAGATATTTAAAAATAAAAAAGTTGTGCACATATAAAATTTCTTGACAGAAAGGATATGCAATAGATGAGAATCTGCCTTTAAATATTTCTTGACAGAAAGGAAATGCAATAGATGAGAATCTGCCTTTAAATATTTCTTGACAGAAGGGATATGCAATAGATGAGAATCTGCCTTTAAATATTTCTTGACAGGAAGGATATGCAATAGATGAGAATCTGCCTTTAAATATTTCTTGACAGGAAGGATATGCAATAGATGAGAATCTGCCTTTAAATATTTCTTGACAGAAAGGATATGCAATAGATGAGAATCTGCCTTTAAATATTTCTTGACAGATGGGATATGCAATAGAAAAGAATCATCTTTTTTTTTTCTGTTTTAGGTGAGGCAGACTACATGATAGCTAAAGACTTGATGGAGAACCAGAATGCCTTCTGTGTCCTCAGTAATGATACTGACTTTACCATCTTCCCTGACAGTGTTCTCCTTCCGCAAGACATGTTTGACCTGACTTTGCAACTTGGACAGGGACTCAGCTCCTTTGAGCCCAGAGTTCCAGAGAATCTAATCTGTGGCATTATTCGTACAGAAAATGTAATGAATCTGCTGAAGGTAATGTTCTGGAGAAGCAAACTGTTCTTTGTTTGTTCCTGTCATGTGTTTGTTCTGTTTTATTTTCATATGACATACTTTTCTTTCATTTTTCTTTGTGAAACACAAGCTTACAATGCCTTCCTGTTTTGAGTAAGCCACTTTAGTTCATAGCAAGCTTTATTCGTTTCTTGACGACACTCACTTTTCCAAGTTCACAGTTGTCTCTGTTTCCTTCCTTTTTCTTGTTTCTTCTTTCTAGGAAGGGACATAATGGGTGAGTGGTAACATACTTCTAAACCAAGTGGTCTGGAGTTTGAATCCTGGTGAAGATGGGATTTTGAACTTCAGAAGGTTTAGGATGATCATGAGTCCACCCAGCTCTAAGAAGTACCTTACATATTGGGGATGTAAGGGTATCTGGTCATAATGTTGGCCAGATAGACCACCAGCCATAGAAACATATGTTGGGAAATAAATGTGGCTGATCATTGAGCTGGCCACAGTACACCCTTGTCAACCATCAGCCATAGAATTTTACACAAAATGTTTTTATATCGTACATATTAACCAACATTTGTCTATGAAGACATAACACATTTTTCTTGAAACCTCTGATACAATGTCAGTCACATTTATTTTTCTACAGCTACCTAAGAACTAAACTTGAATAGTTGATTGCCATCTTGGCTTAAGTAGCACCAGAGAAATGTTTCTAGATTTTTCAAAATTATTAGAAGATGGTTGTGATTTTTGTTATGCTGATATTAACTGAATTATTGTCTTTCTACTCTACTTTATGAGTGTGTGTATTGCAGTTGAATTTTATTAGAGTTAGAGCTTGTGTAGAAGAATCATACAAAACAACATTACACAATGATTAAGTGTTAAAACATTGTATATCAGGGCTGTAATGAGTTATAGGCCTTTTCTATGAAAATGTATTAAAATATTTGTAACTAATTATGTGCTTTTTGTAGTAACTTTTAAGTAAAAACCTTTTGTTGTCTTTTATGGATATTTCAAAAGAAGTTCACTCAGTTTCATGTTGATTCAATTTTCAATTTAACAAATGTTAATTTGTACAGTTTAATTGTTTAAACATTTTTTTTTAATTTGTTTCTGTTTTAGCTACCTGATCACCGGTCACTGATTGAGGTAGCCATAATAGGGGGAAATGATTTTACAATGCCAATACTGAGCAAGCACTCCACATTTATGTATCACTACAAGGGCAATTTCCAAAATTTATCTTCACTAATAAATCAATCAGGCAGTATTGAGAAATGTGATTTCTTTGGAGAGCTGATGGTAAGCTTAATTGAAACCTAACTAAATGTTGTGTTTACACTGAACTCAATTTAAAACTGAAATATCTATAATTAAAGAAATAATTCTCAAATAAAACTAAATTTTCCAATTCATGCCACATGATATGCAGTTCAGACTGTCGTCATGATGGCCAAAGTTCAAACACTGCCTGCCATCATCTCCTGCTCTTGAATTGGAGGCAATGACCTTATAACCTTCTTTTTTGAAAGAACATCAAAACATTTTTTTTTTAAATTTGAAATAGCAAAAAGTTCTTAGATGTCATTTTGCATACAGTACAGAAATAAAGTTTGTTCAAGAGACATACTATTGTGCAAAAGATTTGTGAAGAAGTAAGATTTATTTTACAGTTTTTTTCATTCTCTCAAAGTTTACCTTTTGTGCAACAGTTATTAAAAAAATGTTAGGGTTGCCTCATAACAATAGGGCATTTTCTGAGAAAGACTATGTTGTTTTGACTGGAATAACACAATAACCAAGAAACTAACATTTAATATCCATCTCTGTGTGCTTTAGTCTATTCCACAATCACAAAGTCATACGACTAAACAAAATCAGGGCAAAAGGAAGATCAATACATATTTGGTCACAGGACAGGTTTTTAGGAAATATTTATATCTTGAATTTAATTTTAATTATAGAATTTTAAAGGACTAAATTGTAAGAATCAAGCAAATCAATTTAACATCTTATATAATACAGACGTTACTTCAAAAAAGAAGATGATTACGTCCTACGCGTAATGCATTTAGTCATGCATATTAACCAATGACTTAAATTCTGCCAAGTCACTGGTTTTCTTGGCTAGCTCAGCAACCCATTCCATGCTCTAATAGCACTAGGGAAGAAGGAGCACTTGTACAAATTTATCCTAGCATATGGGACGAGGAATGTGCCTTTATCTTTGTGTCTTTCAGAGTATTTTATTCATCCGTGTGCTGCTGTTTTGAGAGACAATAAAACAAATATTTATATTGACCAACTCTCAAAAAGCCAGCACTATATTAAGTAGTATAAATGGAGTTTAAAGCTTTAAGCTGAAAAATGTGATGAATAAACATGACTTGTAACATACATAAGCAGCATTAAGTTTCAAAGGTTATTGGGAGAAGGTAATAGAATATGATGAAACATTGATAAGCTTCAAGGAGGACACAATTCATGGATTACCAAACGGACTTTAAATGTGTGCATTAAAACCTGTGTTTCTCTTTTTTTTTTCCTCTTATTTATTGTTTAAAATTTCTAATGTCAAACTACAATCCTTAAGTTTTCTAAATACTCACCAAAAAAACAACAACATTTTTCTAATTTTAAAGTATTGTCTGTTGTTACTAAAGTTTCATTACAACATCCTTAACATAACAAAAAAGCAGATATGAAACAGAATCACAATGGCAATATAACCTTGCTGGCCTGTGTCAAAAAATGCAAACTAAAACTTTATGGCCATATCACAAGTTCCTCACCGCTTGCCAAGACCTTCATTCAGGGAATAGTACCAGGAAAAGAAAGAAGAGGCAGACAGAGAAATAAATGTGAAGGCAACATTAAAGAATGGGTGGGCCTGTCATTGAAAAAAGGATGGATGTGATCCTCAACAAATTTATTGAGTGCTCTATAAGAATCTAAAACAGACAACTCTTGATAAATATAAATATAAGAATCTCTGTTTCAGGTGAAAGATGAGAATTTTTGCAATGCAGTTCAGCACTCACGCCAGTTTTACTCCTTATCACTTCCAGATGAGGAGAAGCCTGAGAAGGGGTACTCCTTCAACGTAATAGCTGACAACATTAGGCTAGGGAAACTTCCCAGCACTATTGTGTCTATGCATCGTGGGATATATTGGCACCGACAGGTCATTACTGTTTGCTGGACTATATGTGTATACATAGATGTGTAAGGGATTTTTGTTACCTAGCTATTGTAAGTTCAGGGAAGGTTTCCCTTCTGTCTCATTAGCGTATGTCTTGTCAGCTGCAAAGAAGGCAGCATGCAGGAGAATAATTTGCTTATGTAATGAACTTAAAATACTTGTAAGATATAAAAGTCATCTGGTGTTTTATCTAATATTTTATGTAGGCTCAATGGTAGATGTGTATAGGGTCATCATTCAGTTCCATCCATCCATCCCAGTGGCGCTACAGCCCATGGAGGGCTCTGGCCCGCTTCAACACATCCTTCCATTCAGATCTCCCCTGGGCCTTTCGTCTCCACGCCCTAACCCCAAGCTGATGCAGATCTGCTTCCACATCATCAATCCATCGCATTCGGGGTCTGCCTTTGGGTCGCCTGCCTTTAGGTTTTTGCCTCTATATGATTTTCGCTCCTCTGTTATCTGACATTCTTTCAAGGTGACCTGCCCAAGGTAGCCTGTTCTTTTTTATTTCAGTTACCTAGCAATAAAAATATTTCTCTTTTTTTTACTCCTGTTCTTCTCCTTTCTTTGAATTGGATCACGAACAGAACTAAATCACCAGTTGCTGTTGAATGTTACTTATTGGTTAGAAAAAAAATCAACATTGCATTCTTACTTTAAACATTTTACTGGTGGCCTAAGATATATTTCTTTTTTAAACCAGATATTAGAAGATCCTGGTCCAGATATGCCAGTAGCAGAACAAGTTTTGGCACGATTGCGTGCCTACATATACAAGATTCTCTTACCCCATGATAAAAGCTATGCTGTAGAGACTGGCCGCACTGTACGTAAACTACTTACAGATGTGAAAGTAAGTAAGCCTTCACTAGAGCTCACTCTTCTATTATTGTATTACCAGCCAGATATGAGCCGCGGCCTGCAAGCCTTAGTTTGGGCATTACTAATCTAGTGGATTAAATTTAGATCTATGTGAAACATGAGAGATTGTTTCTATTTCACATTTTTTGTTATTTTGACATGAAATTAAAAGTAGATGGTGAAAATGGGCTTATTCTGTTTAGTGTCATAGTCATACAGATATAAATTACTGTGAAAACGGGTTTAACTGATTTGTTTAAAAGTTTCATTCATTAATAGAGATAAGTAGTAGTTATTTTGGGGGCCCTTTGGTTGTGGGAAGGGACTTATTTAGCGCTTTATATTATAACATTTACAAATATTGTGCATCATTTTAGTCATAGTGTGTCATTGAAAATTTCAATAGGCTGTTTTGCACTGCATTTAATTTTGGCATACATTCTAAGTGTTAAGGTAGGTATGTTATAATTCTACTCAGTGGCTTCAAAAGTTAAACATATTGTCTACTATTTTTGGCTCTAATGGGATGTTATTATTCTGGTATTCCAAACTGACATGTTGAAAATTTACAAACTTGTATGGCCTCCAGTCGCAAAATGACTATGCTCTTTCTGACAAAATAGGATTTGCTATAATTTATGTAACTTATTGAATTTTTAAAAACCTTAATCGTGTGAAATACTTGTTCATGGAATACTCTAAACAGAGCTACGTTGCTTACCAAATTTGTTCAGTGAAAAATACATTTGTAAACAAGTTTTTCTAAACAGCTTTTAAGACAGTAACCTACTTTTACTAAGTGCAAAACATTATTAAAAAAAGTTTGTAGTAATGTCAGTCATTGTTTGAAATCTATTCCAGTGTGATCTGTCACATTCTCCTTACACGCTTTAATCACCATAAACATTAAACACAGTGACAAGACTGCCTTCATTTCTCTCCTGCATAAAATACTAGAGCAAAGTTTCAATGTCTTCCATGGTACTGTATCCTGCATTGCCACTTGCACCATCCTAATACAGACATCACATTTATTTTCTTAATCTACATTTTTATTATAACATTGATATCCAATTATTGACCTGTTGAATTCCACATTTCTGACAAAGCTTCTATCACATCACTCCGTCTGTCTGGGTGGATTCTAATACACTTTTTGTCTCCCACGTCTTATTCTCATTCAGATTCTTATTCAGATCAAGTTGAAATTTTGAACAAACACTCATTGTCAAGGGCAATGCATGAATCAATGAAAAAAATTAGCCTATAATTTGTCAATAAATGGTAATTAATTACTCTAGCTTTATGTAGAAAAAGGTAGATAAACCTTGCATTATTGAGATATGGCAGCAATTGAAGGATGCTCTTATCTGACTGAATATTAGCTTGGTTTTTAAAAAGGTTTTTTTTATTCTCTGTATTTTTTTCTTTGGTCCAATTAAACAATGTATTTCCATATAAGTGGATATCATTATTTATACACAATAGGATTTGATTCAGTACTTTAGCATTTGATCTGAATAAGTGATTGGTCTGATGTACCTGTGCCAGTTGTTTAATTAACCAGAGATTCAACTAATGTTAAATGCATGGGTTATTAACAGTTCTGGTGTACTTCTGATACACCAAAAATATCTAGCTAATTATAAATTTGACTTATATATACAAATCTCCAGTATCTTGCAGTAGTTTGAAGTTCGTTATCTCTTGTTTTTCTCCAGGTTTTCAAAGCGACAGATGACAGAATCCCTTCCCTTGCTGAAGTGACCAAAAACACATTTTCCAGTAATCTCAAGTTGTTTGAACTCATTATTCAGCATCAAGAATTCAACGAGAATAAATGTAAGGGTAGAGATTATAAAGAACTAGCCTGACATTACCCGCAGCCTGCGGGCCTTAGTTTGTGTTTACTAATCAAGTGGATTGGATTTAGATGTATGTTAAACTTAGCTAATGACCCTTTCAAGTTTTTCTCTTTCGCTACGAAAATAAAAGTAGTTTTGCGAAAATGGGTTTAACCGAAGCCAATACATTATTAAAAACAAAAGGAGCGATAGATGAATAGGATATAAAGTACAATTAAAACGGGTTTTCCCGATATGTAAAATGAAAGGGATTATAAAGTAAGTCAGGACACCTGAATTCGCAGATATATGGAATGAATTTATGTAAAAATGTTTTTGAAACACAAAATTGAAGGTTAATTTTATTACGTAATGAAATCAATAGACTATATTTTGTATTTTCATGTGTCAAAGTAAAAAAACTATCTGCGCAAAGTGTAGTTCTTAAAATTAGATCTAGTTTTATCAAGATTGGTCAAACTGTTTTGATTTCTATTCGTAACATACATACATACGCCTTACTTTCTACTTTGTAATATATATTGGCCCATTGTTGTTTACATAAATATCAGAGAGTTAAGTTCCATTGAGGTGTCAACACAGATGTGTTTATTTGGTGGTGGGTCGAGAACATAATTGTAAGATGTGTGTCTTTTTCAATATGGAAAAAAAAATTATCTTCAAATGATTAAAAAAGGGTAATTAATTAAAACCATAGTGTAATTTTCAACATAGTTTTTACACACGGTTTAAAGATGTGAATATTATGTAACTGGTCTTACATCAGTTAATTTGTTCAATTTATCTCCTTTGTTGTTAGACTTGTTTCTGTGCAATTATTTTCTTGTAATGCTTAGTTATATATCTTTTTTTTTTTTTTTTTTTTTTTTTTTTTTTTTTTTTTTTGAAAGAAGGTTGTATTCATTGATAGACATTTACTAAAGCTGAGGACCATAATTGTAGGCTTACGCTTGCTGCCTTTTTAAATTCTTGTTTGGCTTAAAACTAGTTGTTCAAGTTACTCAAGTTTTTATGTGGAAAGTTTCAGCAGAACACAATATGCCTTGGTACAAAATGTTTAAAGGTTTTAGCTTCTTTCTGTGTAGTAGTGTTAAAATAATTGACTTGGTCCTGTTATTCTCCTATTCTTAGTCTTTTTAACTCCCCGTGGAGCTTAGGGGCTGATGGTACATCACCATTGACTTTGTATTGAACAACTCCCCCTCAGTTGGGTCCATCTTGACATCTTCACTTTTTGATCTCCACCAAGTAGCCGTACACTCTTTCCCCCTCTGGGGCTCCAGTCCAGAGCCTGCTTTGCAACATTTTCCCTTGTTCTTTGCATTGTTTTGTCCTGTATTGGAATTCTTCGAGTTAGTATCTCAATGGTTCTCTTGATGTCTTCCTCTGTTGGTGTATACGTTTATACTGTGCGAGTTTTTTAATTAATACAGCGCACAAGTGTATTCTTTAAATGACACACTGACTTGGTGCAGAGTTAAATTGATTGAATTTTTTTTTCTTTTAAAAATTAAATTTTGAAAATCCAAATAATGAAATGAACTTGAATAAGTATTCATACAATTAATTGACACTAAGAAAGAACAGCTTTTCAATAGCTGATCAGTAGAACTAAAATAAACTGATTATATGACCAAATGCATAGGGGAACATTACTATGTCTTTAAAAAGACAACTCAAATGCATCTTTACATTATTAAACAATTTACATTTGGGCTTAATTGTCAGTTAACCTCTATCCTAATGATCATTAGCTATGATTCATTATTTAGTTTGCTTGTATATCTAATTTAAACTATTCATTCTATGGGCTGTATATAATAAAAGTTGTAATAATACACCACAGTAGTTCTCAAACTGTGATCCGCAGACCCCTTCTTGACCGCAAAGGGTCTGGAGATAGTTGAAAATTGTATACAATTAAAATAATTTCTTTGTTAAAAGGCAGTTTATCTGATCGGATAATTGGAATAATAATCAACTTGCCATTCACTAATGTTTAGTATTACAAACTATTATATGACGACTCAAACCAAAGATTGAAGACAATCTTCACTTAGATATTCCAGATTGTATATCGAGCCCTTTTACCCATAGACAAACTCAGATCTCAATCACAGATTAATCCATTTTAATACTGAATTATCCAAATACGAGAAATTTAAAACTGATGTTTAAAGAAGAAAACCACAAATTCTGGTTTCCAAAACAGATTCCAATTTCATTTCCTTCACTATGAGTCATTTTACAGAAGTAGTTTGCTGTTTTCCTGTCTTCTTACTTGGTAGAATGTTGTTTCTGTGCCTAATGAATCTTGACAGATAAAAGAAATCGGCTAGAAATTTGTGCACTTGGATATTTATGGTCGCTATTTACAAACACTCAACAAAATGAGTTGTTTTTTTTTTTTTTTTTTTAACAAATGAGTCCCTGATTCAAAAAATTTTGAGAACCTCTGATCCAGCACATTAGAATGTGCTAACACTTACTTATCTCATCTAGGTGAATCCTACTTTAAGCAGTTTGGAATTCAGCTTGGATTTATAGGACTACTTCTACGCTACTTCCTTTGCCTCAACTGGAATCAGAACCTCTACATTAGTCCTGAAGAGTTTTATGTCCTTGTCGCCTGGATTTTGGCTGAGCATGATACATTTCACTATTACAAGCTACAAATGAAGCCCAGTCCTAGGTGTATGACTATGGCCAGTTGGTTTCAGGTGAAAAAAACAAACATTTCTGATCATGTATAAATAAAAAAAAAAAGAAGACAGGACTGGATGCTATAATGTGTGGGGGGGCATTGAGGTATATACATATAGACAGCACTGTATACATTAACATGGGGGACATTCAAGGTACATACATACATATAGACAGCACTGTATACATTAACATGGGGGACATTCAAGGTACATACATACATATAGAGAGCACTGTATACATTAACATGGGGACATTCAAGGTACATACATACATATAGACAGCACTGTATACATTAACATGGGGGACATTCAAGGTACATACATACATATAGAGAGCACTGTATACATTAACATGGGGACATTCAAGGTACATACATACATATAGACAGCACTGTATACATTAACATGGGAGACATTCAAGGCACATAGATACATATAGACAGCACTATATACATTAATAGGGGGACTTTAAAGGTACGTACATACATATAGAGAGCAATGTATACATTAACATGGGGGACATTCAAGATACATACATACATATAGACAGCACTGTATACATTAACATGGGGGGGCATTCAAGGTACATACATATAGACAGCACTGGATACTCTAATGTAGGGCACATTCAATGTACACATACAGAATAGAGACAGCACTGGATACTCTGATGTAGGGGACATATAGAGTACATCTGTCTGCAATGGGTGTGATCATTGTAAGAACATCTGTTAAGTAAGATTTCTTAATGCAGATCTTTTTCTTTTGTTATGCAAAAATCGGCAACAGATAAAGTTGTAAAAATGTGATTGTTCTAACATGACCAAGTCAAAAAGAAGCACTTTTGTGGCGACATTGAAATGTCTTCTTTTAATAGAATAGTTTTTGAGTTTATCTTTTTGCAGATGGCTCTGGGGAACTTACATTTTATAAGGTCCTACTTAAATGATTAAACAAGGTCTCTTAAACTTTTGAAAAATTGTAATAACCTCATTTTACTTGGTTGATATTCTAACATAGATTACATTAACTTTAGACTTAATTTGGAAAGACCTGCCTCATAATGCGCCTCCGACATATACACACTCTCATATTTTGGGCCTGTTAATTTTAGTAGCACTTTTACTTATTTCCCCCCCCTCCATGTCCGCCAACAACAAAATGATAGCCCTATGTACACATTCCTATTTCCATTTCTGCATTAGGCTTGGTATTTTGTTCTCAAAATAAAAAGCAATATCAATTTAGTTTTATTAATTGTAATAGATTATTTAACCCCATTTGAATGTAGCCACTTGACGATAGATTTAGATTTATCTTTTCAATGCTATTAGAATTAGTTGTTTTTTGACAGTGTTACAAAGTACCAATTTTTGCTTTCTCTCTTTTTCTTTGTCTCTCTCGAAAAAAGAAAGAAGACTCTAGATCTATCTCGTTAATGCTATTAGGATTGTTTTTTTGTTTCTTATTTAGTTTGCATCTAAAAGGAAGCGTTAAAAAATAAGTAGACTTCGGGAAATAGAAAAAAATTGCTTTAAAAATATGGAATTTTTAAATTCATTATATGTAGACTAGGGCCTTTTAGGAAAATATTTTAAAAAAAAATACAAAGATTTGATAGAAAGCTTGCCGTTTTTTTTTTCACTAATAGCAATTGATATATTGCAAATATGTCAAATCCGGTTCTTGCTGGGCACCTAGGAGTTTTAGGAACCTGTGTAAAAAAAATTATCCGAATCCATACAACAGTTTAAGAGATTTCTTGATCAAAGAGTCAGTCATTTATTCAGTGGTATTTTACGTTTATAATGATTGATTTAGTTCTTTTTTTTTTTTTTAAATTCTATTTTGTTGCTAAAGAAATACCTACACTGACGAATCTTATTTCTAAGAGCTAGCAGTAAATTAGCAAATAGTATCAAGCTTTTGAGTACTCGGTGAAGGAACAAAGAAAATCAAGGTTTAGATGTATTGGAACCAACATTTATTCAGACCCCATCACTAAAGCACTAGATCATGACTGACTTTAAATATGTACATGTTCAGTAGAACCAAACATTAATGTGAACTCTAATAAGTTTATAGTCAATGATAGACAAAATGAGAAAGATTGCTTCCTCTAATTGCAACTCATTCATGTTTCTATTTTTCTACTGTGATTTTTTTAGGCACTGTACAGAAATGCTTACGCTTTTCTGGGAAATATCTTAGACGTATCTCATGAATTTCCTTCTCCTAGAGATTTGTTCTCATTTTCTACCTGGGTGGCGCTGTATACATCCTGCTTTCTTACGCGTAAGTTAAATGAACTTTAGTAAGTAAATTACCTTGAGTAATTAAATGAACTTTAGTAAGTTATACAAACTAAAGTAAGTTAAATGAACTTAAATAAGACAAATGAAGTTTAGTAAGTTAAATAAACATAAGTAAGTTAAAAAAAACTTAAGTAAATTAAAAGAACTTAAACTTGAGTCTAGTCAGAGTTCATACAAGCCTAAAATGTAGTGCTAGAATGCTATACTAACCGTGTATGTCAGGTTAGTTTCATACAACAAAGTAAGGCGGATGGTTATAATGATTAACAATTATAAGTTAACTATGCCTGATAGAGCAAATATGAGGGCACTGGATTATGTCCATATGGAAGTCACAGTGTGTAAAGATAGTTTCTACTGTATGCAAGTGCCCACCATATTTCATTTAGGCCACCAAAGTCACTTCACCTAGGACCACGGCTTATTCAAGGCTGGCCCAGCTAAAATGAATAGTGTGCTCTATTGCAAGAAAATATTTCAATATCATCCTGTCTGACCCCTTTTTTACAAACCTTTTAACATAAGCTCTTTTTACTATAAGAAAAATAGCTCTGAGGCTCAGAACCCAGGAAACGCTTGGACACTTCCTTGTTCAATGTAAGGAAACTTACTGCCTCTCTAGGAATATCTTCAGAAAGAAACGTTTCTAGTATACAAAACACTTACAAAATTACGTACTTTTTTATATTATATTTGTTTATATTTTATCTATTTAAAAAAAAAAAAAGGTAAAATAGACTAGCTTTAATAAACATTTAGTAAAGAATTAAGATTCTAAACATATTGTAAATATTAACACAAAATAAAAATTGAAACTTGTATTACAATTATGCATTTAAGTTTCTTCTCTTTTTCGTAACATTCTCAAAGCCTCCCCAGACCCTATTGTGATTGCCTATGCGCTCCCAATAAACCCAAAGAAAAGGGGGGTAATTATAATTCTTCTCATTTAGATTTAGGGGAATACCAGTTCTATGTATTTGCACATTGTGAGAATATATTGGCAAAATGAATAATAGCTCTTAAATAAATTTCAGTGACGTTAAATAAGTTTTTGAATTTTTTTTTATGATTTATAAAATAATAATGCATTTCTTCCTCTAGATCCTAATACAACATTTCGCCTCCCTTGTCCTCTTCATGTTTCTGTTGAAGAGATGTTAGCAGCTCGTCTCGTTGTGGTGGAAACAGTTCAAGAATACAAAAACTTTGTGAAAAAAATTATTGATGGGTTCTTTCCCTTGGACACACGCATATTACAAGAGGATAGAAAAGTTTACTTGTAGATAATTCTTGGAGTAAGTAAACATTGACCTGTTGTAATGTTGTATATGTTATGAAAGCTAATTTTTCTTTGGCTTTGGACCCAGAAGTATTAAATTTTACAATTGTTCATTGTTGATACTGGTACTTGTTCTCATGAAGACAATTAAAGTTTGTTTCTAAATATTTCAATTTTTAAAATGTGTAAATGTCTAGGTCATTACTCCACTGTTCCTTAGATAAAATTATGTTTTTATTTACATCAAAAGCTTTTCATGTATTAGCTTTTTAAATTAGGAAGTTCTTTTTTTATTATTATTATTAAAATATAATACATTTATAAATATAATCACAGTATCTTATGATTCTAAAATTGAATTGCTTGAAGTGTTATAGCTCACTAACAGGTCTCACTGATTGACAGCTGTCACTGAATGATGGCCACTGAGTGACAGCTGTAACTGATCTAATTGGTGATATCTGAAGCATTGATTTGTGATTTGTGAAGTGTATTGCAAACTTAGCTTCAACCCAGAGTTCCTTCTGCCCAGTTTGAGTTTGAAAGTATCTTTTTTGTCATATGGAGAAATGCTGGTAGTATGCATTTCTTTTGTTATCTGTGTAATGATCACATCTAGGTTTGTTGAAAAGGGCATTAATAGTTCAAGTACTGTTTGTCTTATGGGTCCAACCTAATTATATATAAATATATAGTTAAATATAGTGATATATATATATATATATATATATATATATATATCACTTTTATAACATAATACCAATTGAGATCTGCATTGCTTATGTTTAACTTCATTTCTTCTGTACATTGGGTCTCATTGAGGCAATACATTGAACCAGACCTGTGGTGCTATGGAAATGTTTTAATAATGGTGTTTAAAAGGTTATGTACACATATGTAACACCCTGTTTTGTTTTATTTCTGTTGCATACTTTTGTAGTTATTTTACTTTTGTGATAATTATATTTATGAATTGATTTGATTCTATTATTAAAATATTTTTATAAATTAATCATGTTGCTTTTTATAATTAGTTTACTATTATCATATTAACAGCTTGTTAATGTGTCATTAACTAAAAGCAACTGGTGCTTGAAATTACTTTACATATGAAACAAGGGAGTTAAGCAGTCATTCAAGTTTTATGAATTATCGTTCATTACTACCATTTGATAAACTTATTGTTTGAACTTCATTCACGCCTTACTGATCAATCATTTCGTAATAAAAACTGATATGACGTTCTGAATTATGTTTGTTATTGATTTTTCTTTTTTTTTATTGCTACTTATACTTTATAGTCTATTCCTATGTACTTTCTTTCGGCACACAGGAGGTAAGCTCTCTGTACATAGATCGGTCAGCATCTTCTCAACTAGTGCCCACGGAGTTTGTCTTTTAAGAATGTGCTCAACCATGCTAAATTTCATGTTTTTAAGTTTTTCTTTTCGGCGTCCATGTTATGGCTGACTTAGGTCCACCTGTTTTGTCTTGTCTAAGGACAGGCCCTTTGTCCCGCCAATCTGATACAGCGTTTTGTCTTCACTTCCCTTTGGAGGCGAGTGCCTGTGCTGGAAAAGCTTTCTCTGTTGGTGACAGGATCTGGATAGTTTATTTCTCAGTCATTGCTGCTGAGACATGTTTAACCTTTAGGAATGACTTCCATGGAGGTGGCTAGGGGACAAAGATTAAGGCGTTGAATCTTGGTCTTCAGGCCTAAGAATTGTTTGATCAGATAGGTGTACTTTTTTTGAAAGATGGCTACTGCTTTCCCGATCCGACATGCAGCATTATTACATGCATCTCCATCGCTTGTGTTAACGCTGCCTAAATAGGTGAACTCCTATTTGCTTAAGTTATTTATAGCCCAATGTTGACTAGTACTTGCTGGCCTATAACCAATACGCATAACTTTAATTTGATCAAGGTTTATATTAAGGCTGATTTTGAATGCGTCTGTAACGAGGCTCCAATATGTGATACTTGTGCTGAAAGGGATCTGGAGAAGTTTTTCAAAGAGACACAGAACTTCTGAAGACAAACTTACCACAACCATGTGCAACGTTTGCTTGAGCCTTGCAATGCTATAGCCTCAAGATTTACTTAGAATGCTTTTAAACTGAAAATGAAGTCCAATGTCCACTTCATTCTTGTCTGATCAGAAAGTCAGAACACGCTCTTGCTGCAGACCAACATTAATATTGTTTTAGGTATGCCTTGTTTAATTCTAGAAGCCGCAATCCACGATGTTGAGGTTTCATGCTCTTTTGCAGGGGATTGTATGAAGCCATGGATTATCTAAGTGCTAGACATCTATATAAAAAATTAAGTTTACAGTAACAAAACCAACTATTTTCTTTTTTCTGAGTTAAAATAACCAATGAGGAATTGCTGAGAAGAACAGGGACATCCGAGCTGTTACCAGCAGCAGACGCCTTGGTTGGTTAGGTCTACCCCCACAAGATATTCTGTATGGTGATCTAATAGAAGGAAGGTCGCCTACTCTTAAAGTATACTGATGTAAGCAAACACGACATGAAGTTCTGTAACGTCAACACTAAAAGCTTCAGAAAAAGGCACTAGATAGATCCACATGGAGAGTAGGCATAGAAGAAGGCTCCTGGATTACAGTTGGCATACACACCAGAAGAAGAATGAAGGGAGAAAGTGCTAAAGCGTCTTGTGATTACAGATGTGACTGACCTGTGACCGCATCTGTGTATCAAGGATTGGCCTCTTTAGGGGCATGAAAAGTTGCAAATGAAAACATTGTCTCACGAGACCTACAATGCCACTGAGTATAAAGAATAGTTAACCAAGTCTTGAAGATCTGTGGCAGCTGTTGTTAACTTAACTTGTTGAAAAGTTAATATATAATGTAATAACTTAAGTGAGGCAACTCAACGAGACATAGACGTTTATTTACAGGACATCACAGTTACACAAAACAACATCTTCTCTTAGCACTGTCTCTCCATATTGGCTCTCAACTTGGGCGGAAATCGTTCTCTTTCTAATGTTGACATCCTTTTAGGTCTAGTCTATCACAGTGCGCACCTTCTAGCACCAGTCTGGATGGCGGTGCGCATTGCAGAGTTAATACAATAATTTAACGGTACTCGAACTCAAAATAAAATGTATCTATTAGAAATTCGTGTGTGTGTTTCTATGGTGACGGTGAGATGTTAGCGGTTGGTTGGTGGCTATTTAGTGTAAATGATACAAGACAAACGGTAATGCCGTAAGCTGTCTTGGGAAGACCAGACGATCCAGAATGCCAGATTGAAAAGACTTGTTTTTTGTAGTAAGCTACATTTTGTTCAAAATACCAATTTATATTAGGCCTACTGCTAAAGTCTACTACATTAACTTTATTCTCCTACTGCTAAAGTCTACTACATTAACTTTATTCCATCTCAAGTTGATCTTATCGGTATAGTAATAAAAGGTATTTATATTTGGGTTTACAAAGAATTATTTCAATTATTATTTATTGTGGGTGTAGGCCAGTAAAGAAAAGTATTTGGAGATACCTTCCCAGACTTACATACAAGTACGAAGAGGATGCCACTGACGACAACGTTACCGTCAGATATTACGTAGACCTATGAGTTTTATCGTGACATTTGATTTTATTGTAAAGTTTGTCTGTCATCCCCCTTTTTTCCAAATGCATCGTAATTTGCCTGTCGAGTCACTCTAGTCTATTATGCTCTTATAGCCGATTAATTATTCTGATTGGGCGCCAGATTAAATCTTGTTGTAGTTAAAGTTCAAATTTCAACTATTTTTCTAATTTTTAACAATCAACTAACAAAATTTCAATTCAATCTAAAAACCTTCGAAAATGAAAAGTCTAATAATAATCTCTTACATTGTGAACTTCAGTCTTCACTGGAATTAAGAGAGCAGACTTCCAAACCAATAGTCATTGTTTGTCTCATTCAGAAACCACGCTGTTTAGTAGATTTGATAGAAGAAAACAAAAATTCCCTCCAGAAAGCATGTACGTCTAGCATAGCTCAAGTTTCTTTGAACACCAAAAAGTCCTAAAAATATTTTCTTAAAAGTTTGTTGGTTTCACAATTTTTGTTTGTCCCCAAGCCCATCACTATATCAATATAAACCTTCCCACACCCAGCCCACACTCTTCTCGCTCTACCCTCATCCGAGTTCCTTTTAGCGCTTTTAGTATCTGTGTATCACTTACAGGGTCTGTAATTCTGTTAGAGGTCTCGCCGTTTCCAGCCCACGCTAAAAGACAACACCTTGGTGTTTTGTTTTCTTTTTCGTGGGGAATCGCTAGGGGACGTGTACTCATAACTGGCTTTCTAACGTATGGTACAGATACAGAGTATATAAATCATAGAAAGTAACATCGATAATTTCCAACATATCGGTATTACATATTGTTGAGGCTTCATAAATAAATTAAAAAAAAAAAAAAAAAACACTCTCCCCAATTCCTCAGGATTTTGTGTAACATTTTTTGTTACTTACAATGCAACACAGAAGTCATTGTCAATAATTGTATGGAATGAAAATGAGTTATTTTCATTTTCAAAAAGTTGAATACATTTAAACGTAGATTTTTTAACTATAAATATAAATTTACTTTATAAATTTCAAAGCCCTGATGACTGACAAAATTATAATCACTAAGGGTTATAAGTTTAACGTGATCATGGCCGGCTCTAACATATTTGGGGCCCTATGCGAAATGGATTGCACTTTTTCCAGTCATGATAGGGATTAGGATAATAAGTGAAAATTAAGATTTTCTATTAGATTCGTCTTTGCGTTACATTTTATTACATGAAAGCTAACAAAGCGTTTTTTTTTAAAATCGCGCTTAGTATTGGTGTTTACTTTATTGAATGACACCCTAAAATGACAGTTTTGTCTATTTTAAAGATTTTTATGAGTTTTCAGAAGATTTTAATAATTTCAGGAGATTTCCAGGACTTGTACATGTTCGTATTTTGCAATTTCAGAAGATTTTCAACATCTCCTAGAAAATAAGGAGGCCGCGGGAACCTTTGGTACGAGTAATAATGGTTTAATTTAATAATTTACACCTAGTATTAGCGCGTGGCGTATGAAAGTGCGAGGCCCACTGCGCCGCATAGGTTGCAGTGTCCTAAGGCCGGCCCTGATCGTAATGTATGGACGCCAAGGGTTGTCTTTGACGATGGGAGAAATCTTCGCGCCAGCTACCGCCCGTCTTAATCTGAACAGCCCCAATCAGTTAGGTGCTGGTCCACCACAGGCTGCCTGCTCTAATAGGTGCTTAGAGCTCAGTTTAAAACGACAAAAGGGCTGGAAAATGAAAATGAAAAACTAAATCCTGTCATGCATCTGGCTACTTGGAATGTCAAATATTTTCTGAGTGCCTCTTCACCTAATTAGCTCAACATTGTTTAGAAGCAAATCTTTTAGTCTGATGCCAACTTGTCATAAGTCTTTTCCAGCTAACTCGGGTCCAATCTACGAATCTTACTTGGGCATTTGTGGTTACGTAATTATCATTCAGAAAGCAGGCAGTGATGTTCTGTTGTAATGAAGTGTGAGCTTCATTGTGATCAGAGCTAGTCAATGCACCTAAATTCTAATAATCAAATTTTGTATTATCAAATTTAGCTTTAAAGAATATGCATAACGAATTGAAAGAAGGCAGGGGGGATATTGTATACAGTTAGAAAACAAGAAAAGTACGTTTATTTAGTTTAGTCTTGTCTATCTCCTGGTTCTTAATGACTAGTAACCAAACGTACGATCATTGATAGATACTTTAGAATAACTTGACAATATATATATATATATATATATATATATATATATATATATATATATATATATATAGATAGATAGATAGATAGATAGATAGATAAATAGATAGACTTGTTAATGGTGTGTTTTTGCTATTACACCTTTAGTTCTAGCTATCAGATTATTTGCCCTTAACAAATCCCATAGAAGGTGACATCTGGATCCCGGCCAGCTACGCCTCTATGAAAAACCTGAAACAATATGAACATAACATAAATGTTAAACAGAAAAAAAAAAAAAAATAAAAAAAAAAAACAACTCTCTCTGAAGAAAACTAGCTAAACAAACTCTCCGAATGAAGAGAACAAATTTGGGCTCTATTGAGGTCGTGTCAATACTCTGCACCATTGATCTGAACCCCCGTAACACAATACTGGGCCCTTTGTAAACGTCAACTCTCTCCATTCATCCCAAACGGCTGGAAAGATTACGTCACATTATCAACAGATACACTTTTTTAGACCATTTTTTTTTCAAATGCCGATTGCATTCCCAGCACCACCTCGGCTAGGCTTAGAGCATGCGCAATGCCTCAATTCTCCATAACTGATGCAGCTTCCAGTTTTAGACCTTGCATAATGAATAAATTACTTTTGCAAATTATAACTCATAAATGTCAAAGCAAAGAAAAGCAAAAGAAAATAATAATTATAACTTTCTTTTTTAAAAAATTCTTCTCCCATTTCCCTTGTTTTGGCCAAGCACCTTTCCAAAGTATGAAAACCTCATTAGCTTAGATTTAAAGACTTGTGTTAGGAGTGCGCCTGGTTTATTTTATTTCCTCTTTAAAGACGATCTTGTCTTTTTTTTTTTTTTCTGTCGCAGCAGTCGCAACCTCACAGACCATGTGACATGGCGACTTTATCACCGGGAGAGCTCAATAAACCACACTTTCCCCTCACGGTTGAGGATTCACCCTCTCTCTCTCCATCTCTCTAACCCTGCCCCCCCCCCCCCCCCCCCCATCCTTACTTGTCATTTAACTCACTCTCAACGCGCATCTGCTAGCGCTCAGCCAACAGATCCTTTCCCCCCCCCCCTTTCCCTTTTTGCCACCCCCTTCTTCTAGTCCGATATAGATATACAGCTTTTTTTTTTTCATCTTCTGTTCTGCGCGGGCGGATCACGATTTGGTACTGCATGGGTGTGCCTATATAACTGTTGACTGGACCATCTCTAAGGCGGACTTTCATATAAAACATAACACTAGTTGAGAGCTAGGACCGGCCAAGACTGTTATTTATAATGAGTGCTATTTCATAATATTTTGTGAAAACTCGAGGCTAAAGCATTATACTTCCCCGCGTGACAAGGTAACCCAAAACCAATCGATTGAACTTTTTAAAAAGATCATAAAGTAAGTACTAGATTTAATAGTAGCTTGACATTGGTCATGCTATATTTTTGTTTTTCTTTATTTTCATGATATATCAAATTATGCATCCCAATAAAGAAAAAAGACATGTATAGAATGAACTTTACCAAACACACAGTTGCCCAGTCTAGACTTTAGGCGCTTTGAGAACAAGTGTTAAATAAATTAAATGGCGAAACAATGTAAGCATAATTTGAGCAGGCATGTTTCTAATGTTTTTTCCTGAGCATAGTGATGTGAGCTGTCTTTCCTAGTTCAATGTGAACTTGTTCTAAGCCTTTAGTCCATCTTTTGGAAAGGACCCTCGCATTTTGAGGGGGTGAAGCTCCAACTAGGTAGAACACGTAATGTTGAGATATCTGAGGGAAATATAAAGTAATCACTGCATAAATCAATGATGAGCCTAATGATTAATTATTAATTATATTAATCACCATTTTTAACTGAATATTTAGTTTCTGTAGTATCGCGGTTACATTAGCGCGCAAAGTAGACATTACATTTAAAAAAAAATACTAAATTGTCGATGTTTTATTTTAAACTACAAAATCCATAGTAGTAAACAAAATCTATTATTAAAGAATAGAACAAATATAAAAATTAGAAAAAAGTTGATGTTTTAAAAGATTGAAAAACACACTATTAAAAAGAGAGAATAAAAGAAATTAAACGTTGCAAAGTTGGCACGTCGAATGCAGCTAAAAACTTTGTGGTCTGTTCTTGTCTGCACTAAAGTACATTTAAAGCAGTAGCGGCCCTAGGGGGTGGCAAGTGGGACAACCGCTCCAGGCCCCGCGCATGAGGGGGGCCCCGAGAGAGGAGATTCCAATGTCACCAGTTTCGGAAACCAGACCAGTTCTCGTAAATTAGGACTTGTCAATATTTCATGGCAGCTATATGATAACAATTACCATGTTAACTCTTAACTCGACATTTTTGGTTTCGAAATATCCTTCAGTTTCGGTAAAGACAGCATCTTATGAGCTGTACAATCTAAGCGGCTATAACTGTTTAAAAGCGTTAATTTCATAAATAAAGAGTCATAACATACTGTTATGTCGCATTACAGTTTAAAAAGAATCGGTACGTATATAGTAAATATTCCGTTACTTTAGTCCGACATAGACCAAAAAAAAAAAGGGACGAGGGTGTGTGAGAAAGATTCATTGTTTGGTACTGTGGCCTAGCTTGTATTGTTAATTCGGCCAATCAGCATTCAGAAAGTTTGATGATGACGTATTCACTTTTCCCCAATAGGCTACTGTGCATATTCATTGGGTGGCCATGTTTCAGTCTATAAAAAAAAAACGCGCATGTATTTCTTTCATTTAATTTCGAATCTGCGAAAGTCAATGAATCACTGTAGCTCCTATCGTACACTTTGTTCTTACACTAAAGACTAAAGACTATGTTTATCCTAGTAAGTTGTTTGGCACAATAGCTACTGAAGGCAAATCGGCAGGGTATGAACCCGGGAGCATCGAGACGACCGAACAACAGTCCAGCGCGCATACCGCACCGCCATGCAGCCATCCAGCGTGGTTGGATTAAGCTCTGAGAATGTCCAGTAGTAACATAGTGAATAACTTGATGCTAGAACAAATTAGAATATAAATAATGCATTGGCACGCAGTTTTAACAATTCTAGCGACCTTTCAGTACCTTGCATACAAACAAAAAAAAGACAGAGAAGAAGAACAGAGAAACTTTATGCGCCAAATCACGATCAGTTTTTAGGCTTAGTTGAGATGCTTGATAAATTCGACCCAACAATGTAACTGTCGCAATAAAATTACCAATACCTCGGATACAGGATTCAAAACGAGCTTATAGACTTGACCTTACGCTTGATGTTAGCCACGAAGAGCAGGTGTCTTTACAAAGCGTTTTCTGGACGTATCCAGAAGTTAAGGTGGAGAACACTTCGGGTGTATGTAGTTTAATGACCAATAGTACAGTACTTACGTAAAGTAGTATGTTTTGTACCAAAAATAAGGCCTACAGATTTGGAGGCGAACGATCCCGTTAGCGTGACGTTGTACGATATATTTACAGCTAAGGGCCCCGCATATCACATTCGCCCAGGGCATCGCGCATTGCTAAGGCCGTCTCTGATTTAAAGCTACAAATAAATTTGAAAATGTGTTTAGGGTACTAGAAATTTTTATACCTGGCAGGAAAACAATTAATAGTTAGATTTTTGATGTATCCGATGTACAAAACAAGTGCTGCTACACTGTTTATCTTGTTTAAAGATAAATGATAACATTTTTTTGTGTGGACTTTTGAGCAGGATCATACTTCCTAAAGCTTGGTAGAAAAAAGTCATTTCAATACTAAAGGAAGCACAAGACTTTCAATCAATGACAATGAAACGGATTTGGAAACCAATGTGTAGCCCATGGATAGAATTGTACATTTTCAAATTAGAAGCTAGAATATTGTTACGACTTTGGAGTAGACTAAAGAATGTTAACTCACCGATTGTCAGGTCGCCGATATCCTTTCTGGTTGCAGAAGCACAATCCACTACGAACAGTCGATAATCCAAGTAATCGAAATAATTTCACAGTTCTCCTAATCAAATGTACATACAACTATTCACAAATACCGATTCAAGAAAAAAAAACAATCCTCCGTTGAAAAATCCTCGATCATAACTACTTTTAACACATTTTACCATAGTCAAGGTCATTTACGCCCAACAGCATAAACAAAAATCACCCTACTTTGCACGTGGAAACAAAAGATGGTTAGTCAGGAAGGAACAGGGTTACAACAATATTCATGAACAAAATGACACTAAACATTTTAGCTCTACTTTTTTTTTTTTTTTTTTTTTTGATTTAGTTGGCAACATTAAGATTCCATTTAGCGGCTTTGAGGTTGTTTTGTTTCTCGTGAATATCTCCAGTAAGTGTCACACCTTCCATTGGAATAGACTACATCCCAAACATCCTGCAAGAGATGATGACGTAGATTTAAAACTCGAGACCATCACCACGTCCATTCCAAGCGTATACCACACGACCAGGCAGCCATCCAAAAATAAAATAAATAAAATAAAAATAAAAAAAACTTTCTAAACTTAATACATACTTGTTAAATTAACATATGGAACACCGAAATGTGGATGAACGAGTCAGAAAAACGATGATTTCGTGAAGTTTCTTCTTCTTCTATTGCGTTTTCATTATCAAGTTGGCAGGTAGCTGGTCCTAGATCTGATATGAACTGCGCGGTAATTTCAAATGGGTCAGTTCTTAAAGTTTTTCTTTCTAAAAGTTTGTTTTGAGGCCAGTGACTTGTTCGTGCCTCTCGATAAAGTTTGCTGCTTTCAACGACACTCAGGTACCACTCCACAATGTTTCGTGGGTCCAGATTTCCGCTACATTGTTGTGTGTTGTGTGCTGTTCAGGGGAGACACATTATCTTTGATGAGATAAATACACATGTGAAGCTAGGTGCTGGAACAATGAGTGATGCTACACGTATTGGCATAGATGAAGGGGAAAAAAGGGGAAAATATGGTGAGTTGAAGAGTTAAACAAGGCATGTGGCCATGACAACTGGGGTGTTAGCTGCATGCTTAGGAAGTGCCTTGGATCAGACATCTCTGTGGTCTGGAGCCTAGAGGTTGGTTCACTTGGCACTGCGTTGCTGCTAGGCGGTGTCACCTTATCAGAAGCATAAATATTCTGGTCGGTAAAGTCTTTTACTGCGTAATATTGAATTAATGAATGTAGTAATGTTGGCATTAACTCCTGAGTGCTTCTTTTATAGTACTTTATACATGTTATATATTAGGTGTTGAAATAGTTGTTAATAAACACCATTTTTTCCTGTGATTTAGCTGAGACCATTTTTTATTTATACAACTCATTTAAAGCTATAATTGACATGGTTAACTAATTAAGTATTCCAAAGTACTTATTTAAATCCTGTCTTTGGAAATAAAATACATAAAATAGTATTATCGTTTGTTACTGTTACAAACTACACATTTGAAAGTCAAATATTAAGAGGGAGTTCACAGCAGATGATCGAAGGGATAAGCTGTACATCACCTTTTAGTACGTGGCTGTTGTGTCCATGAAGTGGGGATGAGGTGGCCGAGACTACACATTAGTCCCTAAGGAGATGTCGTGCTCCAAGTTCAAATTAATAATTAAAGCTCTGACCTAAAGACGGTCACGTGGTGATGACTCCAGTTCAATGGCACATTCTCAGACACATGCAATGTATCTTTTATCTTAGCCAAAGCAGGGGATATTAGAACATCAGCAGAGATACAGAAAAATAAACCATGAACTCCTGTCTGTAAATTTCAATTAGCACTGGAATTGTGAAAGACATTTAGAATTTAAAATATTCCAGTTTTTAAGAATTTAAAATATTCCACTTTTTAGAATTCAAAATATTGAAGTGTTTAGAATTTTAAATATTCCAGTCAAATGGAACTATACCTCTGCGACTTCATTATCTTGTGGACCGACGTTTCTCAGTGCCGGCTGTCAGCTTTCGGCGGGCTGGTAGAGGACCTAATGTTAGAATGCTGGCATCAAGGCTGGGTTTCTAAACTCATTGCTTTCGTCTTCTTTGTAACCCTAAAGTCATGAGAAGATTTTAAAATTTAAAAAAATAAATAAAATGTTTAGACTTCACTAAACATCTCTTTTGAAACCTTTAATTAAGTCAAGCAACTTTTAGTTTCCTTCAGTCGTAAAACGACTTTGATTCATCTCGTAGAGTCCTATTCCATGCGACTAAAGAGAACTATTCTGAAGAAACATTCCCGGTTCACGAGCAAATTAGGTAATGGTAGCTTTTGCTTTGTTTATGGAGTTGTTTTGAGGTCCTGATTGATTACATCCACATATCTGAGTTGAGGGAGACCTGTTTTTACTGTGCCCTTCGCATGTTTCTAAAGAATACTACTACTGCTGCCAAAGAATGCTACTACTGTTTCCAAAGAATACTACTACTGTTTCCAAATAATACTACTACTGTTTCCAAATAATACTACTACGATTTTCTCAACCAGGCCTTCTGTAAACACTGCTCAACACAACACATCTAACACAAGTACTTGACAACTAGAGTTCCTAATAATCTGGTACTTTAATGAGTAAGTAAAAACAGCCAATACGTCACAATTGGCAACACAATAAACTGACTGCAAATGTTACACTGTACACCACCGTACTGCCGTACTAAACTCTACTGCAGGGGTTCTCAACCTGTGGATCGCGACCCCCTTGGGGTTGATTGACGATTTGCCAGGGGTCGCCTAAGACCATCGAAAATTATTAATTGTTAAAAATGTTATTGTCTTTTCTTCTATTGCTGTATGTGTGTGGGTGGGGGGGGGTCGCTGGAGAGTGAGGGAATGTAAAAAGGGGTCGCCGAGCATAAAAGGTTGAGAACCGCTGCTCTACTGTCTCTCATTCTGGACTCGTACTGCTTCTCTTGAGGACTTCGCCAGGACCGACTTTTTCATGGCCGACAAACAGTCCCTGTCTCCTTGCTGTCCTGTACTGAACTCAACTGCCTTACACACTCTGTCTCTGGAACACCGGGCTTCTCATCACATGACCATAACAGGGTCATATTTACGCGCAAAGCTCATTCCAGTACTGTCCCTTGTCCATCGACAGCACGCTAAACTTCATTACTGGCCTGTGTCAAATGTGTCAGATAATCGTACACAGTTAACTCTATCGCCTCGCCAATAGGGTAACAACTTTACAACAATACTAAGACAAAACCTGGGCTTGGAAAGAATGATATAAATATCAAAATCTATTCATGGTGCAATCTATTTTAGCTAATTAACCTGATTTCTTATCACACAAAGTTCCGACCAGACTGGAATATGTAACATAAATGGTGTCAAAACACTTTTTTCAATGCGCCTTCAAAGATATTCAAAGTTCATAAGTTTTTTTAGAATTTTCAAATTAACTTTTGCCTACTTCATTAAGTATTAACAATGTTTACCATTAAGTGCACTTATCTTTAAAAAAAAGAAGACGCCTATGACAATCCAAGCCGTACACTTCGTCACCGTTTAGTCTCGTAGGAAACATAAAAGATAGAGGGTGCACTTTAGCTCTTACAGTGTACCGAAAAACTATTGAAAATACACAGAAAAGTGCATAAAAATTGAATGTGGAATAGAGATGGTAAGATTATATGTATCATCTACAAAAACTTCTTCACCGAATCAGGATCATTGAAGCGATTGGGCCCCGCGATGACCTACTGGCCGCTGTAAAAAAAACAAAAAAAACGCAAAGTAAAAATAGATTTCCCTATCACGCGTTTCTCAGGGCTAGCAAAGTCAGTCCCATGGAAAAACAGAAGAGACAGATTTAAAAAAGCAATGGGAAGACCATATGAAAGAATGGACGGGCATGTCAGTGAACGATATACTAGTCATGGCAAAAGACTGGAGAGAACTACAATCATGTGTGGTGCCCCAGCCGAGCAACTGACTAGAGGATAGGTTAAGATGAAGTGGTGCAGAAACAAATGAAATGATCTTAATAATTAATTTGACTATTGATTGACTTCTCTTTGGTTTTGGATAACTACAAATAAATGAAGTACAATCTCATGCAACACGAAGTTATTTTCAACATCGGCACGTCAAAATTAACCAAAAAAAAAAAACGGCCGTGCTTCTAGCCATCGAGTGCAAACTAAACACCCGGTGGGATCTTCACCTTCATTGAAGTCCAGTAGGGCGTCGGCGCCGTAGGCGCCATTATCCCATTGGTCGTTAGAAAGGCTTTTATCCAACAACCAGGCCTGGACATAGGGCTCTTCACCCCTGTCCTGTCTGAAGGCTTCTAACGGTAGACGGCCATTTTGATTGAATGGGCCAAATCGGACCGTGCCGTGTACACAGCGCACCGTCCCCGTTCTTTAGACCCACTCGCTATAAGTGGCCGAGAACAGTGCTAACTGCAGGGAGCTTGTCTCATATTCATATACTGTAACCGCCCACTGTTCCGTGCAGGGACCGCCACTCCAGCCACGGGTCTCTGATGACGATCCTGTTTGTGGAATGGCGTGGCGGACTTTTTGGACTGGGTCCCGAGCGTTTTTTCCATCCCAACCCCGAGTGAGAGAAAAAAAAAATAAAAGCTCGCTCAGGGAAGCCCGGCCGGGCCTGGTTCACTACTCTTACTTAGCCTATCTAGTTTCCACTACTAGACGTTTCCACCGGAGGCGCCACGCTGAGGCGATGGGTAGTTGAATCCTCCATCACGGTGGGATCAGATATAAACGTTTCATTTTCATACTTTTTTTTTGGATTATTTTAGTTTTCATTTGATTTCATTCAATACGAATGACATTTTTACGATGTCGCAAACAAGAGAGAAAAGCTATGGATTTTTTGACATTATGATTAGAATTTCGTAATCTTTACTTTTTCAATCTTGCATCGTCTTTCCCGACCTCTTCACATTGTCTGTACACCATTAAATGTCATGACTTTTAGCCACTATAAATATTGCACTATATCATTTTACATCGACTTAATTGCATGACCTTTCGTTCATTATAATCAAATCTTTGTTGACTAAACCATTTAATTACCTACTGGCAAGTTTTCATTGTCTTGTTTTTCTCCTACTTCAACATCTTTGTTAAGCGTTTGAATTTGTATTAAAGATGTTTAAGCATAGACCTAATTCTCTACATGGGCTTTTCACCCCTTAACTAGTAATCTCTCTAAATAAAACACATTTTATTAATAAAGAATAGTTGATCAAAGAATTGATCGATTTTTTTTATTGATTAATGTGTTGTTGGAGACAGTGAATATTTGTGCAAAGTTTCAACTTGATCCATGAGAGAGTTAAGTGAAAGACATTTGAAACTTACGTTCAAAGAAAGCTCCTTTCCTCCAGCCTGCTGGACCAAATGTTTAATCTTGGAGGAGCCTAAGCAAGTGTCAATATATATCCCTTCCTTATTACTAGTGGTTTGAAGCCTAAGATGTTCGGCGCTAGAGTCAAAATACCGAGGACTTCCTTAATTTTCCTTCAATATACAAAAGTAATCGTACTGGAGTCCGCCATTTATGATCGCTGCCTGGCAGTGTGGTATGCACTATGGACTGTCGATTGATGGTCTCGATGGTCCCGAGTCTGAAATCGGCCCGTCGTTCTGCGGGAGACATGGGTTGGGATGTAAAAAAATTATCGTTAGAGCTCAAAGAACATCTGAAACAACGTTTTGCAAACAAACTGTCCCATGAGGTCCAAGGTGTGCATCGTGACGCGGTTGTAGGAGCTCTCTTTCAATCCCCGACATATGCAATGAACAAAGTTCTTAGACATTCCAACCGAGATCATTTGTACAGAACTGTGACGTGGCAACGAGCTATTGGTCAACTGTGCCTACAGGTGGTTGCGACATTGTATGTCAGTATTCAGGTTTTCGCTCTCGCTCAAAGGAAAATCTTGTTTTGCTATCCTATTAGCCTAGTCCCTCTTTTTTATTAGCCTAGTCCCCCCCCCCCCCTAACGTGGGCTCCACATTGCGGTTGAATTGTGTAGCGCAGACTTTGTTAAGCAAATCTTGCATGAACATTTTCCCCCAACAGAAACCAGTTTATTGGTAATTGGAGATTGCAGATATTTGCTTTCAATTTAGAGCATCAATATTTATCACATAACTAGGCAATAAATCTCTGTTTATGTTTGTAGATTTCTGTTCAGGTATGTTTTTTTCATGTTTCGGATGTTCCTTCAGAGTTGAAGATAATTTACTTCCTAATCCAAACATTCCGCGGGGATGGGAGGTGACAGGGTTTGAACCCAGAACTACCGATAAATCTGAACGACAGTCCAGCGCGCAAACCGCACGACCAGGCAGCCATCCAAGATATATGTTGCATCTAACAAACTATGTTGAGTAATCATTCTGGCTAGACATTTGATTTTGTGTAAACAAAAAAAAAAAAAAAATAGATAAAAAAACAACAACGAAGCATACAGATTTAAATATATCGCATATCCGGCTTTACTAAAAATTATATTTCACATACGGTAGAGTGCCGAAAATTTGATGCTCTATTTAGGGTTAGAAGGCGCTCAAGTTTGTGAAAACTGAGTTAAAAAAAGAAGAAGAACATAACAATTTTTAATCTGAGAAGAATAAACTAAACAAATAGAATTAAAAAGCGTACGACGACATTAAACTATCTAAATGAAAAAAATAATTACAAATACTGTTTACTTTATTGCTTTCAAGAAATGCTTAATGTCCTGTTTGTCTTTCGCCTTGAACTTTTTGCTTTATCACGAAGACGACGAAGAAACAGAAAATCTTGAAGCAACTTGTTGATCAAATACTGAAGAGCCCTATCAACAAACCAGTTCATTCTCTATGTGATAGTTAAGAACTTGTATTTTGGCGCTTTTTTTTTTTGGTTCTTGTCACCATTGTATTTTTGACATCAAAAATGTCACTGTGGTTATGTTTTGATGCTGTGATATTATTGTCGGTTTATCTATGTGGCGTGGTGGTGACATTGGGTTCATATTATAATGCACATAATAAGGAAATGACACTTGATGTAGCTGACACAAATAATTTTAATTTATGTAATAACACCACATATTGAATATGATACACAATTCAATTCAGGAATGACCAGTATTAATCCTCTATAGAAATATGGCGAATATAATGACAACTTAGTAACTAATCTATAACCCAATTCTTTAAACAACTTACTCAACTGACTATATTAAGTGACTCTATCAAGTACTTGCTACCAACTCCCTATATTGACTGACTGCTCTTAACTCTGGTTCACTTAAGGTCAAGAATGTTCACCTTAGGGCAACATGAGTTGTGAATAACATTCACAATATTGAAATAGGGTTTCTACACTATGGCACCAGCTTTGAGGTGGTGATAGTTCTCCTGTCAGTGTGTGAGTTCTCCAGACTGTCAGGTCATCAAAGGCCGAGTTGCTGTAGCAGTGGCGTAACTAGGGATTTGGGAACGGGGGGGGGGGCTTGACATCTTTAGGGGCCTTGCATTTCGACATTCAACATCATGACCTGATGTAATGGCGTAATATTTAATGTAAAAACAAATTTCGGACACTCATTTGCCCCCCCCCTCAACTGAGTGACCGGGGGGATTTTCACATTTTGACTCCAATTCCCCCACCCTAGCTACTGTACTGCAGTAACAAATTTGAAGAAAATGTGTCCCTTTCTTTCGCCAACTCATTTACAGCAGCAAAAAAAAAGGTTTTGAAATAGTAGTGAGTCTAGACAGATACACTTACAACCTGAGCTGAAAGGCTGACTAGAAGAAGACAAATGTCTACTCGTTAGTCTGGTCAATGTCTCGAAAAAGACGATGTCGGTATTATCTTCGCATCTCTCGGACATGACAAGGAAATAAATAGACGACATGCTCGATAAAGGCTTAAGACGAGGAAAACAAAACTTGTTAAGTGATAATAACGCTGTAATGAACAATGACATAAACCATTAGCTGTTTTTAAACGATCGAAGTGTTTTGTTTTTCAAAGACAAAAAAAAATATTTATTATTTTATGTTTTAATTTAAAATTTGAGTATGTAAACATGAATGTTATTACCAAAGCTTAAAAAAAATAATTAAGCAATGTCAAGCAATATCTATAAATTGAGCACGATCCTATATACTGCTTTCGCGAGAGGCGCCGGAAACTAAAAGGTTTGGAAATATTTTTTAATGAAGACATTTCAATGTCATCGCCATAGTGAATTTACAGTTGACCAATCTTTCCTATTACATGGTGAATCTATAGTTTACCAATCTTTCCTATTACATAGTGAACCTAGAGTTTACCTATCTTTCCTATTACATGGTGAATCTAGAGTTTGCAATCTTTCCTATTACATGGTGAATCTAGAGTTTACCAATCTTTCCTATTACATGGTGAATCTAGAGTTTACCAATCTTTCCTATTACATGGTGAATCTAGAGTTTACCAATCTTTCCTATTACATGGTGAATCTATAGTTTACCAATCTTTCCTATTACATGGTGAATCTAGAGTTTACCAATCTTTCCTATTACATGGTGAATCTAGAGTTTACCAATCGTATATATATGTATCTTTTTAATAGGTAAAACAGTGACACTAGGAGAATGAATTTTTAAAGTTTAAAATAATGTAAAACACGTTGCGCGCGGGACTCCGCTTGGACCTGGCTGGAAGAGCTTCCAGCGTTCATTTAGAGCCCCAGCTGGCCAAGAGAGTTAAGGTTTAAGAACTACTGACTTATATATTGAATGTGTATAACATTCACGCACAGTTCTTGACAGAAACATTTTACGTTTGAAAAGTAAACTAACCCATTCTGTGCTCTTGTAAATGTAGCTCACTCTGTTGGTCACTATTATGAACTTTGGTCTAAATGTGTTGACACTTTTAATAATAGTAAAAAAACAATCCCGTTTTATCAAACAAATCAATGTCATGGTCAATTGGAATGAAAGAGATAATTGTCATTCTAAACAGTCTGTCGCGGACATTTTGAATTCTGATGGAAGTGAGGGGTAATTAGAGGATCAACATTGTGCAACTATAGATATGTGCTCTGATGTCCTACTTTTTATAAATAAATATTCTACTTCCATAAAGTTTAAAGTTAACCGCCACGATGTAATTTGGAAATAGGTATCCGACTACTCTACAAATGTCGAAATACAACATTTCTTTGTAGTTTAATGTCTATAAAGATAATAAAAAAATAATTTTAAAGATGAGTTCTGTCTTTCTCTACGTCCATCTGTTTTTCTCAAATTTCCTTTTTCTCTAATCCTCAAATTTTCTTTCTTACTTTATCTCTCGTGTCCTATCATTCTCTTTTACATCTGCACAAAACACATTCAATCGTTAATATTCTCTCGACAAAAGTGCCTTCACATTCTCAAGAGTTTATCACCAACTAGAGTTACAAGTATTGCATGCAATACAAGTTCAAATGTCCAAGCAGAGCAACCTGACAAAAGACCATACGTCAATGGAAGCGTTGTGATATGTATTCTACCTAAATCTATCACTAACACAAAGGTTTTCAATTGGAAATGATAAATATGAAAAATAAACACGTCTATACTATTTATTTTTTTAAATGTTGCCCCAGTTTCTCTAGCGTCTGGTCACTGCGACTTATTTATTGAAATGAAGTTCTAACAAAGAAAATTAAATTGCGAGTTGGCCAACTGTTGGCTGAAGAAACCAGGGTCAAGAGTTTGATTTTTGATGCAGTCTTCGAATGTGCATACATTATGTTGTAAATCTTCCGCAAACCACTCAGCTCTAATGGATGCTTGAAATGTTTGTTGAAAATCTGATGGCAAAGTTTAGTCTTTGTGTTGGCATTCTAACACCGTTCCTTAACTCTGAAAATAAAATGTAAACAAGAATATATGAATATCAATTTCTCAGACTAGAAACAAATGGTAGAAACCTCTGCCTTGTTTGTTACTCTAAAATTTTTTAAAGGCTTTATATGATATTTTAATAACATTGAAAAAGTATCCAATATTTGTAATGAGATAAAAAGATGACTGCAGTAACTGTATTTAAAATGTATTCAACAACCAAAACATTGAATAGAAGAAAAAGTCAGTCATTAGCGCCGTTTCGATTTAATTGGAGATTTACATACATGGCGGAGTACATACAAATAACTAAGTTTTTGGTGTATCCGGTGTACAATATAATGGAAGTGTTGATCAGCTAATTTTTATCAACTCACTCTGTCTGTCTGTCTATCTGTCTGTCTATCTGTTTGTCTATCTGTCTGTCTATCTGTCTGTCTATCTGTCTGTCTGTCTGTCTATCTGTCTGTCTATCTGTCTGTCTATCTGTCTGTCTATCTGTCTGTCTATCTGTCTGTCTATCTGTCTGTCTATCTGTCTGTCTATCTGTCTGTCTATCTGTCTGTCTATCTGTCTGTCTATCTGTCTGTCTATCTGTCTGTCTGTCCGTTACAATTTTGGTACTCGTAACCTCTCCCACACCCAATCTAAAATCGAGCTGAAATTTGGCACAAATTTTTTCTTGTACCTGACAGAAGAAGAATCAATAAAAAAAAACTTTTATTGGTAATTAATTATTTTGTTTGGTATCGAACAAGAAAAAAGAAATTCTACTTGACAAATGATGTCATAAGCTGAGTTAGTCCATTTATACTTTGTCGTTTAAAGTTTGAAACTGGCACTAGATAGCCATGAAGCGTTTTATTTCCATAAACATTGGCCAGTGTGTTGCCTTGAGGAAGCTTAGGCCCTCCAGTTCGATTTCAAGCCGTACAACGTTTTGACAAATATATTTGAAAGGCTGTCACGACAACCTTCAGGCAGATCTTACCTTATTGGTCGTCTAAGGGCTGAGCCTAAGGCTCTTCGAGCCCTAAGTTTGAAAAAAAACCTGTTTGGACGCCAAACAGTAAAAAAAAAAAAAACCTGTGTGAACACAGTTCTGTTTGGGAGAGACCCTAGACAATGCCTATGTAAAGCATTGCTGTTTCCGATACATTTGGCCCCCAACGCATGGGCTAAACACGGCCGAAGGCCGAGGGTACCGGGATCTTCTGCCATTTTCCTTCATTGTACCAAGCTAGCCGTGGGGGACTCGCCATTTAATGTAACGGTCCCTTGAGGGACAGCGCATGGATGTGTGACAGGTTTGTGGGGACTTTTTTGCAACCCCGCCCGTGCAAGAGGTGGACTCTCTTCTACCCGTGGGCATTCCCACGGGGGTCCTGTTTCGCCATTCAATTAGCCTAGTTACCCCCTCAAGTAACCATTTCCACCCGGGTGCCACGATGAGGCAGAACAGCGTACCCGGGTTCAGGCAGATACGTTCCTTCTTTTTGCAAACTAATTGATACAATTTACTTAATATAAGTTTATTTAAGTTTTTACAAATATTTTTCTTGTTTTTTTTTTTTAAGTTGCATGTTTGAAGAACATATGAAGAAATTAGGCACTTTCGAAACAAGATTTTGAAGCTCTGCTGTCTGTATGTTTCATTAAGTTAACAATTGAGAAGCTCAATTTAGTGTCCTTGACATTGGTTGTTTATTTTAAAAATCTCGATCAAATTATTCGCGATACAATTTGTACAAATATTTCTCAAGCATGTAAGATGCCATTAAATTGAACAACTATTACTGCAAAATGTTATATACAAAAACCTAATAACTATTCTGTTATGGGAATCTTTATTGTATATTGTCATTAAAATCTCTCAACCCAGTGCCCCAGTGAAGATATAAAGCACTATAACCTGTTTCATACATAAAGAAAATGTTCAAAGCGCCATTAAAATCTTGACAAGTTGCCTAATAGAATTTGATTTAGAATCGATTTGTGTGTGTATGAAATATCTTTATGTAGCGTTGCATGCTTGACACTTTCTTCTTAACATTGCATTTAGTAGTACTCGTGAGAAAATGTTATTGTAAGTTCTCTTATTGCTTTTAAGGCTATAAAAAATGTTATTGATTTATATATATATATAAATAAATGCCGCAAGGAAAGAGGAAAGTTGGCAGACCCAAGCAAACCTGGAAGAGGTCAGTCATCAGTGAAGCTGAGGGTACTGGAATGACATGGGAGCAGATGAAGAAAGATGCTCAGAATCGAGTTCGGTGGAGAGGTGTGGTTGCTCCCCTGGGAGTGCACAGGATTAAGTTAAGTTAGTGTCTATATTACATTCACCTAACCCTTAGTTTGTTGGGCCGTTGGAGCACCACACACATGTGTCAAGCTTGCTTCTCCATTCCTTTCTGTCTTTTCCCATGGGGTAGAACCCAATTATAATTGTAATTATAATTGTATTTTAAAACATTATTTTTTTTCCTTACAACAGCACTCTAGTCAACAGTGTTGGTAATTCTGAGAACACTTCACAAGACTTAAGCACTACCAGAACGTAAAAAAAGGCATTACGACATTTTACATTGAAACGAGACATCAGTGCTATTGTGTTCTATCCTTTATGAACTCTGAAATTGTGTCGCTAGCTCAAATCACATTTATCGATAAGGAAACAAGAGGCAATATCTAAAGTCTGATTCAGCTAAACTCAAGTACAATCATTTCTGCCATGTCCGTGATAATTATCCATCCCAAGAATCGCCTCCCCAAGATGTTCATTCTTCAAATAACGCTGTTTTGTGCAACTAATTTGGTAAGTTGTCTATTTGTAATATATGTATATCCTTCTTTAGAAATATTTTCATTTCTGACTTTTCTCTTTCTCCTGTTTTCTCTTGAGCAACATTATTCCTGATTCTGTTTATCTCGGTTCTACTACTTGTCATTCCAATGCTGGTTGAATCAAATGTAATATGACTTCATGTGTCCAAGTGGGGGCAATCATTAATTACGTACGTATCACTGAATGAATGTTTTCAGCCGTGTGTCTGGAGATTCTGGAAACAGCGACGATCCAATCATCCAATGTATACATTTTACCACCCACTGAATGGCAACACATCTATAGGAACCAGCCAATCGTTGACAACCCATCTTTACCAACCTCCTACTGACTGACTTACAACACATCTTTTAGCAACCACCAACTTGATGATGAAATATCTCTTTAAAAACCCTCACTCGCTGACAAACCATTTTGTAATACCCTTCCATTGGCTGAAAACCAATATTTTAGTCACACTCAATGGCTGGCATCCCGTCTTTTACCATTTAACAAACATCAACTGTCTGACAACCCATTTGTTTGCAAACAATCACTGGCTAACAACCCATCTTTTGACAACCTTTTAATTAGCCAAAATTCTTTTTTAACAACCCACCACAGGCTTACGACACATTACCACCACCCACCAATTTGCAACCCATCTTTTAACAACCATCCAATGGCTTACAACACATCATTTAATAACCTTTCTGCTGCTGACACTTCATCTTTTGACACCAGCTAGTTGCTCACAACAAATCTCTGCAAATATTCGTTTCACAACAGACAAGGGACATAATCTTTATACTCAATTTTCCAGATCACATCCACTGGAGCTGCAGTTCTGAGCATTCAATACTCAGCAACTCGCCACACCCCACCCCTCTCTTTCCCACACTTTTCTTTTTCAATTCTTCAAGGGCGATAGAAACATTAGATATCTGTCCAACTAACATATTCAATCAATTAGACACTGTCCATTCTAGCTAGAGATTAGAGCAGAATTTTAAAAAAAAAGATCGATAGTATTCATTTCCTTATTGTAAGTGTTGAAATTAATATCAGGTGTATTGAGGGGGGGGGGCATAAGGTAGCTACAGGGGAGAGGAACTGTTCAGAAAGTAAAGTGAGAAATCTAACATTGTTGGCGCCCTGCGAGGCGCCCTGAGCTATAACTGCTTTTAGACTTGAAGAGGTTCTGATAAAAAGTTAGCTCTGGTTATAGCAAACGCAAACATTGCTTGATAGATTGATCTCTGCTTTAACCGTCCAGCTTTGTTTATTTCAATGGTTTATTTGCTTTTTTGGTCCAATTGAAATCTGAATATACCGTTACATTGCACAGAAACCAACAAACTCATTGATCGGTCTCAGCTGTTTCTATGTGACAAGTGGTGTAGAAACATGAATCTCTTCGCTATCAGACGGAGGCTTTTTAAGTTCCAATTCCAATGAAGACTAGGAATTTTAAACTCGAGATTTAACTCGTGTTGTGTTTTTAGTGCCTAAATGCAGTACAAAACATTACTGCTACATCCCACCAAACATTTATAGTGTGAACCAGTAGGCAGTGAGCAATAGTAAGATCCTTTAAAGAAAAAAACAAACAAACTCTTTTGTTGACTTAACATCAGCTGTGAAAGATGTATTTTCGCAGTCACAGTAAATGCCATCTACTGCTGAACTGGTCATTTTTTTAAAGTAATGTTCAGATCTCAAAATAAAAGAAACTGCTTACCAATACATATGTTCAAATCTTACCAATATAGGTGTTCAAATCTTACCAATATAGGTGTTCAAATCGTAACCTACCAATGTAGGTGTTTAAATCATAGCCTACCAATATAGGTTTTCAAATCTACCCAATATAGGTGTTCAAATCCAATAAAGCATTGCGAACTGTATACTATTTCTAATGTTCGAATCATATAAGCTACTGCAAATTGAATAAAAATAATAAATGTTTGAATCTCCTAAAGTAACGCTAACTGCTTATCGAAATTGCAACACGTGCTCATAGTGTGAAAGTATTAAATGAAGATTGAACTATTTATATAATAATGATTATGACGTTGAGTGTTGATGTATTGCTAGAGAGAATCTCATTACGTGACTAGACGTAACAAAAACGAAAACGTTTTAACATAAAGGCTGAACATCAACGGATTTGTCATAATATTGTGGTGGCGTAGGGGAAAAGCGCTTGTCTTCCAAACCGAGGTGTTTCGGGTCGAGTTCATACCCCAACTATAATGAGCACCTAACTAACTTTAGGGAAGTAAAGGTGGGATTTGTCGTTGTGTTAGCCACATGACACCCTTGTTAACCTCTGGCTATTAAAAACAAATAAGTGGTGGGTAAAATACATTCTAATGAAGTCTATTTACTTGACACCAATTCACGGACGTACATAATAAGCTATGTTAAAACTCAATAGCTTTTTAGTTTCGCTCATGCTAGGGCAGTTAGGCTGATGTTGAAAATAGTGTTGATTGCACGTGAGTACAAGCAATGTTGCCTGTTGCCATGGCAATTAATTTCCAGTACGCTAGAGTAGATAATTAGCTGAATGGCTTTTAGTACCCGAGAGAGTCCAACGTCTCTTACTATAGAGAATAGCTTCCAAGTCAACATGTAACTATATTGTCACTTGAGTATAAAAACCATCCCATAATTTCTGGGCGTACAATTTTCAAATTTTGAAAAAAAAAGTCAGTATGATTGTATTGTATAATGAATATGATTAATGATGGATATTATTGAGACAGGAGTGGAACCCAAACCCCAATCTCCTTTCTCTGGCCATGGACGACTTCAACCATCTCCACCACTTTTTTTGTTCAAAGTGCGTAGTTAACGCGTCATTTCAGAGATGCTTATCATGTAATCTATCCTAACTTATCATATCCCTTGACACCCTATCTTATTTCTCAACCAATTATATAATATAACCCGACCAATTACATCCTCTGTCCCTACCTATCGAATCTTCTCTCCCTATCTATCCTGTCCACGATCTCTATCTATCATGTTCTCTATCCCTAACGATCCTATCTTCTAACCCGATCTCTATCCTTAGCTTCGTATGATTTAACATGATTTAATATCTATTACTACTTAAGTGCCTGGAGCTTGTTCCTGACTCTAGCAAACAGGATTTTAAAAAAGTACAAAAAAAGTTATGCTTTCAGACTTTGCGATCTATAGGGCAGATGATTTAAGGTCATCTGTTTATGTGGCCATCGGTTAACAAGGTATCATGTGGACAGCACAGCGACCAACCACCTTTACTTTCTCCAATCTATGTCTGTAACCTATTAGAGCTGGGTGGACTCAGAGCTTCCCAAAAATCCCGAAATTAAAAATCCCAGGATTCGATCTCGGGACCGGTTCAGAAGCCAAGCGTTTCGCCCCTTATCTACCGCGCCTCCTAGAATGATTTCTCTAAAATCCTCGAGTGTTTTGAGGAAGGGATTATCTAAACATATCAAAAGTCTTTCTAACAGAAGTCATACCTATTCTTTCAGTAGGTTCAATTTTTATTTCGTTAATAAATAGAATTATCTAAAGGTGAAGAGCAATGTTGTTAGTCAGTGCCTATACAAACTTTTAAGGACTTAAAGTTCGTCCTTCTATCAAAATTAAAAAGCCGCTTCAAGACACCAAAATTATAAGCCATGTGATGATCATGTGATCCCTGATTCGAGATGACTGCTCTAGAATAAATAAATTGAAACCTCACATTGAAGTCGTTCTGGCACTTAAATTATTCTTTGGTTTGTCATGTAAGCATTATCCCAGCTTTACTTCCTAGTTGGCTACGGGAAAATCTAGTATTCCAAGGTCACTAGTTCGCTACAGTATCCTCCTGGAGTATTACATTACCGCGGTGTTCTGAGGTCAGTCTTGGACTTAAAAAGACAAATGTAGGTTTCAAATTTTCATGGTCGTCTGAAAGATTTTAAAACGAGGTGTTCTTTCCTTTCCTTTTTTCTTTTGTTTCAATGTGTTTAAAGATGGCAGATGCCAAAATCATTATTAAGTTCTATTTAGTTAGCCGCTTGAGATAAACTTCGAAGCGACTCCATAATATAATAGAAAACGGCTTCGTCTATATTCCTGGTCAGGTGTTTTTTTGTACGTTCAACGAATGTCTAGTGTATAGCAGAGCGTTAAACTTCTTCTTCTTCTTCGTTCTCATTGTTATGTTGGAGTGTTCAGATGAGTAGACCAATACATGAGATGAACTGCGCAGTGGTTTCCAGATCAGGGAGCTCTCCATATAGTTTCTTTTCTAGTGGGGTGATTTGGGGCCAATGTCTCATACGGGCCTCTTGGTATAGAGAGCAGTTTTGGAGGACGTGGTCTGTATTCTCTGGTGATTCTCCACATGGGCAGATTTCACTGGTTCCAATTTTGAGCTTCCGGTACATGTGTTGTCGAATTCTGTTGTGTCAGGTCCTGAGTCGAAAGATTAGACGTTGGTCTTGTCGGGATAGCTTATAGTAAGCGTCATCTTTCTTGTGATTTGGATGAGAGCTCGTCCATTTCTCATTTATTTTATTTACTATTAATTTCTTCAATTCTTCTGGATAGAGTGCAGAGTTTATTTGTGTGTTAATACTCCCACTCTTGGCGAGTGAGTCAGCCTTCTCATTTCCTTCTAGTTCTATATGAGCTGGTATCAATTGAATTAGTTTTTTTGCTGTTGTTGTTGAGCTTTGTAAGTGCTGTTTTGAGGTTATTAATATATGAGGAATCAGAGATTTGCAGGCTTTGGAGGGTTGTTTTTGCATCGGTTAGTAAGACAATCTGACTGTGTGGGGAATTTGGATGCGTTAAACAATTGTGTGAACATTAAGAAAAAAAAAGAGTAAGGAGAGAAAGAGAGAGAGAGCGAGAGACAGAGAGAGAGAGAGAGACATACTGCACTCTTCATTAATTGGACTCCCCTTTAGACAAGCCTTGTTATTATCTGAAAGTTATTGAGAGACTGTTTTGGTCACACGTGGTAAGAGGTCAACAAAATACAATAAAATATAAAAAACAACAAAAAACAAAGCCTATATCAAGTTTATCAATTAGTTCGGATCAGTCATGTCATTAAATATGTAATAGATCTAGACCAACAACAATAAATCTATGCGATTAAAAATATTTTTGCCAAAAGTTTTTGTTTAGTGCAACTTCATGCTTTAAGCGTTCTCACTACGCAATGATCCTATCACTTGTCTGGACCAGTTGGAAAGGGGTAGGGGAAAAAAAAATGGGGTATCTGGGGATCGCTTTTTAAATGTAATTAAAAAAAAGGCATCGACCTGAATTCGAACTTGTGGGCGAAAGCCTTCTCAAGCTTTTCAAGACAACGAGGTAAACACTCTGCTAGCGAAGAGTCTATAAACATGGAATATTGTATAGTTATCTTTTGCTTCTATTTCATGTTGGTGTTTACTAAACCTAATTAAAAGGGGACTAATTCAGTTTATACTACCCCTTCAATGAAGTACTATTTCTTTCCCTTGTTTGAGATACCAAACAAAATAATTTATTTCCAAAGGTAAAAGAAATAATTGCGCCAAATTTTAGCTTGATCCAAGATTGGGTGTTGGAGAAATAACGTGTAGAAACTTTGGCCAGACAGACAGACACACAGACAAACAGTCAGAGCGAGTTGATATACGCTTTGTAAAAATGAATACGTTCAAGTATAAGATTTAAAATGTACTTTCAGTTTCTGGTAAAAATGTTACGTTTATAAAACTAGATCTAGTTTCATTACACGCAACCTGAGATTACTTAATATAAAATGCAAAGGTTTGAACATGAATAAACTATTTCTATCAAAGTGAATCCTGTGTGTTCATGTTTTACTTAGGCTGCCTGTTTGAAAAACATCGAAGTTTTGACTTAATATGTCACGTGTCTCCACCATTCTTTTTTTTTTTTTTTTTTTTGCATTTTCTTCTGCTTTAAGATTTTAAAGCTTTTCATCATTGATAGATGACTATACATAGCAATCTTTGCGTTCTTGTTATTTTACGACATGTAAATGTTCTTGTTATTTTACGACATGTAAATGTTCTTGTTATTTTTAACAGCATGTAAATGCTATTGGGTTTCTCTTGTTATGATATAATTAAGAATTTGGCATGAAAAAGTATTTGTTTCATAAAAAGAGAAAGTTTTGATTTAGACACTGTGACGTAAATAGTAAAACCAAGATGAGGATTTTGGTTTATAGCGATGAAATTAAACACAGAAGAGTTTTGGCAGCTCTAGAGTCATGTCGGCTTTAGTTTCTAAAGCAGATATTTAAATAATTTGCGACATTCGACAGTTCACTTCCTAAGTATTTAACTTCTTGTTCGACATTGTTTATCAGCATCGACTACCTTTATATTGTTGGCCTTACGCCTGTGTTGTTTAGTTATTTGAGTGTTAACTCTGTTTAGACTTACACCACAAGAACACAGCACGGAGGCGAATAACATTCAACCTTGCATCTGAAGTATAATTTAAATATATTTTATGTCATTGTGTAAAGAGTCGTATTTTCTATTCAAATTTGGCATCTCCTAAATCACACAAAAGTTGACTTATAAAGGTACAGCAAATTGGAGAATACTTCGAATAGATGGTCTAGCTCAACAAACGGGATTATCTCACCCTTTATCAGATTGCCTTTCAATTAATCAGATTGTCTCTCCAATTATCAGACTGTCTTCCCATTCATCAGATTGTCTCCGAATTTATCCGATTATCTCTCCGTTCATCAGATTGTCTCCTTATTTATCAAATAGTCTTCCAGTTTATCAGATTGTATCCCCATTTATATAACTGTCTCTCCTTGTTTCACGTTGGTTACTCATTTATCAGATTGTCTCCCCATTTATCAGATTATCTCCCCATTTATCAGATTGTCTCCCCTTTTATCAGATTGTCTTCCCATTCATCAGATATTTTCCCCATTTATCACGTTGATGCCTATTTATCAGATTGTCTCTCCATTCATCAGATTGTCTCCCCATTCATCAGATATTTTCCTCATTTTTCACGTTGATGCTTATTTATCAGATCGTCTTTCCATTTATCAGTTTGTCTCCCCATTTATCAGATTGTCTCCCCATTTATCAGACTGTCTCCCCTTGTTTCACGTTGGTTACTCATTTTTCAGATTGTCTCCCCATTTATCAGATTGTCTCCCCATTTATCAGATTGTCTCCCCATTTATCAGATTGTCTCCCCATTTATCAGATTGTCTCCCCATTTATCAGATCGTCTTTCCATTTATCAGATATTTTCCCCATTTATCACGTTGATGCACATTTATCAGATTGTCTCTCCATTCATCAGATTGTCTCTCCATTCATCAGATATTTTCCTCATTTTTCACGTTGATACTTATTTATCAGATTGTCTTTCCATTTATCAGTTTGTCTCCCCGTTCATCAGATTGTCTCCCCATTTATCAGACTGTCTTCCCTTGTTTCACATTGGTTACTCATTTATCAGATTGTCTCCCTATTTATCAGATTGTCTCCCCATTTATCAAATTGTCTCCCCATTTATCGAGTCAGAAACCCCATTGACAACGAAAAACATGCTGAGAATTACTCCCTTAGAGCACGTGAGAGGAAGCGAGCAGTGTGTCTTAAGGTCACCTCGTCCCCGTACAAGGATAACCCATGTGTCGGCCATGAACCAGTCGTCTCTCTATCTATTCCTTGTCCCAATCGTCCTTCGTGCAGAACTCTGCATTCGTAAAGAATGTGTTCTATTGTCTCATCGTCCTCCGTGCAATGGCGACACCGTGTGTCGTAATTTTCCTTCCACCGTCCGAGGTAAGCACCAATTGGACAGTGTCCGACCCGGAACTGGGCTAGGACTGCCTGTTCCGCACGATTAAGTTGCCACCATGCATCTCTTTTATCTGGTCTACTCATTGCCCGGTGAAGCTCACGTCCCTTGTCCGAAGAATCCCAGCCATCGTGCCAAAGTGTCAACATGCGTTTGTCGACCAGGGATCGTACACTTTGATAAGTGCACGGTTCATCATGTTCGAGCGCCGTTGCGACCGCGGTTTTCGCGAGCTGGTCAGCCAAGTCGTGGCTGACCACCCCACAATGGGCGGGCACCCATTGCAAAGTAACGTTCACACCGAGTTGTAAGAGACGCCCTACGACCGATAGGACGTCCCATACCCTTCTGACACCTTCATCCAGCCGTTTCAGGGCCTCTAGTGCGGCCACCGAGTCCGTGAAAAGGACTATGTCGTTCGCTGACGCAGTCCCGTCCCTTGTTTCACGTTGGTTACTCATTTATTAGATTGTCTCCCCATTCATCAGATTGTCTCCCCATTTATCAGATTGTCTCCCCATTTATCAGATTGTCTCCCCATTAATCAGATTGTCTCCCCATTTATCAGATCGTCTTTCCATTTATCAGATTGTCTCTCCATTCATCAGATATTTTCCCCATTTATCACGTTGATGCCATTTGCCATAAATTTTATCAAATTTATTAAATTTATTTGCCATTTATCAGAATGTCTCCCCAATCATCAGATTGTCTCCCCATTCATCAGATATTTTCCCCATTTATCACGTTGATGTCCAATTATCAGATTGTCTCTCCATTTATCACGTTAATGCCCATTTATCAAATTGTTTCCCCATTCATCAGATATTCTCCTCATTTATCACGTTGATGCCCATTTATCAGATTGTCTCTCCATTCATCAGATTGTCTTCTCATTCATCAGATATTTTCTCTATTTTTCACGTTAATGCCCATTTATCAGATTGTTTCCCCATTCATCAGATATTCTCCTCATTTATCATGTTGATACCCATTCATCAGATTGTCTCCCCATTCATCAGATTGTCTCCCCATTTATCAGATTGTCTTTCCATTCATCAGATTGTCTTCCCATTCATCAGATTGTCTCCCCATTTATCATATTTTTCCCCCATATATCACGTTGATGCCCTTATCTGTTTGTGTTACCATACATAATACTGTCGGTTAAATCAGTTGAAAATCCCCAGGCCCCAACTTGAGGGGCCCATAAGCGAGTGTCCGAAATTTGTTTTTACTTTAAATATTACATCCTTACATCCTTATGTCATGTCAAGATGTCGAATGTTAACATACAGGGTTACCAAAAGATGTCAAGCTACTTTTCCTTTTTTTTTATATTTTGAATTAACTGTTTAAAGAGAACAATCAGAATAATCATTATCATATTTACATCTCGAAAATGATATACTGAAAAAATACAACTATCTTATAATCAATTTGTTTGGATCAGTCATGAATTAAAGTTGTAATGGATCTAGACTAACAATAATAAATCTGCGATTAGAAATATTTTTGATTTTGTTTATCTTAATTTCATACTTTTAGCTTTCTCAATACGGAATGATTGAATTACTTGTCTGGGCCAGTTGGGAAAATAGATGAGTAAGAAGGAGGTATCCTGTGAATTTTACCATGATCGCTTTTTTAATCCATTATAAAATAAAACAAAAAGTTCACTCAGGGCTTAAGCCTCTTTAAAGGGTCTAAAGCAAACTATACCTACTGTCAAGTACGATTTCTTTCCCTTGTTTGATACCAAACAAAATAATTAATTACAAAAGTTAATTAATTAGCTAATTTAAAAAAACGATTCTTGTTTTGTCAGTGCAAGAAATAATTGTGCAAAATTTTATTTTGATCCAAAATTGGGTGCAAAACATATCTAAATAGGCAGATGGAGTGAGTTTATATAAGCTTTTGTATAAAGCGATTTTAGGACAGAACATAGGTTATTGTTTTGTTATACAGCTATTTCATATTTCGACATTTAAATTCTCCCTTGTCAAGAGTCCATGTTTGTCAGCTTTAAGATAAATACGGACTATATAATAAACCATTTCCACGGATGACATCCTCATCAGACAAATTCAACACTGGATTACAACTTTTGATGTCCCAGCTTTCTTCGCGAGACTCTATTCCCATAACTGGGGTCTGCAAAGCAAATATCTGGTAGAGAAAATAACCCGAGGAGAGATAGCCCTGACCAAAAAGATACGCTTACCTGTCTAATCTTATTTGAAGACCGGCCACAGTTGTCTGCGCTTCCTTTTCTCTCTTTCTTGACCATTATCTCCGTGCTCCCACGTTCTCGGCAGGCCATTAGCCCTCTAAGCAAACTTGGTTAGTGAGGCCCAGGGCCAGGAACGTAAGCCAAAATACATACACAAGTACAAACACAGTCATTCTGTTTCATCAATAATATATAGTTTTATATGAACAAGTATCTTTCATCTAAAAATTACATTCCTTTAAAGAGCTTTATTTTTCTATAAATTCATGTTATAATTTTTTTTTCAAATATTTAAACAAAAATAAAAAAATTAAATTCCATTTTCAGCAATATTTCATTTTATTAAACTCTTCAAGCTAATATTTTAGTGCCTTTTTTTTTGTTTCACAGAGCAGATTACATTAATATCTCAGTAAAATCCCATTTAATTTTTCTCTAAGATGATTTATGTAAATCCTGTTTTTTTGTCTCTTAATTAGCATTTTTTTTTGTTTATTTGATATTTCTTGTTACCTTTTTCTTTTTAATGAACTACATTTTTTTTTTACTTTTAACCACGATAAACAGAATTTTTAATTACTGAGATTGGAAATAATATTGTACAAAAAATGAAATTAGATTGATATAAATACATAACTTATTTCTTTGTAATAGTTAGAATGTTATATAAAGTAAGTCTTAAGTGAATGATAGACCAAGAGAATATGGTTTGGAAACTATATTAAAGCTAACTCACATGCAGTGAAGCTTAACAGTGTTCCTGGCAAAATCAACATACATACCAACTATTTAAACAGTAGCCTACAGCTAATCACAGAGTAAATATGTTATAGATGAAACCAAAACTAGTGACTTGTCAGGGCGCTTACCTATTATACGCTCTATGTTTTCTGTAAACATGGGGGGAAGTGAAAAAGATAAGAACAGTTGATTTAACCAAACAAAAGTTGTCAATTTTGAAAAGAAAATGGGTGAAAATATTTTGATTTGTCAGAAGTTGGTACTTGACAAGAACATAATATTAAGTATCAGTAACTTAAAGTTTATAATACGAAACCCCCCCCCTTTCCCAAATAACAATGGTAATAATTTCATGAAGAATTTCACTCTTTCCTTTCCTTTCTCATATCTCTCTCAACTCTTGACATCTCTTTGTGTTACTTTGAATTTTTTTAAACCCCGTCTCTAACTCCTTCTGCTCTCTCACTCTCTCTCTCTCTCCCATTTTTTTCTTTTCTGAGTTCCCACCTTTCTCATCCATCTCTAGGTCTCTCTTTCTTATTCTCTCTCCCTCCCCTCCTTTCTCTTTCTTTATCTCTCTCTCTTATTCTTTCTTTTTTTTTACTCAACTCTCATTTTGTCTGTCAATCTTATCCTCTATGTTATGTCTCTTGCACCTCTCTTTATAACAGGTTCTTCTTCATCTCTCTGCTCTTCTCTCTCTCTTCTTCTCTCTCTCTCTTTTCCACTCTCTATTTCAGAATACATTTTGCCATTCTGATTATTTTGGTATAAGAAAAATGAGCTCAGTCAATTCAACTGTAGGAATACTTCTGTAACAAAGTGGGTGTCTGTTTTTTTTTTTCAACACATGACATCATACGCTTAACAAATGGAAGGTTCCGGTTTGTAGGCTATTAGAGCTAGGTCCAGTGCCTCGTGGCTTAAGCAGGATGTCCGGAAAATATGAAACAATTAAAAAGGCATTAGAAGCTGTGTCCCTATTTGGTGGTCAATTCCCGGTGGTCTGAGACTCACGTGGAGATAATTAGGAATTGGGGAACCAGGCCTGATCTTCATTAATATTGATAGTTTGAACATTGAATGTGCTTTAATTTGGTGAATCGAGCTTGTTAGAAAGAAATATGTTACCACAAGAAAATAGAAATATATAGATATATTAATGTTTTTTCTATAAGAAACAAATTCGCAATGAAGAAAATCATCCCGTTCTAAGATTTTATTGACAAGCTGTCGTTGTTAAAGTGTTAATGGAATACAAAATATATCAGACATAACAAGATACCGGGTCGAAGCCTATGGATATAGACTCACCTTGACATTCTGATGTAAGCTAAAGTTATATTTTTAAAACAACATTGTAAAATAAAATTGAAATAAAACTGAATTTCTGTGAATGTCAGAAAATAAAAAATAAAAATCAAATTCTACATTGTAGTCTTTTCGAATAGCAAATAGTTGAATCCACCGTTTTTCAATCTTAATCTATTGTCGTAAAAAAGATAGTGTCCATAATTTTAAAAAGCAGATCTTAGCTGAGATCGTAAGAGAGTGGAATGACATATTCTGTACTGTTGGCTGCGATCTTAATTTGGGCAAATGGATCGCTTGTTATTTAATTTTCATGTGCCAATTTGTTTTTAAATACGTTTTAAGCAAACATTCTATCGATACGTAATATTTGAGAGAAAACGTGTTTGTTTTGTAGTAAGTGTAAATTTAACAAGATTATAAAGAGAGGTGTCAGAGGCAGCCCCCATCAAATTCACCAATGGACGATAAATATATTCAAACCAGATTCTTGTTTTGATTGTTTTTCAAATAAAAGCCAACAGTGCAACACGTCGTCTAACTCTTCTGGAATAAGTAGAGTAGCGTTAAGATCAGCATGGAAACCTACTGATACAGTGTCGGTGGCACCTAGTGCGGTAGCTCAGGGTGTCACCCCTCCCCATCAACTTTCTTGAAATATGTTCCAATGAACACTATTGCTAGTTTTTTTTTGTTTTTGTTGAATCAATAGAGTGAGCTGATTACCCACTTTTATTGATTTTTACTCAAATGTAAAATCCCAATGTTTATTACACTTATTCAAATGTTATTGCAAATTTTACAATAATATTTAATTCAAATTATAAACAGACTTAACATCATATAAACATGTTTCTTTTGTTATACTTTAAATGGTATAACGTTGTGCTGTATTATTAACACCTAAACTACCATCTAGATGTGTCAAGGCATATTTGGGCATATATCTAGAGATTATATTATTATTTTTTCCCAATGTGTCTGCTTTTACCAAGTTATAATTTTCCAACTTGGAATGGTGTCGACTGGTGCGGACCGAACTCCTCACACCCCCTCCCCCCAGTGACGCCACTGCTGCAAGATATATCTCGAGATTTTATTAATATCTTTTCCAATTTGTCTGCTTTTGATAAGTTATAATTTTTCAACTTGGTTGTCACCCCCAAATTGGTGTCGACCGGTGCGAACCGAACCCCCTAGTGACACCACTGCTCCAAGATATATCTTGAAATTTTATTATTATTGTGTCAGATGTGTCTGCTTTTACCAAGATATAATTTTTCCAACTTGATTGCCACCCCAAAAAAAAGATGTCGACCGGTGCGGACCGCATCCTTGTTCCCTCCCCTAGTGACGCCACTGCTCCAAGTGACCTACTTTTTCCCAACATTTTCGATTAATAAATTGGAGTAGACGTTGTAAGAAATTAACCAAAAGGAGCCCGCACAACTAAACAAGTTTCCCATACGAACAGCATAGGTTAATACACTATTGCCCACTTGTAGGCCTACCTATCCTGATCATAATCGCTCTATTTACTTAATAAGTCTAAACTAGTTCCAGAATATAAAATATAGAGACTAGTTCTTGATCTAGATTTGATCTAGAATGAACTAGAATCTAGAACTAGAATTAAGATTAGAGCTAGAATTGGAATCTATGCTAGAATTTGATTTCTAGACTAGTTCTAGATCTAGATCTATTTTAGATCTGGAGCTAAACTCTTGATCTAATCTAGATTTAAATCTAGAATTAGATCTATCTAGATCTTGATCTAGAATCTAGATGTCGATCTAGAATCTAGACTAGGACAAGGTCTAGAAGCTAGATCTAGACTAGGTTTAGGTCTAGATTCTAGATAAAGATCCAGAACTAAATCTATAGCCTAATCTAGACTAGAATTTAGACTAGATCTAGGATTCTATAAATAGAATCTAGATCTACTAGAGATAGATCTAGGTCAATATTATGATCAGGATTAGTAGGCCAACTTCTGGGTTATAGTGCACTTATGTTGTTCGCATCAGATTCACTTCTTGATGTGATACTGCTGCTTACATAATAAATAAATCTGCACCCGTAAGCTATTAGAAGATAAACTGTTTTCTTAATAGATTATAAATGTACATTTTGCTCAAATCTATACTAATAAAAGGCAAAGCCCTGACTCACTGACTCACTGACTCATCACTAATTCTGCAACTTCCCGTGTAGGTACAAGGGTGAAATTTGGCAGGCGCATTCCCTACAGCTTACTTACAAAAGTGCAGCAGGTTTCGTTTCCCAATCGTACGCGTAACGGTCGTAACGGTCGACAACGTCCGCCATGTTGAACGTTCGTATTTATGGAGCCATCTTCACGAAACTTGGTACGCGGCTTCCCTGCGCTAACCGAAACCGATGTACGTACTTATTTAACGGTCGTAACGGTCGACAACGTCCGACATGTTGAACTTTCGTATTTATGGAGCCATCTTCACGAAACTTGGTACGCGGCTTCCCTGCTTATTTTAGTGTTTTTATACGTAGGAGGGCAAAAATGTGGGAGGCTCATTCTTAATTTTCTGTCGACGATTGTTACTGGCTTCGCTTCTTGGTACGGCGGTTTACTCTTTTCGCTTGGCTTTTGTTGTATCTTCGTTACAAGGGACGGCGTCACCTTTCTGTGTGCGCATCGAGGTCTTCTTTGTAGTCTGCTACAGCAAGGTAGCGTCCACGATTGGCGTTGTTATATCCCGACTCATTCATTCGACTGCTGGTATTTTACACTCACGTTTCATTTATCGCTCCAAGCGTACCCCCACTGAACATGTCTCTCGAGATGGTCACCATCGATCAAAGGACTGTGGCTTACCGGGTGGTTTCCATGCCCCCTGATGGATCCTGCCTTTTCCATTCTCTGTGCTACACATTGCACGGCCACATCAGACTCACTGCTGATGTCCGAAGGGACATTGTGTTGTATGTGCTTAACAACTGGGACAGGTTCAAGGTGTGGACAGATGATGGTACGGGAGACAATTACACAACACAGGAGCACTATCACAGTGAACTCATTCATTCGACTGCTGGTATTTTACTCTCACGTTTCATTTATCGCTCCAAGCGTACCACCACTGAACATGTCTCTCGAGATGGTCACCATCGATCAAAGGACTGTGGCTTACCGGGTGGTTTCCATGCCCCCAACACAACACAGGAGCACTATCACAGTGAAATGCTTAAGCCCTCAACTTATGGTTCTGCCTGTGAGTTGATGGCTGTCTCTGAGTTGTTTTCTTGCCGTTTTCAAGTATATCGAAATGGCCAAATATTCTACACCTTCGGACAACCGCCAATGCCTCTCAAACATCTTCGATTCTCAGGTGACAATTTGAGCAGTGAACATTTTGATGTCTACGAGTGTTTAAACTCTCAAAACCTGGATGAGAAGTTGTCGATGACACCGGTTGTACGCTTACAACGCTTGGCAAATCCCGAATGTCACTTAAACACAAGTCCTGCAAGTATTGAGGCAAACCACCCGCTGCAAAGCGCGGGTATTTTGCTAGTTGTTTAATACAATTAAATCTAAATCTAGATCTATATCTGGCCTCTATTTATTGTACTTTAGATTGTTGTCAAATGTGTAGCCTAATGAGGATATGTGAAAACTGCGCGCTATAAAATTAGTTTTTTTTTAAAACTTACAATTGAAACAAAGTTCGTATTAAAATTCTTTAAAAAAGCAATATTTGAATCAGTATTCTATTCCATGAGTTAGTTAATAAATGGAAAATCTATTTTGTAATAATCGATTGATACTTTTTCCATTGTGATCTTGAATGCACATTTTTTTTTTTACCAATACGAAAATTTATAAATGAACCTTGATTTATTAATAAAGAAGCCTGTGACCTTTTTAAAAGACTTGCTGCCTCTGAGGTTTTTCATTTCAACGTGGTGGATTTTTTTTTTTATTTTTTTTTTTTTTTTTAAATCTGCTTGCATATATAAAATTTTAAAAAATTAGATGGTTCACTTTCAGAAAAGAGAAAAGTAACCGTTGCATCAGAACTTTGAATGATCTAAAATATCATGATGTCCGATTTTCATTTTCTCTTCTAGTTTCTGAGATCCAAACGGGACGGACGGACAGACAGGCCACACAAACTAAAAGAGTCTTTTCCCCTTTCGGGTGCCGCTAAAAATTTAAAGTTGCATTTAAAACCTTTAATTGTGTTTTTTTTTTTATTTTCATTGAATAGATTTTTTCTTTTAGTACCATCTCCTGTTTTCGAAGTGGGCTTTTAAATGCTGAGGTTTTAAATAGATCTAAGATGGTATAGAGTGTATCAGAAAGTGAAAACATCCATTGAGATGTTAGGTATGCTTCCAATACGGTAATTAGTGTTTCAATGATTATTCTGGAAGTAGCGGTAGAAAGAGGAGAATATAGACAAATATACATGACAAAAAACACTGAGAACTGGAAGAAAGTCAAAACGTATGACGTCATTAAGTAATAGATACAAACTAACGCATAATTTTAATAAAATAAAATAAATTATAAATTATGGCTTATATATAGCTCTACTTTCATGCTCAGAGCGCTTTGGTCCAATCTCAGATGTGGACACTTGGGGGCGGGGGTAGGGGTATCTAGTAGAAAGTTTTTTCGTGCTGCCTTTAGGCGCTCAGTAAACACAACTCTGCCCGAGTCAAGTGTCGAACATCGAGCCCCTCTCATAGGTAGCCAAGCCAAGCCAAGTTCAAGCTTCCCACATAATTAATAGAGCCTTCGGTAAATCTAAAAACCTAATTTCTCTATATTTATTGGAAGTTAAATAAAAAAGAAGGTAATATATATATATATATATATATATATATAATATACCCTCTTTCTATTTAACTTCCAATAAACGGGACGCATTTATAACAATTTTTTTTTAAATTATTGTTTTTGTTGCAACGAAAAGAAACGGCCCACTCTCTTTCTCATTACTTTTTTCTTTCTCTTTCTCTCTCTCTCCTTCTCTCTCTCTCTTCTCTCTCTCTCTCTTTCTCTCTCTCTCTCTTCTCCCTCTCTCTCTCTTCTCCCTCTCTCTCTCTCTGTAACCCCTTTCGTTCTCTTTAAGCCCATCACTTTGTTCTTTTACAATATGATTTGAATTGGAAAGACCAGCTTTATAACGCCCCTCCCCCACATGCACAAACATGCTGTTAACCCGTGAATTATAGTATCACTTCTACTTATTCGCTCTTCGCCTCCCTAATGGCTGCTTTCAGGTTGCAAATCTTTGCTGTCTCTTAGCGAGCACATAATAGATAAGATAGCCCTGAGCATGAAAGTACAGCTTTTTGCGATTGGGCCCCTCACTAATAGAGAACTACATAGGTCGTTGAAAGATAGTTGCCTAAAACCTTCAAGAAGACCCACAGGCATACAGTGTGATGATACTATTCAGTGTAACATGTAACTGAATTGAGATTATTGACATCTTGTAAAAGGTGGTAAATACTCTGGACTGTCCATTTTGTAATTGTAGTGATAGAAACACTGAAACATGACGAGTTGATTTGGTTTGTGTCAAACTTTGCTTAGCTAAGGGAGCCATAACTCCTTCAGTCTCAGAAGACAATGGATGCGCCCAGATGAGTCGCTGCTGAAAATCCTGAAACCGAGCCTACAAATACCTTACTACGTCACTGGCCTGTAACCTGGTTTACGCCTTTTTCCGCTTGTATTTCACTATTCGTGCAACATCTGTTACTGTTACTGCCTTTTTTACGCTGTAATGTGTCACAACAAACTCTGCGAACTCACAAATTTGAAATGGATAGCCGATGGCAAACTTTGTTTACAGAAAGGCAACTGCAAGAAATTTATATTGACCTCATTTGACCACGCAACACTTGCGCTGGAAAGCAAGCGCAGGCGTAGTCAGTGAACTAAAAACTTTGACCTGGCCGAATATAAAAAAAAAAACCAAACTCAAATTAACACGGTGGACATTTTATAACAAGTGTGAGTCTCCCCTTCCTTTAAATCAACCATACAAATACAGTCTAAAATTCCCGAGTAAAACAAACACCAGCTCTGATTGCAACCATGTATAAAAAAAAAAGGTCCAGAAGCAAACAAAATCGACAAAAGCTGTTTTTCTAATGCTTCGCGTCTAGCCAGCTATGCAGAGCTGTTTTCTCAGCGTGCTACGCGACATGCTGGTGAGTCCATGAGCAGTTCCATTATCTCCTGCCTAAAGTTTTTTCTATCAAGTGCAACCATCCGTACACATTTTATTTTCAACATTGTATTGCTATTGAACGTGCTGCTTTTAAAGGAAAGTGGCAGGTTGGCAGCAGGCTGATGAAAAATGAAATAGAACTGAAGAGAGAATATGTGCAAGTATTTTTTTATGCCTCTTCAAAAAGTCGATAGATAGCTTTAAAAGCCTTTGTTGGAACTTCTTAAAGTTGTAGGCTTGTTAGACACTAACCGAATGGGCTAATCGATTGATTGCTTCCAGCACTGAGAAGTTTTTGGACTAAGTAGTTAGATCTATCCAGGTAGCAATCACACAATAAAGATAATGGGAGCGCAACATTCACCAAAGAAAATATCTACATTATAAGACTCTTCGAGGCATAAGACACGGAAAGTGGGGGGTGTGCAAGGCATAGACGGGTGGAGAAGGAATAGTGCGAGGCGCAATTATGGGGGATGTCATCATAAAACGTGAGCAAGGTAGTTTTAGTTTTCAATGAGCTTGCCACCACGTGATATCTGACAAGAAGAGAAACCAAAATGTAAATGTTCCCGTGAAACATACAGACACACCTTTCAAAACTGAAGCATACACGAGCACATGCATTCTAGAATAATTAATTGCTGCGACCTTGAACTTCATTGAGCAGGTCGTTGGTGGGGGATGGGTAGTGATGTCACTTCAGACGTCTAATCCTATCTACCATGTAGGCGTATGTATTAACATGACATACTGATTTGAACGAAAAGCTGTAATCCTTCTTTACAACAAAAAAAACACAAAAACTCAAATTTATTGACTAATATCTAGAGGGAGCATTGTTGAACAACAAGTTAATATTATCTATTTATAAAATAAAATGGGGCGTAGTGGCTGAGTGATAAAGCGCTTGGCTTCGAATCTCGTTAAGCTGGTCACAGGACACCTTCGTTAACTGTGAGCCACAGAAACATAATCTGCCCCATATAGATCAAGGTATAAAAGGGAACTTTACTTTTTTTTTATCTAGAGGATTACAATGCCTCTGTAATATCTGTTATAGAATGTATGTCCGTGTCTGTGACGTAACCATGAGTAAATCAAGGCGGATAGTTCGGTTGTGTAGGCTGAATAGATTCTGATAAAACCACTTGTGGTCTGTCATAGGTCAAGGTTAAAAAATAGGGGCATGAAGAAAAAAAATAGGAGGCAAGCGAGGGACGTGAGACAGTAAGAGGTGTACGTTTAATGATATCCAGTGCTTTTTTTTTGTGACGGTACGCACCGGTACGGCGTACCGGCACCTATTTGAACGAGGGGGAAAAATTATTTCTTTTCTTGTATTTTAACGTTTATTATTCAATTATTTATATTATTTATTAAAGAAAGGCAATCCATCACTGAGTACCGGCACATCATCACTGAGTACTGGTACCTCATCAGTGAGTACCGGCACCTTTTTTTTTTTTTACAAAAAAAGCACTGTTTATATCCATAAACTCCATAAAACAGTTTCAACTAATTCCTCTTAATCCATAAACGTTTATTAAAGACCTGCAATTATAGCATTTCTAAATACTCTTTGTATTCTGAACACACGTTTCTACAATCAAAGAGTCCTCCTTAGTGTTCAGAGAGGGGAAACAAACGTAAAATGAGGTTCTCATTTTTTTTTGCGATGGAACTTTGTCTCAGTGTAAAGTATAAATTGGCGTTTACATTTTACATGATTGATCTGATGGTCAATCCGGAGATCTGACTCTCTATTTGCATTAACTTTCTAACCAGTACACATGGAAAGAAAAGGCATTTGAAAAAAATTAGCGTGAAGACTTAAAAGTTTTTGGAAAGTCAGAAAATGATCGACGAAATTTCTAAACCAAGAAATGTTTCAACTTCCCTTGACCAATAGCTAACGACTTATCGATCTTGACGCTGACAATTTCCCTTTTTTTTTGTGTTTAAAAATGATTACTATTCCCATTCACCTATCCCTTATTCTATTGGAGCACGCATATAATTTGTCAACCGTCTTTCTCCCTTCCTTTTTTTTCTTTTCTGCGAGACTTATAATCTATTTTAAACCACGTTATCTCATGGAGGCGCGGTGGCTGAGCGGTAAAGCGCTTGACTTCCCAGGGTTCGAATCCTGGTTAATACTGGGATTTTTTAAATTTCGGGATCTTCGGGCGCCTCGAGTCCATCCAGCTCTAAATGGGTACCTGACATCAGTTGGGGAAAAGTAAATGCGGTTGGTCGTTGCGCTGGCCACTCGAAACCCTCGTTAACCGTGGGCCACAGAAACAGATGACCTTTACATCATCTGCCCTAAAGACCACAAGGACTGAAAGGGAAAAAAGAAAGAGAAAGATCTCATGAACATCTTTTATGGCGATTATAGTTCAATTAATAGTTTTCATTTCTCTTTTACAGCTTTAATTATTGCAACCATTTTTACTGCCATTACTTGCTTTGTATATATTAGGTAAGTGAACGTTTCTAGGATGACGTCTGCTTGGGGAAAGGAAAGTAAACTTTTTCCTGATCTTCCATCGATCTTAGGGAAGAATCTCTCTGGCATCTAATGAACTTAATCTACTTGTCTGTTGCATGAGCCGTGTTTGCAACAGCGTTCGCTTCTTGCCTCCGGCATATTTAATACTGTCCTGCCGCCCCTGCGATTAGTCTTAGTCGTCGTGGCACACTGATATTGAAAGTGATCTCCCCCCCCCCCCCCAGGCCCCAGCACCTTTTTTTGTTTTTTACGAGCTCTTCAATTCTACTGTATATAAAGCGTCATTGAATTTGAGATTCCCACTGTCCCCCACACACCCAAGTTCTCTTTTCAGAGCCATTCAGAAATACTTTGAAATAGTAATCTTTCACATTTTTTCAAATAATGATCAACCTTATATTGATACATTCATGTATATATATATAGCTCAATAATACAAAAACCTTGTGCAGGTAGAATTCCTAGTAACAAATAATGACTAAGCATTGACATACTATTATTTTCTTTGCTCAACTAAATAAAAATAACACCAATATTATCACTGTCATTTAAACTTAATTGAAGTTTGTTCAATAATTGCTGGTCTACAAACACAGTACGCGTTAAAATGTGGAACTAAATTCTCTTCTATATGGATTACACAAATATATTGCAATAAATTTACTCCAATAAATATGGCTCCTCATGTCTCGGAAGACAATGGAAATTAAATTAAAAGCAATGAATTATGGGTCATGAAGATAAAATAGGAATTCATCAGTTTCTTTTAGCAAAGCTTATATCAACTCATTCTGTCTGTCTGACTGTATGTGTTGTATAAAGTTTAAACACTGTCAGATTAAGTTAAAACTTTGCACATAAATCAATAAAAAAACTATTAAACAATTAGTTTATTTGGGATTAATTATTATGTTTGGTTTCGAAATAAAGAAAATAAATGCTACTCGGTGAGAGATGGGTATATATATGATTATATGGATTTAGTCCCCTTTGTACATTCTGATACGTTTTTTCTCCCACTTCCCATTCGCGGATCAAGTTTAAATTTGGCATAATTATTAATTGTCGATAACAATATATGAATCAATAAAAAAAATTAACTAATTAAATAATCATAGACTATTAATTAATTAATTTTGTTTTAGATAGCAGATAAGGGATAATTCCGTAATTTTCAGATACATTTCAGTTACATAAAGTTTGTTTTTTAAAAAAGTATTCTTGTTTCTAGTGCTTGTTTTTCTTATAGCCGACAGGGTTTGTCGTGGCTATTATTTTAGTGCAAAAAGGTTTTCCTATATTTATGTCTATTGAACTTTTGTATACACTAGTTAAACTCTGCAGCAGTTAATCTTAATAGGAATTGCACTATACAGAAAGCCATCGATAACTTTTTTTAATGATAAAAATATAACATGAGAATTGTGATTTTCAAGTCAATTTTTTTAATGAAGTATTTCTCACCAGCCACCAAGACCTGTTTCATTACTAATAATAGACTGTATCGTTAACACTTTTGGTTTGTCTAGAATGTACAACTGTACGACTACACATCCCTTCACATTTTAATTGAAAGAAATAACACTTTGCGTTGCCATAGAAACACATGTTAAAATCAGCTTTTTATCGTTGATTTGTCCCATCTCCTTAATATTTTATTTCTCCTACGCTCTTGATTTCGCCATTGCATTATTTATGGATTGACGTTAGGATGTCAACACTTATCCCTATTAAGCTATTTGCACGTCCGTCCGAAGAGCGCTCCACGCACCAGAGTCTATCTAGCTCCAACATCTGCATGGCTGTGAATGTCGTTTCCCTGCGTGCTCGTAACACTTGTCAGAAAGTCGCGCAGTCCTTGTTGGTGCCACTTAAGATCTTGTTGAATGTTTGATGCTGCTGCGCAAGATATTTTAAAAGACCAGGTTCCTCTTTGTCTTTTGACAACTCTGTCGTATGTCAATAACTACACACATAAATAGACCTGTTATGTTTTATTTCAAAATATAAATATCAGAACTGAGAGAAAGATTTTGACGTTTCGAGTGTTTTGAATTCTCTTCATTATTGGGAATTTCTTTTTTTTTTTTTTTTAGAAATTGTAGCTTACAAAAAATATTTTTCTTCAAAATTATCAAGGTCAAGGAAAAGGGTTTAACTGTACTTAAAAATATGCTCATGCTTTCTAACCTATACACTGGGCAGTGTGAAATGGCCCCTGTGTAGAGTGTCTAGTAGGGCAGCGTTTTATTTTGGCTAGTAATGTAACAGTGAAATGATAGAAATTAAATGATCACTGTTACCGGTACATAGCCTCTCCACATAGAGTCTCCATAGCCAGTTCATAGTCTCCACATAGAGTCTCTATAGCTAATACATAGCCCCTCCACAATGGGTTTCTATAGCCAGTACAAACCTTTCCACAGAGAGCCACAATGCTTCAGTACCAAATCCAGTGGCGTAGCAAGGAATTTGAGGGGCTGGGGGCTGACCCCTTTAGGGGTTCTGCATCTTGACATTCGACATCATGACATGAGATAATGGCGTAATATTTAATATTTTATGTAAAAACAAAATTTCGAACACTTATTCGGGGGCCCCCCTGAAGTTAGAGCCCGGGGGGAATTTTTTAAAATTTGGACCCCCTCCCCCACCCTAGCTGCGTCACTGACGAAATCCGCTTTTTTTTTTCATCAGATAAAAAAAAAAAAAACATGATATTTTCATGCGCCGTTTTTTTTTTTTACTTTGCCCCTAACAATTGGTTCAACCGGCTTGCAGATTTTAAGTTGCGCTTGAAAAAAAAAAGTACTTCAGAAGTACTATAAAATAAAGTTGGTTAACTGTACTTGTAGTTTTCCCGATTGAACAAGAACAGAAAGCAATTTAGAAACCTATGCACTTCATGTCAAATGTTTTCAGATCAATATATACTTATTCTACAGTGATTGCACATACATTTAAAGTAGTGACCATGGATCGTAAGAAGGTATCATTTTGTAAATATTCTTAGTCTCGATGTAGTGAATTATTCACTGGCAGGATCTCAAAACACAGGAGTAGATATGGATTAGTTTATCTTCAAACTGAGACTTAACGAATACATGACATGAATGAGTTACAGCTTTACAGACTACAGAATGTGTCCGAATTATTTCCTACTATTTAGAATACTTCTATTAGCGTTCTCTTATTTCTCTAAGTCCGTGGGAGGTTTTAGTGTCCAGATTATCCCAGAACCAGTTTCATACATGATGTAAAAAATTCATGCCTGACCCATATCTGTCAGTGACTTAACAGTCTCCACATAGTCTAGCTTGACAAATGTTTATACTGTATAGGTTGAAAAGTAAAATAGAGAATCTGTGTAATGAGAGGTAATTGGTGTGATCTAGATAAGATCATTATTGTGACATACTTTTATTAGGTTATTTGGTCGTCCATAATGTAACTCTCGTGTGTTTAAAAAGATAACTACTCAGAGTTTGGTATAGATAAGATCAACTTATAATGACAATCTTCAAATGGTCAATTTACAAAGTAATTTTCTTTCCGTTGTGTAAATGCTTTTATACACATATGCTTACAAACGATGTTTGAATAAAATTTTGGTTGCTACATTTCACAATCTTTTATTTTATTTCGGTCTTTAGTTTTGCGTTGATATTATTTATAGTACAATTTCATTTGAGAAAACATTCAATTATTTCTCTATTCAGAATTCTAGAACAAAACTGTAGCTGGGTACGCAATAAATGTGATGTCCATAACTACATATCTTTATGATTATATCTCAGCACTATGGCCCCTCTATTACAAGAGTCCTAACACTGGACAAGGTTCGAGACGGACTGCCTGTTTTCGTATCTCTCTTCTTGCTTCCTTTTCTTTTTTTCTTTTTTAAAACGTGATTAGTTTGGAAGAGAGTCGTTCTCCAAAGTTTTAATTAAACCCTGCAGGAATGAGGCGCTTTGTAAGTCCCATACAAGGGAAGAGTTGCCGCCCCTAGGCTACGCTATGGGAAGATAAGAAGGCTAAAAGGAATATTAAAGAAAAGAAAATGAACGTGTTTTTTTTTTCCTACTGTGTGGAATTTTTTGTTTACGACGTGGACATCACAGCAGGGGGCAACTAGGGGTATGATCTATTAGTCCACTGTAGCAAGGCCTCACGTGCCGTATATGATGCAGACGACCAAATGATGCGCCCTTATGTTATTTCCTGAGATGTTACCAGAGTGTCGAGTCCCTTTATTGGATCAATAATTATTGGTTTGGGAAGTCAGACGAGAAAATATTTTTTAACAATTTATTGATTGAATTGAGAGCAAGAAATAGAAAGAGAGAGAAAAAGAACAAAAAGGAGAGATTTGTTTCAAAGAACAGTAAATACTTCGTCACATGTTCAAGAAAGGAGGCATGCCTAGTGAACAATAGGAGCGCAATGATTGGTTGAAGACGGCGTCTGACGTCAATAGACGGGCTATTGTACTTTTTCAAAAGTTGCTTCAGAAAAAGAGATGAAAAGAAAATGTCTTTGAATCACTACAATTACCGGGGTTTTGTGTAGAATTGTAGAGATGATTTATTGATCAACGTACCAAGATGAATGCAATGCCTTATGAAGTGAGGGCCGTCTACTATCTACATCTGCGAGACAGTCAAGACGATGATTGGTGGATCTAAATTAGCAAACAATGGAGATTGTATGTTTTGTGCATTAACATTTAAAGGTTTTGTTAAAAATGAAGTACATACACAATGACGGAAATCTAGAAATGGAAGGATATTTTGTTTTCTTCCACTTCTCTCTCTGTCTCTCTCTCTCTCTCTTTGCCTAGAAACCAAAAAAAAAAAAATCACTATGGAAAACTTTTTTTTTAAAGCATAAATCAAGTCGCTCTGTCTGTCTATCTGTCTGGTACAAACTTTGAACACGTTATTTCTTCCACACCCATTCTCGGATTAAATTGAAACTTTACACAATTATATATTGTACCTAACAAAATGCGAATCAATAAAAGAATTACTCTATTGGTCAATTAATTGACATTAGACAGGGCAATCAAGTTCCAATTCAAATCTAAGACTGATGAAGAGGCTGTGCATCCATTGTCACTTTTCCTTTGCGATCTTCTCCAGTCATCAAACATCTGCATAAATCTGAGTTGCCTCCCTTTAGTTATTACACAATTTTAAATTTTAGTAAATGGTAAACATTTTGAGACAAACACAACGTTTAAAAAATAAAGAAGAAACAGTTGTAGGTCGCGATAAGCAAAAGAATGTCAGATTTATAGAGAAAAACAAAGTACGAAAAAAAAAAGATTTTCCAGAAAATGCTAAAGTGTCGACAGTGATGCCCTGGCGATGTTTCCGAAAAAAAATATAGGGAGCGTCGATGAACAAGTTTATTATCTATTTATAGAATACAATAATATGCAGCAATTACATTCTATAGTTACTCCCCCCTATGAAGAAAACAAAAGTTTATATAGAAAATCATGACCACAGTAGACTTAAGAAAATATGAATGTTATAGTATTACTTTTTTTGTAGGTTAACATTTCTTTTTTTTAAAAAAAAACGCCATTTCTCTATTATGATATTTAAATCTTATTGGTCTTTTCTTCAAATAATTTAAGAAGTAGAAATCTCATTGGTCTTTCAATGTGGTTACACGTAATCAAGGGAATTTATATTTTCCATTCTCCTGTAGTGAAGACTTGAAAAGCAAAGAGAATCAATGCGCAGTGGGAGTCGAGTCTACAGAACATAGGGTCTGAAATAAATGAACGGAAGTCTTTAGAGACACTGCCGTTAGCTGTATGGAATGAGTTCATTCAAAATGGTGAAGTCATAACCACCTGTACCCGCACTAGGGACAGCGGTCAACGTCTTGATAGCTTTACAAAGGCAAGAGCAAGCAGTAGATACAAGAGGTGGGCGGATAATAGGTTCGGACTTAACTATAAACTTTACATTTGACTTCTCTTTGATGCTTATTTATAAATGCTTATTTGTGAATGCTTATTTATGAATGAGAAATTTTAAGCCGCTACACCAAATTAGGGGCTTGACTTTAAATGTGTTTTCTTATTAAAGTTCATTTATAAAATGTATTGTAGTCTTTTAGTAACATTTGTTGAAGATACTCAGAAAAAGACAAAGATTAAAGCATATTTCTTATTCCATATGGTAGGACGAATTCGTATAAGTCTTCGTTCTTCCATAGTGCCATTAGAGCCTAGAACGGGTTGCTCCAATCAACAATAAAAACCAATACAAACTCTATTAAAATATGGAAGCCCGTGTATCGCATTCATCATTTTTTTTTAACGCCTGTCATGTATGAGATAAGATTATGTTTTTTTTAATGCTCTCTAGATCTTTTCCTTCTTCAATGTCTCGCTCTGCTCCTAGACTACTACTGTTTTACTGTTACTGGTGCTCAAACCACTTTCACTAGAATGCCAACACTCCAAAGTAGGCTAAAACCTTAAACGTTTGCCAACAAATCCTATATAGTCACATTTGTAAAGCGTACCACAATTATTTGCGGTTGACCTTGCTAAGGATCACAGAAAATGGAAGCTGTGGTCTTTGAAGAGTATTCGGGTAATGGAGACAATACAACCTTTTTTTTTATTCAAAGAGAGAGAAGTCACGCCATCGTAAAGGGGGCTAAGTTGTTGCCTTAGCTCTCTGAAGTCTAACTAACACATTACTTGAACGTTGACCTCTGGCTAGATAGGCATGAATCTCAGACTAGTTAGACATTTATTTTCTGATTACGTGGGCATTGACCTATGAATAAATAGACATTAATTTCTTATTAGAAAATACTTGATATCTGATGAGATGAACAGTAAAAGATGGGCATTGATCTCTTATTAGATGGACATTTACCTCTTATTAGATGGACTTCGATCTCTGATTATACGTGCATCGATCTCGGATTAAATTAGATGGGCCTGATTATACTGGCATTAATCACATTAAATTAGATGGGCATTGACCTCTGATTAGATGGGCATTTATCTCTTATTAGAAGGGCATCGATCTCTGATTATACTGACATTGATCTCGGATTAAATTAGATGGGCCTTGACCTCTGATTAGATGGGCATTTATCTCTTATTAGAAGGGCATCAATCTCTGATTATACGGGCATTGATCTTGGATTAAATTAGATGGGCATTGACCTCTGATTAGATGGGCATTGACCTCTGATTAGATGGGCATTGATCTATGATAAGACGGACTATGATCAATGAATAGATGGACATGGATGTCTGATAGTAAATGCTGTAAATGGAGATCTCTGGTAGATGAAATTAAACGTATACAATGTGACATTATACAGGGTACGGTACCAGGCAAAAGATATCGAAGACACAGAAAATTGCATGAGGGAATTAGGTCAAGGTGATACTCGGCTTTAGAGAGCCCCAGAGAACCGAATCACACACAATAAGTTAATCTCAGTTATCTAATTTCCCTCTGCATTTTGATTTTTAATATCCCTTCATGTTCTATGAGCAATAAAGTTCAGTTAGAAAGAAAATAAGAGAAAGTGATATGAAGAAATGTGCTAGCGTTATAATGTAACATTAAGAAAATAAAATTACATGTTGAATATTGGGAAATATTTTAAAATAAATAGACATAACAACAACCAAATAATGCTGCTATATTGAAAGATAACGCTTGCCAACAACAAAAGTAATTAATTTGCTATACACACAGAAAGGCTTTAAATATGATTCTCAAAAAAAAAAAAAATGTAAAATGATTTATTTAAATGTTTTCTGTATCAATAACATTATATTATAAACACCGGATACACCAAAATAAGCTAACTATTTATGGATCGGACTGAAAATCTCCATGGAAAGAAATTTTCATTGATATTTCATAAATAGAAAGTTCAAACACCCTCGTTGGCTATAAAATATTTAGTGATGTTTTAACATACTTTGTGGAGCTTATTACACTACCTCTATTCAAGCCGTAACATCTTGGAGGGCAGAACTTACACGTTGATCTCTAGTGCGTGTAGTGCTATTTTCAACAAATTTAACAGTGTATTATATACTTCAACTTGTATAAAGGAGGTATTGACTTTTTAACATTTTTTAATTGTTTATATTTATAATTTGTATGTTTTTATAAATAGCAACAAAGAAAGGTCTAGCAACCTATTGAAAACAAAGTCTCCAACGATGTCAAGTATGATCCAGAAAAACATTTGTTTAAAAATACGTCTAAAAAGAAAAAGATTGCTCCGTTGAACAGCTTATAGAGCAATTATCTACCCTTAAAACTAATGAATGCTAATTTTTTTTTTAAAAGGGAACATACTTTGCCTCCTCAGCACCTACCCCCCAATTTTTCTCCGAGCTTAAATCCTGCGAAAGTAAAAATCTGCTAGAGTTTATAAAATTAAAATAATATTCTAGACTTTGAAAACAATCCACAAAATGTCGTAGTTATACTATACACACGTATAACGTGCGAGAAGATTAATTTGATACATTTTTTATTTCCAAACTACATTGATACTAAACAAAGAAGCAAAAGTTTTAGTTTAAATATTGAAAACACAATAGGATTAATTGTAGCCACTGCCGCCATCAAGCAGCTCCTAAACCTTCAAACCACGCGATGGCATCGTTGGCGTCCTTGAGGCAATCAATACAAGGTGCCTGGAAAGATAGATGAATTAGGATTGTTATGGTTCATCGCTAGTTGACATGATCGCAATCAGTTACAGGTAAATGGAGAGAGCACTCAAAAAATCCACTAATGCTACACAGGAGCGTAAGCTTGTTTTAGATCGATTGGTAGATAAACTATTTTGTATGGGAGCTTATTGTGGGTGCTATTATCCTGTTTATTTTTTCAAGGGATGAGTGATAGTTTTACCAAAACTTTGAACATGTTTGTGATGCTATGTTTTGTAATGTTTACACCTGTATTCCATTACTTATAATGTTACATTACCTTACCTTACCTATTCATTAGTCTGCTGGACTGTTGGGGGCATAACGCAAGATTCGTCGACCGTCCTTCTCCATTCCTCTCTGTTTTTGCCTTAGTTAGAACCTCATTCAATGGCAGGCCCGTCTATTTTTATATTGTCCTCCCAATGCTTTCTTTGTCTGCCCCTTCTTCTTTTTCCTGGTACTGTTCCCTGAAGGAAGTCTTAGCGAGTCCCGAAGATCTTGTAATATGACCATATATTTTTTAGCTTGCATTTTTTTGCGATGTTATTATCATAAAATTCTTTCTGCATTCTATCTACTATAATACTTATATCACACTTGAACAGAAAAAAAAAGAACAGTAGACTACTGACTGTTTAGTCAGAATGTGCTGTAAATACACACACTGTTCCTATGTCGTATAGCTATAGTTATTTTACATTGTTATACTAGAGCCAATAATGATTTGTTAACATGACGCTAAAAATATTTTTTATGGCGAGAATGAACTTTTTATTTCAAAGCTTATTTGTCTGGCAAGAAAGGCAAGACTACGGTGCTTGACCAGTGGCGTAGCTAAGTAATTGCCATCATTTGGGGGCCCGAGGGGCTTGATCTCTTTAGAGGTCCCTGCATTTTGACATTCGAAATCATGACCTGAAATAATGGAGTAATATTTAATATTTAATGTAAAAACAAATTGTCTAACACTCATTCGGGGGCCCTCTCAGGTTTGGGTCCGGGAGGGGGGGGGATTTTCGAATTCTCCCACTCCTCCCCCACCCTAGCTTCGCCACTGTGCTTGACTCACTTAGAGGAAAGACCACGATGCTTGACCCACGAACAGAACACTGGTTGAGCAATTCATCTTTTTTTTTAATTCAAATTATTTTTGTTTTCATTTCTCTCTGTGCCTGTTGTAAGAGACCCCACAGTGTACATTAATTATTAGTTTAAGCTCAAATAAACTCGAACCGGGTCTTACTGGATTGAATATGATTGAGTCGTAACGGATTTTATTCGGATCGGATACGGATAAACCTGATCGGATCTTTACCAAAAAAAAAAAATGGCCAGTATAAGGATCGAACCCAAGTCATCCGCGTTATTAGCACAAAACTGTCGACTTCACTGCCAGTTTCAGGATTTTTCAGACTTCCACACACCCTACCAGTTTATTCCAATATTCGCCCATGAAGAGGCTGAAAATTAATAGTAAGAACTGAATAGCACTTTATCATCAATGATTAATTTGAGAGGTGAGAATTGTTAATGTTAAAAGCTGTGACTATGAAACACATTTCTAAGGTCTTGCAGAGTTCAGGTTAAGAAAGTAACCATTTGAAACACAGTAAAACTGAAAGGAAGAACAAATCGCACTTAAAATAACATGGAATATTCTAGCGTCGTCTCATTAAAAAAAAAACGTAGAATTTAAAATCATCTCAACCTAGACTCCAGTGAAACAATCCATACAATGTTTCATGACATCTTAATTGCAACAAATTCCTAAGCGTTATTACAAATGCATTCACTGATCACGCACTCAGTATTCTCAGCTTAGTTTATGTTACGTGTGGACTGTTCTAAATAGTATTTACATTAGTATTTATTAGTATGTACTTTACCATGTTCTCGATAAACGAATGTTAAATTCTTTTTTTTTCTAGATTATTAAAGGAGAGTTTAGGCTTAAATCTCCCTCTATCAAGAGTCACTAAAACGTTGATTAGTGTCGTTTACAAACAGTTTCACTTAAATATAGCGTCCATCATGTGAATGTAACCTTTCAAATGTTTCTGTTCGTCTCAAAGAATAATTGAAACTATTGTACTAGTAGTAGTTGAGTATATCACTATACAGGGCATCTGTTTTGGCTTACGATTAACGATGGTGTAATGTTGCCAGTAAAATACCAACCGTCTTTTACCAACAAATTTCAGGTGCCCATAAGATTTGGGTGGACCGAGACCAAGCGGTATAGCAGGACCTAACACTGACCTGCAACGTTTGGGCAATTTAGACTAATAGCTAGTTACCACGTCTCAGGTCTGATATCACGACTAGTTGTGCATTGTTTATTTAAATCACTGCTAAAAAAAAAATAGTTCATGTACATCAAAAATGTTTTCCACCAAATGGAAAAGGGGCACCCGAAACTCGAAACACCGACAATGAAATAAAATGGTTTAGTAAAGCAGATAGGGTGCGTGGTAAATTGATGGTACTGCATTTGGCTTCCGAAATGAGAAATCTCGGGACTCGGGTTCGAATCTCGTTGAATACTGCAGTTTTTGATTCCGGGACATCAGTTGAGGAAATTAAAGGCGGTTGAGCTGGCCACATGACACCCTTTTAAGCCGCTGGCTAAAAAAAGCAAATAATCTTTAAATCATCTGCTCTATAGGTCGCAAGGTCTGAAAGGGGTACTTTACTTACTTACAGATATGTTAATAAAATGTTTTACATGTTCCTTAAGAGTTGAAGATAATTACTTCCTAGTCCGAAACTCCCGCAGGACGACGGGGGATTGGAGCGGGCAGGGTTTGAACCCTGGACCATCGATAAATCTGAACGACAGTCCAGCGCGCAAACCGCACGACCAGGCAGCCATCATTTTCACTTAAGTTAACCCTGTTACATGTATATCTACAAACTTTAAATAAAAGCAATCTCTAATATGTAGTCTTTAATTAATACAAAAAGGTACAAAATAGTTACTTTAAGAGCTACGGGAAAACCCTTTGTTTTTCATAAAGTAAAAGTTATGAAATTTTTTAATTAAATACAATTTCATACGTATTGATGCTCGTTGTTACCATTTAACTCAAGAAACTCCAGTCACCCACATGAACAACACCAACAAAAAAATATGTTCAGACAGAACCCCCCCCCCACCCCCAAGTCACCAGACCCCACCTTTCATTAACAATCGACTAGTTTATAAATCCCTTGTGGTTTGGCCGACGACACAAAGGCCGCAGATGAATACCCCCCCAATGCCCAGCACGCGTGGATGAAGTGCAATGTTGTGAGAACAAGTGTTTGCTTGTTCGCTTAATGCGTTTGTACCTTTACAGCAGCAGCGTCACCCCCCAACTGACTCTGGCCCAGTCACTTCTACCAGTGTACATATATCAGTGAGTGTCATGAAGTATTACAGAAACTACTTTTCAATGCCGAAGTGAACTAATAAAATAAATAAATAGTGTCAGAGATGGAACATGTTTATATCAAATTTAAAGTACAGCTTTTATGATTTGTTTATGTCCCTGAAAATAACAGTTAAAAAATCTCATATGTAATGTAACATGCCTTTTTCAGCGGCCCCGGAAAAGGGGGAAAAGCCGCTAATAGTTTTTTGTTGTCTGTCCGTATTAGTATATATTATATTATACATATATATATACATATATATATATATATATATATATATATATATATATATACATTTCTTTTAAAGGTGAAAATGGTGCTATTATTCTGATTACTCTAAAATAAATCTTAAATCTACGTCACAGTAGACACATTTTTTTTACCTCCTCAGAGAATAAACTGTGAATACTATAACACTACTATTGTAAAGTACATGTCAATGACTATTTGAATTAGCATAATCTTTGGATGTGTCTGATCACTCTGATGCACAAGTGATAAACACATTTCCATTGTTTATATAAATATAACATTATTATAATTATAATGAGCTTATAGTAATGATCTGGCAATGTCAGGATGTGAATTCCTTCAATGTATTTCCCTTACTAGTGTCCCAAAAGAAATATTTCTTATGATGTGAGTAGATCAGCAGAGTTATCACCCTCTGTCGAGTAGTGAGAATCTTCCTTGGTATAGGGCCTCGAAGATGATTGCGAAGTCAATAGTCAACACTCAATTAACTAACATCACAATAGTTTATATTGTTTTCATTTGAATTAAAGGCCCATGTTGTTGTTTTTTTTTTCATTGTATTTTTTTTTAATGCTATGAGATGCAATGTTAATAACTGCATTCAAATTACAACAAACACACACAACAATTGTTCCAAAGTAATTCTGTGGTCAACGAAGGGAGTCAGGTCAGTGGCTGATGTGAGATGGACCCAGTTAATCTGATTACCAAGTACTCACTGGCTTCATTTGATGGGACACATAGTGGACCGAGATCAAAGGGACAGTCAACTTTATTTCCTTTAACATACTGACGGTAACCGACCAATGGCTACTTCCAGCATTGCGTTTCAATAAACTCAGTCTCAGATGGCTGTAAGTGCCTCAGACAACTTATTTTCATCGGCTGTTAACTGTAAATATTTAATGGCATAGAAACCAAGGGAAATAACATTTCAGAGGTATATAAAACTTAAAAAATATTTTTTGGATCTATAAGGCAACACTATGACACAGTATAACAATCTCCTATTTATATATAACACAAAATTAATTAATTACCATAAATGATTGAGCTATTTGGATATTTTTTGCCTTATTTATTCACGTGCTGTCATCAACAATGTGTAATTGTGTCAAGTTTCAATTTGATCCGAGAGTTGGAAGTGGGAGAAATAACGTGGACAAGATGTGTAGCAGACAGACGGAGACAGACAGATTGAGTTCATAGAATCGTTGTAAAAAATACATTGCGACAATTTACAAAATTACTACCGTTGTTTGAAGACCAGGTGTGTTGTTTTTTTTTCAAAGAAAATTATAAACAACTTAATATAAAGAGGGATCTCATGTTTTTAAACATGAGGCCCCAATACATATAATATTTGGCCATTCAGCTGGCAAGATTCTGTTGATACATTCAACAACGTTATAGTTCGATTAATAGAGATGTCAAGGAGTAGACTAGTAGGCTTGTAGTCTAGATAGCATTTAGAATTAGTTGCGAGACATGAACATATTTTTTTTTATAAAGAAGAGGTAAAAGAAGTTAAGTCATGCTCAACTTGTTCAAATGCCAGTTTAAATTTATTCAAATTGTGTGCACTTTCCATATTACACACAGTTTGTGCTATATAAAATAAGTTTTTATTTTTTAAACGGTCCATACGGTTATAAAGTATCTATACTGGTAACATTCATGAATAATGTCTATCGCTTTTCATTATTATATTGATTTATGATTAAAAATAACAATTTACTTAAAGTCCTTTGTATGTTAATATCATTTCTTTACCTTAAAAGTGGGTGAAAAGATGACTTCGAATGTTATACCGCTTAGTATTTTAATATCAAATAAACTACGATCCATTATTTGACTAATAAAACTACAATGTGGTTTACTTTCTCAATAGCGAATGCAATTTACTTTATCATATTAAATTTAAAAACAAGGTTTACCTTTTCAATTTAGTGTCCTAGAATTTTTAGCCTACACAGTTTTTCAAAGCTCCATTTCATCTCTTTCAAATTGTTTGACTTATTTCTTTGTAACATTTCGTTGAGTAATAGCTGATTTTAATTGAAGATCATATTGCATTCTAGTTGGGTTTTTTTTTTTTTTACTTTTTAAAAAACATGGCTTTGTTATGTTATTTAGTAGTCTTTTATTTGGACTAAAATAAATGTAATATACTGGTATTAGTGGGAAAAATAGTCAAGCCATTTCATCGTGTGTGTGTTTGATTACACACGAGTTCTATAACAGAGAATCAGGTAACGAGAACTTGAGATTTAATGTTTCGAAATCATCTGAAATTTTTTTAATTCATAAAACGAGAGTTTCAATAAAAGTTGAAAGGAAGGTTTGAATGGTTTAGAACTGCGACAAGGAACAAACACATTTCTTTCTTCTCCCACACAGCTCACGCCAACACTTACAAAAATTACGCCTTAAACGCACTGATTGGTGAATCCTTGGCTTCCGATCCAAGAGGTCCCGGGTTCGAATCTTGGTAAAGACTTGTATATTTAATTTCTAGATTTTTAGGACGCCCCTGAGTCCGCCCAACTGTAATGTGTACCTGACTTTAATTGAGAAAGTAAAGGCGGATATTGTTGTGCTGGCCACATAGCACTCTCGTTAACAGATGACCTATACATCTTCTGCCCTATTGATCGCAAATTCTGATAAGGGAACCCTTAATTTTTTTTATACACACTCATGTCAACATAAACTGACGCCAATACACCAAACCTTTTTTTTTTCCCTCTAACATTGAATCAAGAGTTTTTATTTAAAAGTCGGTTGTAAATTCCCGAAGTGATTTTCACAGTTTCTTCTCCAATGCCCGATGTCTCTCCTAGTCTCCTGGCGGAAGATGGAGACCAGGTCGGTGTTTGTTTAAGATTTCACGTCACAAGGCTTTGACTGGGGTGTTATCTAACATCCGATGTTGATAGCTTTTTCTGGTAGAGAAAGTGAGACCATTCAGTCTTTCCATCTCGCTCTCTCTCTCTCTCTTTCTCAACCCCCCCCCCCCCCCCCCCCCGTCTCTGTCCTTTCTCTATTGTCCAAACGTGAACAGAATGAATCGTGTATAACATATTTTCTTACAATCTGATTGTGTGATGGAAAAAAGTGTTATTCATGTAAATGATGTCATAGTTGGTTGAATTTATATGGATTCTTATTTCCTCTCAGCGCTCAAAGCTAGGAGATAATCCCCAGTAAAGTTAAAAACCACAAGGACAAAAATGTGTGCAAAAGATGCATCAAATAGCCAAGTGATAACGTGAGAGAGGAATCAAGGCTTTGAAAAGAAAATATTGTCAACTCTTTTTTTTGTTCAACCACAGTAGCTCGTTGAATCCTACAGAGAGAGAACTCAATTAAATAGTGGTAATTAATTATTTTGTTTGATATCAATAAGTGAAATTAATTCTTGTGTATTCGCAGAAACGGTTAAATATGTTGGGTTTCGTCCCCTTAGATAATTGTACTTCTCCCACACCCATTCTCGGATCAAGTTGAAAGCTGAAACAAATATTTAGTGTTCTTTTAAAAACGTTCATCAATTTAAAAAAAAAAAGTCAATTAAATATCGGTAATTAAATTCTTTTGTTTCATATCAAATGAGGGAAACAACTTCTAAATTATTGACAGATATAGTTTCCCTTAGATAAGTTTTTTTTAACGACTTTTAAAAATTTCTGCTTGTTTCTTTCTATATTTTTATCATCTGTTTTCTTTAAACTGAAGCTAAACACTTGCTCATTCAGTTTAATAATCAGTTCGTTCGAAAAAGACTTTTTGGAGAATTCAATAAATTAGACCTATTCGAAAGATAATAATTTTTATATAGATCTAAACATTTTCTATATAATGATATATTTCACTATCAAAGTATATTTGATACAAATTTCTTTTGTGATTTAAAATAGTTTTTAAACCCCAACGCCACTTTTAAAAAAAAACTGTTTTTTTTTTTTTTAATCAATGTCTAATATTAAAACAATACTTTGTTATTGTTGAAAATCTTATAAGTACATATATGCTTAGATCATTTAATCTTTTGTTTGCTATCTATCTCCTTCTCCATCTAAAAGTACATCCAGGTCAGTTACGGTCAGTATATTAACATTCTAGTACTAAGTTGGTCACTCCTGTTATTCAAGCCTAACCAACACTTGAGACGTCTTGACCAAATCCCTTGTGATAGGGTTCCATTAATCTAGAGCTCTTGCATTGTGCTTTGACTTCCATGCTACAAACTAGGTCAGAATTAAGGAAATTCTGTTAGCTTTTAAAAATGTAACAAAAGTATACCTTTCATGTTTAATGCTGTTCTTGAAATTTATGCCAATTTAAAATAGCTAAATCGTTATTAAGTTCCTTTTTACAATACCTCTATTCTAGTCAGAACTTCATGGAGTCTGGATCCTGGAATCTGAATCCAGCAGGATCAAAAACGACTCTAAAAGATTTAACTAAAAATGTAACAGTTGATGTAAATCGCTGAGCAAAGACTGACCAGTTTGTTGACCACACGGGGAAAACTCGAGTTGGACCTTTATATTTTTTAAAGTAAAAAAAAAATAATGTTAATTTGGCTGGTGTCTATATCTAGGTCTAGATCCAACATGGCGTAGTCAGCCATATTAGAAATAGAAATAGATCTAGACTAGATCTTAAATGATATAAATCAGAACATTAGGTCTAGTGTTAGATCAAGATGTCCATAAATTGAACATACCAACAAATAATCACCTAAATATACATTCCTCACTAGCCGAATAAAAAAATCCTAAGTTCCAGGAGTTGAGGTTATCAAGGGAACTGAACCAAATAATTTTTTTTTTTTTTTTTTTTAACTACATTTCAAGTTTAATAATGGACAAATGATAAACAAATAAACAAATGATATTATTGCTCTTTGTTAATAATGTTTTGTTCCTTCAGATTATTATGTCGCGGTGACCGAATGGTAAAGCACTTGGCTTCTGGTCCAACGGTTCTCTGGTTCAAAGCTCGGTAAAGATTAGGATTTTTATTCTCTGGATTTTGAGGACTCCTGAGTCCACCAGACTCTAATGGGTACCTGATATTAGTTAGGGAAAGTAAAGTGGTTTGTCTTTGTGTTGGCACATAACTCTTGTAAACCGTCGGCCTTTAAAAAGATGACCTTTACACCGTCTACCCCATAGATCGTAAGGTTTGAAATAGGAACTTATTTTTTTACGTCAAAACCCAGACAAAAGCCAATGTGCAGGATTTAAACCCTAGACCTTGGAGACGAAAAGCCAGAGAGTATGCTACACCACCAGACTTTAATATCTTAATCAATATAACTAACAACGACCATTGTTGAGTTATCCGAGACAATGATACACAGCAATAAAGAAATCAAGTTAGAAAAAATAATTAAGGAATGAATAAATAAAAAGTCCTAACATCTTTAAGGGTTCAAACTCGCAAAGCGTAGCACCCATAACAGTGAAGTGCTTTAGAAGCGTTCTCTCATTCGTCCTGTCATTCTTGTTACTTTGAGAGTCAGCTTTCTTTTGTTTAAAATACAGTACTGGCTCTTCCGGTTCACACTTTGCTTTTATTGTACATATTTCCTGGTCATTTTAGACACGTCATGTCATCACTCCGGCCACGCAGCGCTCTTGCAACAAAGAGCTAAACATCCTTATATTTGTTTTTAAGTATTCAAGGAGAAATTTTCATTTTATTTTTGTCTAGCCTTGGAAAGTTGTTTTTTATCGATTCCCATGACGAATTTTTCCGAGACCTATCAACACAAATGATTTTCTTGGATAAGATATAGCCCTCGGGAAAGATGGTGGATTAAGTACATGTAAAATGAAATCAAATCATTGCCTTGATAAATATCTATATTTCGAGCTTAGCAGCAGAATAAGTAACTTTTGTTTTTTATTAGCCTCCTCCGCCTGGTCGTATTGAATGCGCTTCGGACTGTCGTCCCGAGGTACCATTCCTGCCGCCATCAACGGAGGTTTAGGCTAGATCAAAATAATCTTCATTTCTGATGGTACATCTGAAACTTTTAAGTCAATTGCAGTTGTCATTAAAAAAACAAGTTTATGGTGTATCCTTGTACTGAATATGAAAATATTGTTAAACTATGCAGTGTTATATTGAATTTCGGGGAGGGGGGGATGCGTCCTAAGACCACCCGCGAAAGTCAAATTTCCGTAAAGTGGAGACATGGTATTTAATTTCAATATATGCACAGAATCTGCTGAGATTAAAAGCCTAGCAGGACATTCCCTAACATTTTAGACCTCTAAATAACGATTTCCCTGTTTCCTTAATAACCTTTACAATCTGTTTTAGTCTAATTTTTTTTCAAATACTTTTTGTATGCTTAGTAATTTTTTAAGTCACGTAAAGCACAGCACTGTATGTCGTATTACCGCAGGGGAGGACTGGCTATATGGGCAAACGGGCAAATGCCCGGTGGGCCGGTCTGGCCGCGACCAAAGAAAAAAAAAATTCAATGCAGACAACTTTTTAAAAAGTGACAGCAGCAAGACACAAAGGCCCGAACACGTTTTCTTGTTGTTTTATTTAATTATTATTACAATTAATTTAGTTTGAAATTCAACAAGAATATCAAGAAAATGCACAATACACTGTAGGCTACGTATTATCATTTGCAAAACGTTTGACTATACTTTCTACGATGCACGAGAGGCAAGGTCTGCATTGATGTCTTCGAGGCTGTGTTTGGCCTGGATCTTTGATGGCGCTCCAATTTTATTTGTTCCTTCCCTCCCCAGTCTTCTGATGGTCCATTGTCAGTTAACGAAAAAGAGTGATGAGAAAGGTTAAGTTAGAAAACATTGATATAACGCAGCAAAAAAAAAAAAAATAGGCACTACAATTAGCTCTTTAACAATACTTAATAGAAATTAACTTGAACACATACACACAGAAAAGAAATAGTAAGTTTCTAAATTTTGTTTATTTTTGAAAAACATAGATCTAAAAATACTACACTTATGGCTTACAAAAAAATATTATTTAATTAAAAAATAAATCTAGATCTAAATAAATTTTTTTACTTTTTTATAATTAATGGGGTAAAGTTATGTTTAGTATGAAGTCATTAATGATGAAAATTATTACATTAATTACTATAATTTATATAGCGCTGTCACATCCGATATTTAATGAAAGGAGATTTAATTTTATATTTTAAATAATGGGTCAAAATGGTTAACGAATGCGTTTTTGAGAATGTACTAGGACGAAGCAAGATCTTTTCACATTAAGTAAGTACCTCTGTAACCGTTCTGCTTTCTCTTATCTTATGGAATGGGTTGCCTGAGTCACCCAGGAAACAAATAATTTAGCATATTTTATAACGTGCATGACTATATTGAAACCTGAAATGCATAGGACGTAGCAATCTTATTTTTATAAGAAACTTTTGTAATCTATACGTAATACCAAAAAGCTTCAAACTCATTGAGACTGCTATAGTTGTTTATAGTTTTCGGACTACATACATGTATAAATAGAATACATTGTGTAATCTTACGAATGCATCCATCCAGTTTTTGATGCGTTATCAAACTTAATATATTTTAAAGAGAATTAGGCTTACACCTATAATAGAACACATGGGCGTAGTCGGGAGGGGAGGGATTCAAACCATCACTTGCCTCAGACCTCATTGTCTGAAAGGGAAACTTTACTTATTGCCCCAGTGCAGTCAACTTAAGCAAACTACAATCACAAAATTTCATGAGCGTAGCCAAAAGGGGTTTTTTGGTTGCCCTCCCCCCTCCAGTACAAAAAAAAAAGCATTTTACCAGTGAATAGCAAATTTAGTTTTTGAATTTTTGTTAGCGGAAGAGTAGCAGGCTAATTGCAATGTATATACCTCAGAATATGCATTTTTTAAAGCTTAAAATAACGGAAATGATGCTTGGTTCCGGGGCTTCGCCGGACCCCACTTGGGGAGCTCGCTACGCTCCCACGGACTCCCTAACTGTCCCTTCGCGGTGTGTACTGTCTTTCCACTAATTATAGGAAGACAGTATTCTTGGGTAGAAACGTTTGAAAGAATGAAAGATCTGAATGTAATGAAGATTAATTACATATACACACACACTAAAATATATATATATATATAAATTGCGGAGTGGGGTAAAAATCTCACCCTCCACCTAAAATATATGACATGCCATTTGTGGGCCGGTTTATATGGTAATGTCCGGGCCGATTTTGATACCCAGTCCGCCCCTGTATTACAGTATACAAAATTGGTACGTACTACTATTTATATAGTCTGCCATAGAAAGAACATTTTAGTGTCAAGAATTAATATTTAATTTGTTAAAGCCCTTCAGTGAAAGTCAAACCCGCGAAAGTCGAGGGTGAAGTGTAAATTTGTAAAACAATGCAGATCTAATAACTAATGTGTACATTTTTAGCGCCGTAATGCTAGCAAATAATTGTAGGCAAAGGGCAGATCACTTTTGAATAATCAATTCCGGAATATGAGACACTATGAACATCTCTGGAAACTAGTGAAACCTATTTTTTAAAATTCTACTTTGGAAGTAATTTATTTTACCTAGTATATTAATTATAATTTAAAAGAAATTAAAATATCCTGATTTTCGTATACTATATACCAGTAACACCAGACATTCTTCAAACTAAGAGGGGCAGTCTTTATTAAGCATTTGATATACAATAATAAAAACGTGACATTAAGCATTCTAGAAATTCATGAAAAGCAGTAGCTTGGATCTCAGCAGCTTCTTTAAGCAATATCTGCAAATGTTTTGCTAGGCCAGATGGTCGGCGAACCATCGTTTTTTTGAACAGTCGTTTTCAAATTTAAGATGCTTGGCTTAAGTTCAAAGAAAAAAATATATAGTTCAGTAATTTAGGCCAAACAATAAATCAAGATTATTTGATGTACCCACCTGACCTAGTGACCTCCATACTTCATGTACTCCCAGAAGATAACTTGATTAATCTATTTAGGAGAAATGGCTTTATTGCATGATTTACAGAAAGTGGATTTATGAGAATGAAAAAATATTGTGCTTTAAAAGGAAGTATAACATTTTATGTCATAGTAAGAAAGTTGACAACGTTGCTTATCAGCCGCAAACATGTCGTTAGGTATTGACTGTTTTAAGTCAAGGGTTCTAGGAGACAGTAACGGAAGAAGAGTTTCAGTTCTCATTGGGCAGGTGTGAGCGGTACTCATGTTGAAAACAAATCTTCAAAGTAAAAGGAAAAAATGTTTTAAACAACTTGGCTGTGTTAAGATTTTGCAATTCAGTTACTAACAAATGGAGTATTTATTCTATAGTTAGCGATGTTCTATGAATTAGCGATGTTATTTTATTAGCATAGAAAGACATTTTTGTGCCGTATTTACACTTGAAAAGACCCTAAGCTAGCTGAGATATTTATAAATTAAATTATTTTAGAATTTTACAAATACAGACATTTGTCATTGCTAAATATTTCTAAGAGGCCGTAAGCTATAGCTGGTATCGTCTATAAGGAAATCCGTCCATGAAGTCATGAAAGAAAATTGCGGCACAAACTAAAGTATATGCTGAATTTGGTGCTGAGTATGTGCTTGTTTTTTTTTTTTTTAACATAGATATTTCAATAGGCGTTTTTTGACATTTTTAATTTGTCTAATAGTTTCATCAAAAGATTTCTGGAACATGACTTCTGCAAATTATTTGACCGCGATCTGGAGATCATGTTCATTGTGAGCTAGCCGAGCGCAATCATCGACATAGATAAGCACTACTATGACCATTTCTTTTTTTTTTTTATGAGACTTCGGACGTCAAAAATTTTATTATATTAATAAAATTGAAAAAAAAAAGCACATAAGCATATAATTGAACAAATAAATAACGTAACTATGGCATACAACATATTACTTTAATTTACAAACAAGAAAGGCGTACATTAAATGTCAAGACCGTATGGAGCTTTGATGAGGGATAAAACATTTATATAAAATCTACGAATGATAAAACATTTAGAGTATTTACATGTTGATTGCAACATGTAAAATATAAACATAGTTTGTTTGTTTTTTAAAAAAAAAAGCTTTTGTTGAGTGAAATGTATCAATTTTCATTTTGAATAAATCATTAAATTAATGTCTAAGACTCCTAATGAAATGCAATGCATGTAGCACCATGTGACGCTTTAAACCATTTTGTCATGGTCACATCTTTTACGTTCGTAAACCAGTTGGGGGGGGGGAATCATATTGGAGAAGATTTCCTGCTGTACAGAGAGAGAGAAAGAGAGAGAGAGAGAGAGAGCTCTCCAGCTGTAAACCTTTTGAAATTGAGTCAAACGTAGTTTAAAATTTCAAACAGGGAAATAGGAAGACATGGCTTTAATTAGTCTTTAATACACCAGCTAAAGTCTTCCTCTGCAACATTGGTTTACTACACCAAGATCTCAAGTCTACGGGACAATGCAGTTGAACGAAGCATTTTCTATAGTAACTCACGAAATATGTGTGGGTCGATTCGTTTCAATTCTACACGACCGCTGTTTATATCACTAAAAGTTACGCTAACACTAATAAAAATAATGATGGTAATGTTTTCAATTCCGAAAATCAGAAAAGAGTGCACTGACTTCGCAGATCCAGTTGAGACCTGTATATATCACATCTGATGCAGACGTTGTCCGCCGGGGAATCTTCCAGTTGAGACCTGTATAAAACATCTGATGCAGACGTTGTCCACCGGGGAATCTTCCAGTTGAGACCTGTATATATCACATCTGAGGCAGACGTTGTCCACCGTGGAATCTTCCAGTTGAGACCTGTATATATCACATCTGGTGCAGACGTTGTCCACTGGGGAATCTTCCAGTTGAGACCTGTATATATCACATCTGGTGCAGACGTTGTCCACTGGGGAATCTTCCAGTTGAGACCTGTATACATCACATCTGATGCAGACAAAGCCGTTGGGAATCTTCTTAAGTTTTTCTGTACTTCTACTACACCTGTATTACTCAAGACCTCTTTGTGGGCCTCAAATGTGTGGCCCGCGGCCTGTGTGAAAGTTTTTCAACGGTCTCTATCAGAGGTCATCTGCTGTCAGCTACATTTCTCTATGTCCATCATTGCTAGAAGGCGCCTGAAATTATTTTATAGCACTTACATAAGGCACCTCTGTTAAGCCGTCCTTTTATAAGAGCACCAAAAAAGATCGCCATTGGCCATTGGTAATTATCACATGCTGGACAATTCTCGATCCAGTGCAGCCGTCAAATAGTAAGAAATGCTTCTATACTGTCCACACATGCCTCCAACAGAACATGGTTTACAAATAATGTAAACTCTTGTTTCTTGTTTATCGACTTTTTTTTAAATAAAGCTGTTCTCTTCTAGAAGTCTACTGTTAATATAAAATGAATGAAGTAGTCCATTGTCTAGAATGACTCATCCCATCTCTAAGCATAAGGATGACTGAAGTATCTTGCACCAGATACAACGTGTACTTGACCATTACGTCGCACCGTACAGAAGTTTTAATTAATTCTATTTGTTAGTATAACGTTTGGTTGCCTTCAAAGCATTGTTCGTATCTATGTGAACACGTGACATCATACACTCAGTGACCCAATGAACTTAAGTAAATATCTACCCGCTGGATGACAAAATACTTCCTATACAACAAAAGATGAAAGTTTTGTTCTCGTGTGATGGCTCTATTGAAATTTGACAGACACTTTGCATTATAGTTTCATTGTCTTCTTCAGAATAGTCGCTGTTGTTCATTATGGATTAACTTTCTAAATATAGACTGGATGAATAGCAGGGATTCTCAATCCTTTTTTTTTTTAATATTCTATTCTACATTAGAACATGCCTTACCTCTAGCCTGAAAGAACAAATAAATGTAAATGTTTAGATCTGAAACAACTAGAATCGAATATTTGAGTGCGTTTATGTACTTAAGTTATTTGATTGTTTTGCTTTGTATTATTTAATAGAAAAAATGTCTTCTTTTACATTGGACACTATTATACTTAAAGGTGAGGCGAGTGTGAAATTAAATCAGACCACAAAGACCACTAAGTGTTGTATGTATAATGGAATGTGACTACAGATCAAAAAGGTTCCCATTTGATTATTTCTACATAATTCGATAACTTATCATGGTTCATATGTAAACTTTAGTCAAGCAAATACGCCTAACTTTTCCACAATTTTCTTCCGTTAAACTCTAACGCAGCAGCTTATAAAGATACACTATCATCCAGATTATTCTAGATATAACGAAATATCTAAATACAACCGTAATTAGTTAACAGGTGTTAACTGGCTATATGACATATGGGTCAATGCCCTGTTGACCGGTTCCCATTGGGCCGGTGAGGCTGCGGCAGAATGGGCAGCATGAAATGGAAGTTAAATATTTTCTTATGAAATGGGCTGACATAGAGCGAAGTAATTGACCGTAGTTTTATCTTGTATACATTATTTTTATTACTTAAAAGTGTAATGCTAACTTAACGCACATTTTGAAATATTTCAATAGCCTACATGTAAGCCGTGATTCTTGTAGGCTTCAATTTCGTATACATACTAAGCGACCTTGGGTCAATTTTTCTATAAACATTAAGTGTTAATGTTAGCATATTTGGATGAATAACAATTGGCAATAACAAATGTGACGATGTTACGAGGTATTCAGTAGACATTAATCTATAGAAGTGGTTCTCAAACTACAAAATTTCATGGAAGAATCGTTGACAATAATCTAGAGCAGTGTTTCTCAAACTGTACATAATGATATTTATTGGGTAGAATCACTAGTACCACAAACTGTTTTTTTTTCCAGTTGCCCTAATAGTCTTTTCTAACGCCAGCGTGAAGCTGAGAAACATCACCCGAGTGGAAGTTCGTAAAATGATACGCTGCCCAATATTCAATTATGAACATTTTTTTAATCCTAAAAAAAACAAGTTATACTTTTCAACCTATTTATAGAGTTAATGGAAAAAACAATAAAACTAGAAAGTAGAAACAAACTGCATTTATTACAAAATGAACGCAAAAATAAAAGTCTTTAATATCCGAAATAAAATAATTTCAGTTAAGTGCAATCTCTAAAAGATATAATGAGAGAGTTGGCCAGCTGTCAGTGACATTGACTTTACTGCCCTGGTTTCACTTCCCAGTTATGTCAGTTATGCAAATGTCTTCCTCTCTATAATTTGCTTGGTAATGAATAGGGTAAAAGAAAATTCATGCCTTGAAGTAAATTTACCTAACTATTGTTATTAGTGAACTCATTTGCATTAACTTGTTACAATTTTTTCATCGAGTGTTAATCATCCATTAGCTTGTTTGTTCGATAGTCTGTTAGAAACAGTCGACTAATGTTAAATTATAGTGTGTACAGTTTGTAAGCACTCTAACACCTCTTTCTAATTATTTCATTAAAAATGTTCCCTAGAAAGTTTTTTTTTAAATGAATATTGGAGACAATTTACATAAAAAAATACTCTTGAAATTATGCAGAAATGAAAGCGAGAATTAACTAGTTGAGTTCATTTCAATGTTTTTGTTTTTGTATTGCTTCTCCTAATATTTTTTTCGTCAACTTTGACCTCCAGTCATTAACTAATGGAAGGAAACTGGGCTCCTATTTAAAAAATGTTTTTTTTTGCAGCGTTCTGAGATCAACGTGAGACAGTATTATTGTTTTAAATTGATCACCCAATGTTTCAGTTTGTCTTTTTGTCTTCGGCTATTTCATTAATTAAATTGTACATTGTATTTTCATCTCTCATTAGCCGCATCAAATGTCCGAATGTTAAGGATTGTGTTTCGTGTTTGCATGGGCAAACTTAATTTACATGTGTCCAGGAGTTGCTTTCACAAAGACATAATCTGATCGCTACGGGCTCTAGATTGAAGTGTATGTTCAATATGAAATCTATACCTATGCAACATCTGGTTTATATAAAGTTGCTTAACACTGTGACATTATATGTTGTATTGATAATATATTTCTATATACATACCTATAATGTCAAAGTGTTAGGCAACTTTAATAGACCACATGTTGCATGCATATATATATATATATATATTTATATATATGATCCTTCTTTATATATTTGGACATGTATCACACAAAGTAGACAGAAGTTTATCCGTATATACGTAAAATTAACCAAAAAAAACAACAACAGATCATTCAGGCTCTTTTAATGAATAATACCTTTTGTTTATTGGCGAGATAATGTACAAGTGGCAAATCTCAATTCATATCGCCTCACACCTTTCTTTCTGTGCAGCAAGGGCATGTATAGTCCAGTATTACATGATAGTGGTTCATTTGGAGGCCCCCATCAAGTTAGGGCCCAGTGGGACTTTCAAATTTGGACCCCCTCTCCCCAGCTAGGTTCGCCAATTCATGCCAATCATAACTGGAGTGGTACCTTTTTTGCAATGGTATGGACACTGTTCAACTGTGAGCCATCATAGCAACCGACTTCGTTCTCATTTTCAAACTATCCAAAACGTCAAGTACCTGATACACTAATAAACATTAATAGATTCTGAAGTTTCATGTTTCAGCTACCACAATAATCGACAACACAAATCCCAAACAAATCAATTAAATTGTTTCCAGATATAAAGCTCTACCTAATACAATTGTATTTTGTTTCAGTTATAAAAATCTTGTAGAAAAGTATCGGAGACTCGAAGTTAAATGTAAAACAAGAATCACCTTTCCACCAGGGGGCTATCATATCACACGCGAAACATGACATCGTTCAATTAAAAATGTAAACTTTTAAGATATTCCAGAAGAAAAGAGTACACCTGAAACTTGTATTGTTAATTCTTTTATTATGTAAAATTTGATAAGGTCGACATAAAAAAGAGAATTAAAATACAATTACAAAGAGTTCTGTGTTATCACACAAACTCAGATGAGAACTCCACCTGATTATTCCGACCGTCGACAAGAAATATTTAAGTAATTGTCTTGTTTTGATTGTCTTAAATGATCAAATGTCAAATAATCATTTCTTTAAAACAAACTGTACAACCTATTATCGATAATGATACTTCTAGAATTTTTGCAAGAAAACTAAATGTAACAGAACTCAGAAAAGCGATTTCAGATACTCATTCGGCGTTATATGTTGTTTTTTTTACTTGAAATCAAACAGAACAACATATTATTGATACTGAGATTCTGACCTGCTAAAAGTAATTATCAAAAAGCTCCATGAGAAGAAAAGAGAACACGACTGTACAGTGCGTGTTGGTGAATTTCATACATGGAGACTATACCATACACATCAAGTTTTTTGGTGTATCCGGTATACAAAGTACAGAAGTATGGATAAGCGAAGTATTTTGCTAAACGAAGTGTACACACAAGCAGATAACTTGGTTCACACTTTAGTTCTAGTACTGTGGAATGAAGCTTGAATTCTCTTTCGGTCGTAGCAGAAAGTAATTTCTTTTTTTAAGGCAACCTTGAGCTTTCAATATGGCGTCCTTGACATTGTTTGTGTTGTCTATTTATTTTTAAATCAATCTTCCTCTTTTCTTTTTTCTTGTGTTTTTCTTAAGTTGCCATTGTGCCGCCCCACATTTCTTCATATTTCTTTGTCTTCTTCTCTTTTTCTTTTCTCTTATGTCATTGCTTAAAGAATGTAAACAGGAGCTTAAAAATGAAAGCGTAAAACAAAGAGCAGATTACTGTTTAGTTTCTCCCCAAGAGAATAAAGTCAAAAAGTCAAGTTCCTTTTCAGACCTTGCGATCTATAGGGATGTAAATGTCATCTGTTTCTGTGGCCCACGATTAACGCTTCCGCCCTGTTGTACATTCAAATGGAGTTAACACTCTAATACCTAAATAACACAGGAGAAAGACCAACTCGATGCTAATGAACAAATCGAACGAGATGTTGAATACGTAATGAAAGGAAGCGTCTTATGTCGCTAAGTTGAATGTCTACTTTAGGAAACTAAAGCCGACCTCTTTCTAAAGCTGCCAATAGTATTTTGTGTTTACTTTCGATTAACTGCAATACATAGTCTTGATACAAAGTTTATATTAACTCTGTCTGTCTGTATGGTAAAAAGTTTGTACACATTTTTTCTCCAACACCTAATCTCGGATCAAGATGAAATTTTGAATAATTATTTCTTTCAACTTTCAACCTGCGAATCAATAAAAAAAAAAAAGAAATCAATTAATGAACTATTGGTAATTGACTATTGTGTTTGACATTTTAATTGATAATTGTACTTGGCTGATGTGGTGTATAAACAGAATTAGTCCCCTTTATAGGTCGCCACTTTAAAGCTTGTTGCTAAATACAGATAACTATAAAACCTTCTATTAGTGACATAAGCACTTCGCTAGCACATTAGATATTTTTAGCGTCCCCGTAAGGGGAAAAGATGCTATTAGTTTGGTGTAGAATGTCTGTCCATCCCGTTTAGATCTCGTAAACTAGAAAAGATAGTGAAAATCCGACATATTCAAAGTTCTAATCCAACGGCTACTTTTTTCTTTTCTGAAAGTGAAAAATATAATTTTTTAAATCACTTATGCAAGCAGTTTTTTTTTCATAAAAAATACACCACTTTTACAATTATTCACTATTAATAATAAAAAAAACACTGCAGGCACTCTACCGGAAACATGTCATATACATAATATTATTAACACATTTATGCAAATGGATTTCTATTTTTTGTCAAAAAAATATTTTGTTTACAAATGTATTGCTTAATTTTTAGGATTAATCTTCAATAACTTTGTTGTTTGTTATCAGAAAATGTTGTATTTGGTCTAGAATTAAAGGGGAATGCCTGCTCTTTTTACATAAAACAATATCCAGTTCATAGAATCAAACATTTATTTAATTTTTTGAGGTCAACTCAACGAGGGTAGCGTTGATTAGGAGAGAAAGAGTTAATAAGTTGTCTTATATTAACGCGTGAACAACAGTGGCCTCACTTCTCCTGGCACACTTAACAGAAGGAATCTTTATTTTTTTGTTTTTACTAAGATGTTGAATAAGAGATTGACCATTTACAAAACAATTAGAGCAATTAGATATTCATTATAAGACATTAGTTTGGCCTGGTTCACATTTAACTTAACAGTCACTTTCACCTATCCTTTAGTCCGCTGGGGCATCACACAAGATCTATCAAGTTTTTTTCTAATGTTCTTTCAAAAAATATTGAAACCTGCCTTTTTACCTGCCTAGGTGGACCACTTCGGGGGCCGATTTTGAGTTTGTGTTTACACACAAACTGTCTTTGTAACCTTGTTTTTTTTTCTTGTTTTTATAGTCACGTCACAGTCACTAAGGAAAATTTTACCCTTTTGATAAAACAAATAACTTTTTCGCGCCAAAAATCTAATCGTGTCCTAACATTTCTAATGCATATAAAGTATTAAAATAATCGATGACTGTAGATCTGTAGATATTGATGTGTGGGGCAGTGAAATTTACAGGAAAGAAAGTCCTTCTACTCTCACATAAAAACTGTGTTTTTTTTCCCCGACGTTTGCTGAAGAGCCTCTCTATAAAGAAAGAGATGTTTGTTTCACTGTAGATAGTAACAGAGTGAGACACAACTTTTGCGCAATGTCCTCAGCTTGAGATAATCCCTGCTTCCATCATACTTGCAGACTCCCATGAGGCGATCAGGTAATGTCCTGGATTCCAACTAAACGCTGACCTCTGACGCATGAAGCAATGCTGTAACTGTTAGTACCAGTGAGTGAAGTAACAAAGACGTGACAAACAGATTAATTGTCAGCGAACAACGCGGTGCTTATACTGTCAGGTCTGTCAATAAAAATATTTGAAACTTTATTTCTGCTCAAATTTAAAATTAAAAAATTTAAAATTAAAATTAAAAAAAATGTTTTATTACATTGCGGGGCGTCAGGGCTTAGTGGTAATGCGCTTGGCTTCCAAACCGAGAGGCCCAATGTTCGAATCTTGAAGAAAACTGGATTTTGAATTAAACAAAGGTTGGGCAAACATTTTGTATCGAGGAGTAAAACAAGTACGCATGGAATGACGAACTTCTGATTGACAGCTTCTCTATAGATCTGTTTATTTACTTTCTACAGAAACATGCTGTGACGAACACTTTTGCAAAAGAATATTAAGCTTTTTAGGAATTGCATCCCGTAGTTTGTTAACGAACTACATGTTAAACAAAAATGTTCTCTGATCTAAACTTCTAATCCTGGATTTTGCATGGGGGAATACTAAAGAAGTTTTTAGCCCACAAAGTACCTAAAATGTTTTTGTAGGGAAAGTAACGAGCAAAAACATAAACAAAGCTTATATTAGGGATAGAATTGCACAATAACTGCCATATCTCTTAATACGATATTTATCTCCCTTTTTCTATGTAAAACACAAAATATATAATGACCACTTACTTATAATCTACTTGGTTACTTTGCGATTGATTCATTTATTGTCTTCTACAATGAATAATTGTGCAAATGTAAACTTGATCCGAGAGTGGGAAGTGGGAGCCTCTACAAGTTTTGTAAATACCAGACAGACAAACAGATCTAGTGAGTTTATATAAGCTTTGTAAAAAAAAAATACGTTGTGCTGGCCACTTTAAAAAGTCCATGTATAACAGCATAGTGGAATTTTGTAAAGTAAACCATTATGTTTTTTTTTTCTTACTCACAGACCTGTTGTTTCTGCATCAGTTGCTGAAATATCAACAATAAAATTCGCCCATTTTGTTGAACAAAGAACTTCCCCTGCAATATATGTGCCAGGAAATTTTGTTCAAAGATTCACGATTTTTATGTCATTTAAAAAAAAATGCAAAAAAAAAAAAAGAAAGTCTGAATAAAAATAGTAAGGTTTAGGCCATGTAACTTTGACTTTGTATGTGTCATCTTATTGATCAGTTTTGCAACATGCATGTCATTTGTGTTAACACATGTGGAACTTAGTCTTAACGTGAGAGTCACGAGTCACTCTTCATTTTCTTACATATCTCTTCACTTCCTAGTGTATACCAATGTTGACATGATATATCCAATTTCTCCACTCGACACAGATCTCGACTCTAATTGTCAGTCATATAGAACCACTCGTGACTTCTCAGCAAGAACTATAACTCGAAAAGGAAGTTTCGATAGTCAGCTAATTACAATTGAGATGTGATCAATGGTATAGATGTCATTCTCTGGTGTAGGGGAACAAGAGGAAGTTTCAGAAGACTGTTCGAATTGAGTGCACTATTGAAGGAGTACTTGGTATTCAGTATTGGTGCATAATCAAAATAAATATAAACAATTTTATTGATACTGACTGATACTGAGTTCTCAAATCGGAGAATTCTTACAGTTCATCATACATCAGATTGAGAACCGCAGACTAGTATTCAGTGTTCAGAAACTACACATTTCTGATCACGATAAAACAAAACGTATACCTTAATATTAACTTCGGACATCCAACCCGGTAATAGAAGGGATGTGTTCACAAAATTACTAAAGCCATAAAGAATGACCAGCCGTAGGTGATAACAACCTAGCCACCTTACTATATATATATGGCTCCTTCTGTCTCGTAAGACAATGGATGCGCCCAGATGAGTCACTGGCTTTGGTTACATCTTAAGACGGGGTAGAATCTGGAGTGGCTAATCAAGCCAATTCTGGATCGGCAGAGTTTGCAACAGTTTGAGCATTTATATTCATCTGTCCTAGGGCTCACTGACAGGGCAGCTTTCTTTTTCTTTCTCTTGACCGATGCGGCTTCATTTCTTTTGCATTCAGCGAAGTTCGTACCAGCACGTACACTCTGTCTCCATGCTGTCCGGTCTTGGGCTATATCTTCCCACATACTTTGGTCGATACCCATGGCTCTCTTGTCTTGCTTGCAGACATCTCTGTAAGTAAGTCTTGGGCGACCCTTGGGTCTGGCTCCTTCTGCTAGCTCAGCGTACAGGATGTCTTTAGGGATTCTTCCATCTGGCATGCGAGTGACATGACCGAGCCAGCGTAGTCTTCTCTGTTGAAGGAGAGCATAGATGCTGTGTATGTTGGCCCGTGTCAAAACTTCCTGGTTGGTGACACGATCCCTCCAGGAGATGCAAAGTATGCGTCGCAGGCAGCGTAGGTGGAAGCCATTTAATCTGTGCTCTTGCCGCATGTAAGTTGCCCAGCTCTCACTGCCATAGAGAAGTGTGCTCAGAATGCAGGCATTGTAGACAAGGATTTTTGTTGCCGTGGTCAATTTGGTATTTTCCCACACACGCTTAGAGAGTTTTGCCATTGCTGCAGAAGCCTTCCCTATTCTTTTGGTCAACTCAGTGTCTAAGTTTAGGTTGCTGGCTATTGTTGCTCCCAAGTATGTGAATTCCTGTACCACCGTAAGTGTGTGATTTCCAATGTGTATTACTGATAACAACCTAGCCACCTTACTAGGACGTACATAAAATGATGTTCCTTTTGAATCATCGGCAAGTATTATTTTTTTTAAACGTATAAATAAATATAAGCAAATAGAGTCAACTCAACATTATGTCGCCAGGCCAGAACTAATTTATTCACTTAAAAAATACATTTAATACTTTACCTTTGTGGACTTTGATTACAGGCAATATGTAGAGTGCAAGGAGTACTGAGTACAACAATATATAAATTCTTTGCTAAGATAAATATTAATTGCTGCCTGGTCGTGCGGTTTGCGCGCTGGACTATCGTGTGGATTTATCAATCGTCCCGCATTCAAACCCGGCCCGCTCCCTTTCCCCTTCGTCCTGTGGAAGGTTTGGACTCTAGGAAATAAATTCTCTTCAACTCTGAAGGAACATCCAAAACATGTCAAACATTTAAGAAACATAACAGAGTGAAACGAATTTAGCCTGTTGCAAGATTTGAGGCAACAAGGGGACAAAAAAATACAGTATCTGCTGTAGTAAAACTTTCAGATATGTTCTGCCTCTAAAGTGTTCAGCCAAGCATTCAAAAAAAGCTAAAAGGAGGCATATTTCTGAGGTATTTGCGGAAGAGTAGAATAAAACCGTTTGGCTACCTATACTTGTCAATGGGGCTCGAATGAGAAGACGGACTCGAACTTGTGTTTGCTGGGTGCTTAAAGGCAGCATGGAAGCCTTCTCCCTGACACCGCGTCTCCCCCTTTCATTTAAAGGTCACAAAGAAGAGCACTAGCTTACACATAATAACTTTAAAATGTGTATTTTTTTTCAACGATGTTTCTGTATAGAATAAAATAATAAAATAGTAAAAACAAATACGTTTTTTTTTATGTTTTTTATGTTACTTTTTGGATTAAGCTTTGTACGGCCCACGGGCATTCTATTTATGCTAAAACAATCTCCTTGCGTTGTATGAATGTCACAAGTTTGTCATGTTATAACTTTCACATTTGATTTGAAGATGAAATCAATGTTTCTCTTCTCCCATGTCACAACCGAGTGATGACGTCGACAAGAAACTGGAGAGAAATTTAAATACCAGATTTATGAGAACCTGGTTGAATGTTCCCTGTCATCATGTTGTTTAAGATTTTTGGAATCAATCTTTAAGAAACTGGTTGAATGTTCCCTGCCGTCATGTTTAATTTTTTTCAATCTATCTTTAAAAAACTGGTTGAATGTTCCTTCTTCATGTTGTTTGAAAGCTATCTTTAAGCTTCTCCTCTGAATGTATTCATATATACATATTTAGAGATGAATCTCGTGCATTAGAGCTTTACATTTCATATAGGGATATAATGTAACCGGCAAAAGAACATGTCCTTCTTTCTAAGGCTGTGTGGTTTAAATATTTGAAAAATTCCTGCTTATAAACTACTAAAACATTTGCAGGACAGAACAGAGGCAAGAGAGCTCGTGTAAAAGTTATCACTCGCTGCTCTGTACCGTTTGAGATATTCAAAAAAGCAAAGGTTTTCATTGCTAAATGGGCGTTCGCGGTAGACGACTGGTGAATTTAATAGTCCTCATTGACTAAATAAGACTTACTTAGACTTAGATCCTCTCGCGTCATTCGACGCATTGGACGGCAAGCTGTCTCCTCAAAGATCTGTCAATGGCAATGAAACAAAGTTTAGTCTCACGTTTTTGTTTCCTAGGGGCTCTATACCAAGAACTCTCGGAAACAGAGAGCGAGACACGAGGACACGGACTACATAGAAACATTCATATTTTTATTCACAACACCACAGCCCCATTGGGAAAACAAAATTGACTAATACTGTGCGCATCGTGACAGTTTGCACAGAGTTTCTTTTTACATTCAACTTTTTTCTTTATTGCGCCATACCATGGGGTGTTGTTCTTCCCTCTGGTCTACACTTTCACGAACGTATCCACCTACAAGCCACGTTGCGTCAGTGAAGCGTTGCTAAGGTAAATTTTTTGTAAAAACAAGACTGTCCCGAGCCGAGCTGATTCACTTCCACCACTGTGAACGTGGCTATCTCTTTCGGAAAAGTCCATTCGAACAGATTCAGTTGTACAAAGTAGTCTCTCGGGATGTAATATGTCTAGACTTGAAGTACTTCGAGTTGTGACCTAACTACATTATTACTCTAATATTGTGATTGAGAGGATCAATGACTGTGTACCATATCAAAAAAATTTGATTTTACTTAATGCCAACCTTCACATTGGATTTCAACCACAATCGGTATATCGAACGTCTAAATCCCTTCAATGACAGTATTTAGCATATTGTTCTCTGGGGCTGTTCACACCAACGCGGGGCGTATGGCCTCGTTAATCGCTTCCCGATAGACCCCCCTCAGTTTTCCTCCCCACCATCACAATTCTATTAAACTCGTGATTCTGAAACCATTACCACTAATTATCCAAACATTATGTCCCGCACCCCGCCCTGCCCCCTTTCCCCTAGCCCAGGAATGTCCCCGTGCTGTCTCCACGTGCGTCAAGCCGTTTGTCAAAGAGAGAAAATAAAAGGGGATTGCTTGGTGGGGGGGGTGGAGAAATCCAAAGAGGAGGGAGCATTTCCAATGTTTGTAATCTCGGGGGACCTGAAGATGACACTCATGAGACAGTCGATACCAAAACACCACGTATTAACTCAGGTCTCTGGCACTCCCTTGCATAAGTTTCTGGGTAGGACAAAAAAGTTTAAGATAAGCTAGGAAGAATATCGACCATATTACACGCCCTAGGGGGCTTCTGTTTAATTGGAAGATGAGACAGTAATTAAAGAAAATTAGCATGCAGTCAACAACAAGTTAATTTTTACAATTGTTTTTTCAACATTTCCCTATCAACTATAAATATCCTCTGCTGTTTTAATTAGCTCACGTTAGGTTTGGTGTGAGTGACTGTTGGGGAATAACCACGTGGCTATCTGAGTGGGCTCCAGTTCAAACACTGATGTAGACTAAATATTAGTAAATGTACTCGAGCTGAGTTTTGTTGACTGAACATATCAAGGAAGTACGGAAGACTTCCAGATATCCATCCCACCTTATGTTCACAAAGAGATTGTGGCAGAGCCAGCTAAGTAGGTCATTATAGATAGAAAATGGACATTGTACAAAATCAATAGTATTGATAATTAAGTACTTAGATAAATATTACAAGTTGATTTATAAGATAGCATGCATATGGATAATTATTTGTTATCCTTTTTTAAATAATTTTACTAAATTTATATGCAGATTCTCTTGTAATCTGTTAATGGGAACGACCAATGACAGAAAGGGAAAAGAAAGTTCCTACTTCTCCATTTCATGTCGTTCCTGATATGTCGACACCTATGTCCCAAATACGGACAAAACTAAGTGACAAAACAGTTCCCTTACTCTCTCCTCTTTAGTGCTGACAATATAAGGAGGAGGGGGATTTAAATCCCGAGCATATTAAACTGCACAAATTCTTTATCAAACGGTACATCAGGGGAAGATGGGATAATATTCATTTCTCTACGCTCTACAAATAAGTAGTGTTCTCATATAAGTATAGGACAATGCATAAGTGCTTGTACTTTGGAGATATATTATTGACGTAGCGATGTGCTATGATTTAAAAAAAAATCATTTGGAAAGAAATGTAATGAACTGAATATGAATTTTGTAAATACTAAGAGGTAAATTACAAAGATAAAGGCACATCCCTCGTTCCATATGCTAGGACAAATTTGTACTAATGCTCCTTCTTTTTTGAAGTAACGTCTGTATTATATAAGATATATATCACATAAACTTGGATATATAGGCTTTATATACTATGACAGGTTTTCGCGTGTGACGTGTGTTTGGCTTGTTTAATGTCTAGGGGATGATTATTTTTGAAGCTATCACACACCAACCCGTCAGCATATAACTCGGGAGCAGGCACGCAACGAGACAAGCAATGAAAGAGAGATACAAAGATAAAAATGAAGAATATTTATTTACATAAATATTTACATAGAAGAATAAAAAAGGGGGAGGGTTTGCATTAGAGATGGAAATCGAACCCAACTTTTAAAGTTCGGGTTCGGTTCGGTCAGATTTAAGTTCGAGTTCGGTTCGGTTCGATGACGAATATAGTTCGGGTTCGGTTCGGTCAGGTCTAAAGTTCGGGTTCGGCTCGGTTCGATGTTATGAAATTATGTAATAGCAAAATTAAGTTATAAGGTTTAATACAATTTATCAGATAAAACACTTTAAGTTTAATTTTTACATAAAACAAATACTTTGCAGCATATAATAGGCCTATGGGCAATACTTTTTCCAAAATAATGTTGCCCACATACATTTTAAGCATTGTAAAAATTTCTTAATGGAGATAGAATTGAAGATGCGGCAGGTTTTCGCTCAAGTCAGCAAGTGGTTTAATTCTGGGCATGACTCGGCGCTAAGCGTATTCTAACCTTTTTCTCTTTTCTCTATTTTTTTAAAAAGGCTAATATCGATGTGCTTTCTTTCAGAACGCAGTATTCGCCATAATAAAAAAAAAACAAATATTCTTCGTGTAAAGACGTCTCTATCGAGGAATTTTTTTTTTATACAAGTCGTCACTATAATAAATTGCAATATACGGAAGAAATTCGACAACTGAGACAAAAAATCCAGAAGAATCTCAATAGCGGAGATGTTTTAAAATGTTTTCTTCAAAACGTTTTGACCCATATTGTGCATACGCACCTAGCAAAAAGCAGTCTACAATTGACAAGGTCTTATTAGAAGATAAAATGACATCTCCTACTTAATATATTTTAATTTTTAAACATGTTATTATACTAATATTCAGATAAATTAAACTGAAAATAAAACTTTTTTTTTCGACGCTTCCTCTCCTTGTTAGTTGGTCGTTGGTTTGTCGCTTACAAACAACTAGTACAACTGAACCAATAAAGGCGTTTTATATTTTTACCGGTAAGGATAGTATAGATGGACTTCTTATGGTCCGACAGTTACGCTGGGCAGGGCACGTATCCCGTATGGGAGACGAACGTATGCCAAAGACAGTCTTTTTTGGTGAGTTAAAAGGTGGTCGACGTAACAGAGGCGCCCCACGGAAACGCTTCAAAGACCAGCTTAGGCGTCAACTTTGCTTAGCTGACATAGAAGAGAGCAGCTGGTTACATGCGGCTTCAGAACGAGTCAGTTGGAGTTCACTCCCGAAGGCCGCGGGATACACATTTGAGACCAAAAGAAAATCCGCTGCCGAGGACAAACGCAGACGCGAAAAGAAAAACTAAATGGACCACCTGCGGACAGTGATTATGCTTGCCCTGGATGTGGCAAAATATGTAGGTCACATCTGGGACTGCGCAGCCATGGGAAAAACTGCATTCTTCACTAATCTTCGGACTCGAAGACAAGCCTTATAATAACATATAAACTTAATAAACTTTAAAATAAAGTTCTTATGTGAACAAGTCAATATAGCCTAACTGTTATTACAATATTCACATATTTAACTTTTGATAGAGATGTAATATTAATGAAATAAACTGATATTTAAACGAAATCTAGGTCACCACAAAACAACGTCTTTACTCTTTCATGTCTCAATATTGTCTGCCGTTTCACATTTGAATTACGCTAATTTCCTCATCCTCAATGCATAAACACCAATCAATCGCTTAACCTCTTCCTACCGCCACCACACACCACACACACACACACACACACTCTATGACTGCACCTTTTTGTCAGGAAGTTGCGTCTCCCCATCCCCCAATTCAAGGTACTCGCCATCCCCACCCACGGGGGAGGACCCAAAGTTTGAGAAACGCTGCATTAAAAATACTGATGATCAATAATGCAAAACAAAATAATAGTAAAAATATTCAGGGGCTTTGCTAGGAATTTTTCATCATTGGGGGGTCCGGGAAGGGCTGGACCTCTTTGGGGGCCCTGCATTTTGCGTAATATTGAATATTGTAAAAAAAAAACACTCATTTGGGGCCCCTCTCAAGTGGGGGCCCGGGGAGATTTTCCATTTCTCCCCCTTCTTCCTCACCCTTGCTACGCCACTGATAATATTTCAATATGGAATACTTCAAAATTTTGTAAAAATAAATCACTTAATAAAAGATAATTAAAATTTATTTAAACTAGAACACAAATGAACTTATTGTAGATTTATATCAACACTCACTACTAACAGCCATCTGAAATAAAAGTGACAATATTTTAATGTTGACTTTTAATGTTGACTTTCTACTTACTAGGAACTAGAGTCTAAATCTAGATTTAATTAGAGGGCGCCTATTCAACTCAAAACCAATATTGCAAATAGCCCGCGAAAATTCAAGGCCAGGGTGGAGTCGGCACATACGGAAAAACCCATGGGAACCCCAGCACACCGCTTTTTTTTTCTGTTTAAAGTTTTCAAAATACCCCCCCCCCTCCCAAATTTTCAAAGTATAATGGAATCATTAGAATTTAAATAAAATATTTGAGTAATTTTTTTATTTTTTTTTAAACCAAAAATATTAAAAAAAAGGATGTACAAATTGCAAAATTAGTTCGGTTAAGAAAAGGAGGGTTCGTTCGGTTCGGTTCGTACCAAGAAGTTTCAAAGTTCGGGTTCAGTTCGGTTCTTAAGTGAGGTTCGAGTTCGGTTCGTTTGGTTCGGGTTCGTTTCCCATCTCTAGTTTGCATCTATCTCTAATCAATACTATATTTAATCATCACTCTTGCATTTAATAAGAGAGCATGTCACTTTGTCTTCTGAACTTAGCTGGTTGTCCTGTTTGTGTCGCAGCAGGCTGTGTCCTGGCTTGAGGTTCTGCAGCTGGAGGTGGCGCTCTAGCGAGTAGAGGGACGCCGGTGATACAGTTCTTGTGAAGTCTCAATCCAAAGTTCTGATATCTGTAGTGGGTACAGTAGGGCAGGTGGCCGGCTACCGTGGGCACAAGGGTACTGCGGGCCGAGCGGGTCTGCTGTGGGCTGCGTAGTTAACAGGATAAGTCCAGTGAGTTACGGAGGTCAGGCGGAGCTATGACGTCTCGCACAGACTCTGGGTCTATAGGGACGTCGTGCCTAATGGGTTGACAAGTGGACTGTCAAATAGGCAGGCAAGTAGAGCCGATAGCACCAAGTAACAGAGTTGAGTAGATCCACGTAGGCAGTAGATGATAATAGCAAATAGGCAGGAATGCTACAAACAAATAGTTGAGTAGATTCCATTGGGCAGGAGATGATACTCAATAACAAATAGGTGATGCTCAATAGGCAGTCGATACTAGAAAGGCGAATAGGCAGACACCTGAGGGAGGCACCAGGTATTCCTCTAAGAGTAAGAATAAATGAAATAGTCCAGACTCGATTGCCAGGGAGAGAGAAATGAGCGAGCGTATGTCCCGCCTTAGTCTACCTTATAAAGGTCTGGAAGAGGTGGGCGGACACAATAAATGTCCTAGGCTAAGGATTATCTCTCACGTGGGTAAATTTGACTCGAGATGGGAGTCGCACCTTGGAGTGTTGAGGGGCTTTTTTGACTTGTCACATATATATTGTTTTAAAGCTATGGAGAGCGAAAAAACATGGGCCTGCTCCTCTACCATCAAAGCGAAAACCCCCTTAACCTGCAATATTTGTGGACGGCAGTGTCTCTCCAAAATAGGGCTCCACAGCAAATGAAAAAGTGTTCGAGATGAACCATAGTCCCTTTATGACTGGAGGAAGCCTAACATATATTTTAACGAACCATAGTCCCCCTACGACTGGAGGAGGCCAACACCATGTTGCAGCTAAGGCTAAAGTTGTTTAACATTTTTTTAAATTTTATTTGATCTATCATCAACTGCATGTTATACCTTAAATCCATTTAAAATTTGTCTTTGATTAAAATATAATTTCATATTATTTTTTTCAATGATTAGTACATCTATAAGATAATAAAGCACTATTCATACATTTCGTCCAAATCCGTATAATTTTGTAACAGGGACTCACAGGTGGTCACTAAACAGTAACTAGTAACTTTACTAATGACCTTCATAGTTCACATTTAGTGTTGTTCTTTTTGCAAGTGCTATTATCACCTTCACCTATCACTTAATGACATTTACTCTGTTAAACCGTTGGGGCTACACACATGAGCTGTCGACGTCTTTCTCCAATCCTCTCTGTATGTAAGTACATTTCCTCACGGATGATAAAGATTATTATTATTATTTTGCCATGGATTGAATATCTTTCAATGACAGGTGTGTCCCATTTTTTTTATGTCGTCTTCCCATCGCATTCTCTCTCTGCCTCTTCTTCTTTTACCTGGCACTGTTCTCTGAAGAAAAGTATTTGCGAGCTCTTAGTGCATTTATAGGTCTACAATAAAACAACAATTGCAAATGCTATTGTCAGCTTCTAATAAGCTCTAAAAACTAGAGGCCAAATATTTGAGTACTACTGAAATGTTTTTTCTTAATGTTATTTATGAAAGAAAAAAAAAAAGCTTTTTTTAAAACAAAACACAAAAAGTGTATACACTGTCAGAACTAACTAAATACGCCTAAATGAAAGCACGTTTTTGTCATTGGGAACTACAAATCTTCGTTCTTGTCAATTATATTTCGTATCCCGTTATCGTGAGAAACCTATCTCCTAAACACATACACAAATATATGTGTAATATGTATTATACAGGACGGCCAAGATGAAAGAGGCTTGGTATGATATTAGAGATATAAATTACAAATACTTACAGAAAAATAAATTCTATTTTTTTTTAAAATAGTCAAGCGAGAATATTTTTAGCAACATACCAAACTAGTGGTGGTTCTCAGGCGCTTAATTCAAGTATCAGGCACGTGCAGCATGACTGTGGGCCTTTTTATCAATAATCCTTCCAGGCTTCCTTTATGTTTGTTATAATGATATATAGGCCTATCCTATCTGACGTGTCTGTTACAAGTGAACACAAAGACTCAGGAGGGATAGACTTCTACACTGTATCAACATGCAAATATTTCTGTCTTCTTATGACTTTCTGATAGAGAAGAACTTCATTTGCTACTGTCCAAAGCCCCTATTATTAGCAATTTCCATCCCCAAATGCACAATATGCTCCTGATTCCCGGGCGACTTCCTTCCACTTATGGATCGGTGTGGATATCTGTCCACTGAAAGCACGAATTAGCCTGCTGTCTAAACAAATTAAGTCCCAAAAACTAAAGAAAACGTTGACATTTTAAAAATCTACTGCTCTCGTCAATCTTTAAGTCCCTCCCCTCCTCGTCAAAGACCATTAAGTAGGACGTCTGTGAACGATTTTGCTTACCAGAGATCACGCCAGGTCATGTTAACATCACATTTCCAGAAATAAGGACATTTCAATTTCAACCTAGATTATTAAAAGTGTTCTCTACTTGTCTCCTGACGTCATGTGTCCCGTCATTCTCGAGTTTTCGTCTGCTTTCTGAATGACAACCTACAAGTTCAAGTGTTATCTATCGCCTACATTTTCTTGGCAATGTCCTGAAATTGTGATCACATTACTAATTCTGAAAAAAACAAAAAACATTCAAATCAAGTTTAAATCTTTCAGTGCTAACAAGACTTAATTTGACACAATAAATCTCTGAATGATAGAAAATTGATTATAGATTCGCAGGTTAGCTTCCAATCAATGCCCATTGTTCAATTACGTGCCGAGCAAATCGATACCGACTAATCCAAACCCAGAAAGTCCCCTAAGAATTAAGCAAACTTTCGAGCCATTAAAACCAGGAGTTGTCTCGTTTAGACCTGCCTGTTTGTTGACCTTTGCCTGTTTGTTGACTTTTATCTTCAAGTCCTAAAAGCTCAGAGAAAAAAACAATTGTTAAGAAACAAAAAGGAAACGCCTTCCACCAACTTTACATAGGTAATGATATGTGTCTTCACAATTCCTATATATTTCGACATATCAGAAATCATTTTTTTATAAAAGTGTTGTCGACCTCTCAAACGCTAACTGGGTTGTTGTGTTTTGATTGACTGGGAGTCAGTTAAAACCAAACTAGTATTAGTACGTTTCTATCTGACCTAATGGAGTTAGGATGAAAAACTAACATTGCAGATAAGATTTAATTAAACCCTGCAGCAGTGCTGAGTGACTAAGAGTTCCAACCAAGGGTCTAGAGATTGAATCCTGGTGAAGACTGGGATTTAAAACTTCTTTAGTTCTACGACGTTTCTGAGTCCAGCCACCATCTTGAATGGGCGCCTGGGAATGTCAAGTGGGCATCTATGAGCACGTTGGCAAGCAAGTTGATGGGGGGGGGGGGGGAAGTTGACTTGCGTAGGCTTGCAAGTTGAGTATGAGGCATATATATATAGACGACCGTGGGCAGCCGACGTGATTATGGGCATTCATATGACGTTCTTTTGCATGCTAGTTAATTGTGGGCATAGTGATCAATTCAAAATAGACATAGTTTCGCTCATAACCATACACTGTGTTACAAATGTAGCTGAGATTTTCAAATTTATTATTAATGAATTCAATACTTACATCTTCCTTTAACTAACGTTGCCTCTTAGTGTGTGTAAATTATTTGTGTTTGGTTGTTTTGTGTGAGTAACAGTAAAAATAACAAATCCAAGTTTCAAATAAAGAGCTGATTCATTCAAATACAAGGTTGGGGCCCTTTGAAGAACTATGCTGAAGATTTTTAGTGCACTCACAAAGCATCTATCAGCGAACAATAACCTTGAGAAACAAAAAAAAAATACTAATCCATACCTGTCACAAATCAACTCTTGCGTCACCAAGGCTACAACGCCTGGTCTCAGCACTACAAATACGAGCTGTGTGACCCAACGTCGACGCCATCAATCGCTCAACACCAGCTCCCACCCCAAGCTTGAATACACGCTATATTTTTTTTCTCTCACCTTTAACTCAGTCATAGCTAGAGCTAAATATCAACCGGAAGGAGGTCCGGACCAAAGTGTAAATGAAAGATTATGTCGGATCGTTTCGTAGAACAATGAGCAGTTTCCAAGCGTTGCGCTCCAGTGGTTACAGTTGATGATTGTGCTGGCTACGTTACATTCTAGTCAAATATTTTACACTCCGCCACTAAGAAGTATTTCGTTGTTCAGCCGATAGTCTCCTGATGAAACTATGGTTATATTTCTAAACTTTTTAATTCAGAATTTTGTTTTGATTTGCAGTTAGGATAAAGAGACAATAGACAAATACTTGCTTTCTTTCTTTTTTTTCTATACCAACACGAGACAATGACTTTGTAATACATAAACTTTACATGATTTTATTTAAAATACTGAAAGGCTGTGAATAGTTGATGGCATGAGCGAGTATTGTTATAATTACGAGAGTTGAAGCTTTGTTTACAAAATTATACTTCAACGGAACACTGCATGAGTTGTTCTGCTCATGGATAATTTCGTGTAGATTTTTAGATGGTTTGAAACTTTATTGTTCGTGTTACCATTATGAAGGAAATATCACTAGGTATGGTTCTAATCAAGGGAAACCATTAATCCTTAATCACTTCGGTGGAGTTATTGGCACTTATTAAGCCGTTCGGTCTTTTATTTCATTCAGTTATCAATCCTTGGCAGACATCTTGATATATCGAGAACGAACTACAGATGTGAATAGCAGAATATATCATTCACAAGTTGCTGATTGAATCGTTGGAATTAATGGCGCAATGCATTTAAGTGCAATGCTAATTAATATATGTATAGCTAGCTAGATAGCTAGATAGCTAGATAGATATAGATAGATAGATAGATAGATAGACAGAGATAGATAGATAGATAGATAGATAGATAGATAGATAGATAGATCGATAGATAGATAGATAGATAGATATATAGAGATAGATAGATAGATAGATAGATAGATAGATAGATAGATAGATAGATAGATAGATAGATAGATAGATAGATAGCTGTGTATTATACGAACAAATAAATATGTCGGACAAATCAAATAGCAAGTATCGTGTAAAGTTTCTGTTGGCCCACTTGACATGTAACTATTTTACTTTGTTCATTGCTCACTGGATTGTAAAAACAAAATTTAGTTGAATTGATATTTTGACTTTTTTAAAATTTCTAAACCCCATGCCTTGATTCGCACACATTTTCTCAAAATTCCCAACACAGAACAAAGGATTTTTTTTTTCTTTTTTCTCTCCCTCTCTCCAACTCCCTCCATGCCTCTCTCTCTCCCCCTCTCTCCAGGTCCCTCTCTCTCTCTCCCACCCTCTCTCTCTCCCTCCCTCTCTCTCTCCCTTCCTCCCTCTCTCTCTCCCTCTCTCTAGCTCCCATCCTCTCTCTCTCTCCCTCTCTCCAGCTCTTATCCTCTCTCTCTCTCCCTCTCTCCAGCTCCCTCCCTCTCTCTCTCTCCCTCTCTCTAGTTTGAATTTCGAAATTGAAACTTACTGTTTTTCTTCAATGAATGTTTCTGATTGTTTGTACTGTTTTCTTCTCACACGTGTAAATGTTTATATCTCTATCAATAGTGTCAAACATCTCACACTAGCAATAAGGCAATACAAACACATCTAAGCCTCTGATAGTAAAGGTTTTAAAAGTGGCACTAGTTTTACAAGTATAATCAGTTCTAACTAGATTTTGATTGGTCACATGCGCAACGGGTCGGTCACATGCGCAACAAATCTCATCAGTCTTTAGTCTCTTGCTACGTGTGCCTTTTAAAATCTCTCTCTCACTCTCTCTCGCTCTCTCTCTCTCTCTCTCCTTCTGCTAACCTTTCTAAAAAAAATGTTTATTTAGCGTAAAACGTTTTCAGGAAATGTTTGTTGTATTTGCTGTCAAACTATTGGACGTTTTCAACTTCGTCTGCATCGATCAGATCACGTGATGTGCTTCAAAATGTTCCAAAACAGAAAATGTAGGAAGTAAAAGAAGTTAGGAAACAAAATGTACAAATGTCGACTGAGTACTATAATCTCGACCAATCATCAGGCACTCTAGTCGATTTGTGTAGGCAGAGATTAGTGGATGTTACTACTCCTTACCGCCCCACTCCTCAATACTTCCATTTTTTTTTTTGCTAAATTGTAGGTCTAGTTATTATCTTGAAACTCGACATCAATCAAGGAAACAGACAATTAGCCTTGATTTGACTTTATTTTTTACTTTTCTGCGAGGGATAATTTTCTGTTGTTAAACTGAGATAATTTAGAGCTATGCATAGAAACGATTTATACAGTATTGCATTCTGTTGCATATAAAGTTGCTTAGTCAGGCTGGGAAAGTGTGGATGTACATGATTGTCGCATGATTGTGGAGAACTAATTGCATAATTTGATATGCCTCTGTAAACAAACAGAAAACAAGGACTATAAACAAAATGTGTGAACTAGGTTACTAAGAAACATAAACTCAACATTGGCCCCCGAAGTGCTTCACTCAGGCAAGAAAAAATGCAGGTTTCAATATTTTCAGAAAGAATATCAGAAAGAGTGTGCTACAGTCTATCAACAACCACAACCTCTATCTCCACCAATACTTCTTCTTCTAGCCATCTTTTTGCAGCTGGGCTGTGAACTCTTTTGCAGAAGGAAAAATAGTGTGCTGTTCTCTTCAGTTGTTCAGCACTGCCGTACAGGGTGTTGGTTATGTTGGGCTGTAGTGGAAGTGGGGTCTGCGTAAGACGATTAGGAAGAGGCATCAAAGAAGATATGGTTTACGGTTTTATAAGGATGGGCGCAGTGTCTGCCAACGAGGAGTTGTGTGGAACTTATTTTATTACGATGGTAATTTAACAGAGGTTATGTTTTATAGTCAACAGGTTATGCTTTATGGTTAACGGGTTGTATTTTATGGTCAACAGGTTATGTTTTATGATCAAAGGGTTATGTTTATGGTCAACGGGTTATGTTTTATCATTTATGGTCAACAGGTTATGTTTTATAGACAACAGGTTATGTTTTATGGTTAACGGGTTGTATTTTATGGTCAACAGGTTATGTTTTATGATCAAAGGGTTATGTTTATGGTCAACGGGTTATGTTTTATCATTTATTGTCAACAGGTTATGTTTTATGATCAACGGGTTATGTTTTATGGTCAACAGGTTATGTTTTATGGTTAACGGGTTATGTTTTATGGTCAATGGGTTATGTTTATGGTAAATGGGTTATGTTTTATTGTCAACGGGTTATGTTTTATAGTCAACGGGTTATGTTTCAAGGAAAATTAGATACTAGAGAAGTAAGGACTATTGTAGGATTTTAACAATAATCTAGCAAAAAGTCCATTGGTACCGACTAAATGGCTTATGTATGTGTGATGGTATATCACTTTTCTTGAACTAAATATCAGCAGCTGTACTCATCCCAAAGGATGATCTGTTATTGTCACTTGGATATCACAGTTTATCATGAGCGTAGCCAGGGGAATCGTGGGGTTCAATGAAATCCTTTCCCGCGCTTCCCCAGACCCCCTTGCTGACAAGGGCTGAGTGTCTACAGTTTACCCAGTAACTTCAAGAAAAACCTATTATAGGGTAAAATTAACGTCTTCCGAAAGAATGAAGGGTCAGAATGTAATAAACATTATTAAGTGTACACACATACATATGTATATATATATATATAGCTGTCGTCCCCCCCCCCCCCCCGAAAAAACATTCTGGTTACGCCCATGCAATTTACATGACATTCTTTTCTAACTGACTTTAAATAAATCTATATCAAGATGTAATTTTATTCTCTAAGTTCTAGTATTACAAAGACATTTCTATTTGAAAATAACACATCTTTAAAACGCTATTGAAATTTTAAGACGTCATATTCATATCATACACCTAATGAATTAAAATGACAAATTTCAAACTTTTGGCTACAAAATATCAAAAAGCCAAACAGAAATATAAAAAATAAAAATTAAGAATTCGGCCTAATACTTTTTTTTTTCTGTCCATTCAAATGATTTGTTGACAGGGTGAGATCAGGACAGCGGATTTCTTTGACATGTATTCTATCTCTACATGAAAACTTTAAAAAAAAATATTCGTTCTCATAAAAATCAAGATTTGTTTCGAATATTTTATATCTCATTCTTTTAGGAATGCTCACAAAATAGGTTACATTATTTAAAATATAACTTCGGAATTATCTACTATTTCACGAGAAACTTTATGATATAATCAACTGATACACAGTTACACTTTTTGATCTTCTATGTTACGTCATCAGACGTCTGTTGATGTTCATGTGAAGTTGCAGAAGAAAACGTGTCAAAGCGGAATAAGGGGATTAAATCCATACATACATCCACATCTCTCATTAAGTAGATTTTATTCCATTTATTTATATATTTAAACAAAATAATAATTTTTTTTATCGATTCATGATTTGTCAGCTTCAATCAATAATTGTTCAAAGTTTTAACTTGATCCAAGAATGGGAAATGAGAGAAGAAAAAAAAAACATGTTCAAACTTTTTACCGCACAGACAGACAGACAGAGTTAGTTAATATAAGCTTTGTAAAAAAAAAACAAAAAAAAAATACTACGAAGCACGTGTTTGACCTAAAACCAACAGAAAGAAAAATGTAAAAAAAATAAAACAAAAAAATACTTTTTAAATAACAAAAGCTTATATTAAGCGTTATTGTATCAATAAGTTTTTATTAGTGATGTAACTAAATTTGTAATCGATCTATACTAACAATAAAAAAGCATTTATAAAAATAAAAGTTATTAGCCGGGAACGAATTCATGTATGAAGTCTCCTCGGCCTTCTCGTGCGAACACAGTAACCAATCTACAATGCTTATATCAACTCAATCTAAATGTCTATCTGTCTAGGTTGATTCTTTTACACTTTTTTTTTCTATCCCTTACCATTCTAGGATGGTTGATGGCAATACATTAATAAATAATTAAAAAAAAAACAATTAGTTAATCAATTAATGGTAATTAATTTTTTTATACATAGAAAAAAGAGATAAACCTTGCAATACTGAGGTAATATGATCTCGATTAAGCGATTCTATCCCTTAACTCAATATCAACTTTGCTTTTTTTAAAATTATTGTTTATAGTTAGCTTGTTTTATTACTATTATTAATCAAGCTTAGTTCCTTCTAGCTGTTACCCCAATAATCGTTTCCTTAATATCACCACTTAAAGAAAATAACCATCTTAAATACGGTTACATGTGTCATTACAACAAAGGGTCATCTATTGGTCAGCGTCGTTCAGGAAGAGAAGAAAATGCACTTAAAACGACAGTGGCTACATCAGTTCAAGTTTAAACATACCACGGTTCAATCTCTAGCAGACGACTGACTTCAGTCTTTAAGAAATGTTCAGTTTAAAAATGTGAAAAAAGAGAAACGGGAAATCAGGGGGCTGATAACTCCAACTAAACTCATTCCCAAGATTACTCACAGCGGCACACGGACTTAAAAAATCAATCAACGAGGTCTACTACAAGTATTAAGTCCCCTTTTCTTGAGCCCTGAGCGCCGACAATCTCATTGTAGGGACAGTCAGAGGCCACTACTTAGCTTTCGTTTAAGGGGCTACTCTAGGCAATCTTTTAGACCGGTATGCTGCTACTGTTATTTGAAACATCACTTTGGATGTGTCTGTCCACAATTGACATAGTATTTCTGGTATAGGTCTTGGGAATAGCACGATTAACATAAAGTAGAACGTGTGGCTGAGGGACATAGATTGTTTGGCTTCATGTAGGGGCTTGAGTTCAAATCCCAAAGTAGAGTCGTGATTTTTTAAATTTGAGATTTAACTTGTGTTAAGTGTATTTTCCCAGATGCTACAGACACAATGAGGAGGAGCGGTGGCTGGGCGGTAAAGCGCTTGACTTCTTGGGTCCCGGGTTCGAATCCTGGTGAAGACTGGGATTTTTATTTCAGGATTCTTTGGCGCATCTGAGTCCACCCAGCTCTTCTGGGTGCATGACAATAGTTAGGGAAAAGTAAAGGCGGTTGATCGTTGTGCTGGCCACATGACACCCTTGTCAGCCGTAGTCCACAAAATCAGATGACCTTTACATCATCAGCCCTATAGACCACAAGGTCTGAAAGGGGAATTTTACTTTACTTTACAGACACAATGAACATGCTATTGGTGTATTATTATTATTATTATTATTATTATTTTATACCCTTAACATTCCTATGAAAATTCTAGTTGCTTGTCTAAGGGCGGTACTGCTGCAGACCAGCCACATCACCAGAAAGTTCCTAAGTGGACACTGATAAAGGGATTACAATGACTTTTGTTTCTCTTGAACGAGACTCGACCCTGGCAGTGACAGAGAATGCATATTCTTTCGTTTCTAATCTAATAATAATAATAATATAAATGAGCGAAGCATGCATCGAAGGTGTACGTTTGTATAGTTTGTGATGTAGGCGTTGCTTTGGTGTTGACATCATGAGGTTGCGCAGACGTTGGGGGCTATTCAAATGAGGTCAAGTTGAGAACTTTTGCTTGAGCGCCAAGTTCTAAGTGTAAATAATCTTACATTAGTATAGTTTGTGATGTAGGCGTTAACATCACGATGTTGTGCTCACGTACTCAGACCAATGTACAGGCAAACATCAGCAGACATTTCAGCCGGTTCTAAAATGTCTTTGGATTACGATAAGACACGATTTTATTTGTGACCATCGATTGGAGTCTGTCTGGGGAGTCAGGTGACTCCAGCTAGCCTTGGTTCTCTACTTGCTATCATTTTAAACTTGATAACTCGTCTAAAGAAAACAAAGTTCCAGGGTCGAAATAAAACACATGCATTTAGAATTAGCTGTTTGCTGTCCGTCTACCTCCTGTCTGTTTCTCTCTCTCTCTCTCTCTCTCTCTCTCTCTCTCTCTATATATATATATATATATATATATATATATATATATATATATATATTTAATGTATATATTATAAATCAAAACTCTAGCTGGCAATCCGACTCATTAATAATTATTTCATTTGTAACAAGGGACAAAATTACTTACCATTAAAAGTCAACTGTTAGTTTCTCGCAAAAATAAACATTAGCTTTATCTCTTTCTGTCTCTCTCACTGTCTCTGTCTATTTCTCTTTCTCTCTCTCTCTTTCTCTCTCACTCTTTGTATGAATATATTTATTTTGTATATCATTCAATCAATTAATCTCTCTCTCTCATCTATCTATCTATCTATCTATCTATCTATCTATCTATCTATCTATCTATCTATCTATCTATCTATCTATTATCTATTATCTATCTATCTTTATGTGGTTGTATTAGTTAACATTGCCACAAGTTTGCGGATATACTGTTATCATTACTAGGCTCTTACTTAATCATTTCGAAACAAGTTAATATTAAACAAAATAAAACCCCAAAATCTTAAAATTTTTTTTTTTACCTTTTTATTTTATCAAGTTACTGAACACAAAGATAATAAATAAACATTGATTTTTTCCATCACTTCACATGTTGTAAGTTATTTTAGCCAATTATGACATTTTTTTGTAACAACATCAAGTAAATGTCATGTTTGGTTGTGTATCGATTGTCCATACCTCAGTGCTATTACAAAGTCACATGGATCCTGTATTTTTTTTGTTTGTCATGAGTATAATTTTTCACTTCTAGAAAATTATCCTCCTATCATTGTGAGTTGTGGGACAGGTCGGACTGGAAATTTAAACGCTAAGCCTGCTATTGGATTCGGAAATTGTCACGGTAGTACGAAGTGAATAGTTTAGTGAAGACACTACAAATTGAATTTCTTTCTCTATTTCAAGTTTCGTGTTTCCATATGTTCATGCTGGATTGGTAGTCACTTCCCTTGTCTTAAGAGACCAATGCGATCAGTAATATCAAGAAAAAGGAAGAAACAGTTGAAAACACTTGGAAAGCATTCGTCGTTACTCTACAATTTGCTCATATCAACGCGCAATTCTATTAAGTTCTATCGCTCTGTCTAAATAATGGCGTGCGGTCCGAAAGAGAAGTCAGGCACTTTAATTCTTTTTTTTTATTTGATGATTATAAAAAAAAAGAACTAACAAATAAAAATTAAATATAAAAAAATAAATACATACAAAGCCCACAAAAGAGGCAGCAGGGCCCAAAATAGAGTCATATAAAGCCCCAAAAAAGAGGCAAACAAAAGAGGCCTAAGACCCAAGGGTTCCTATGATGACAAAGCTAAAATTGAATAGCGCAAATTCTGAGGATTTCTTAAAACAAAAAACAAACAAAAAATATGTGTGCAGCGTATGTAATGTGTAATGATAACTTGACCTTTGATATCACAATATCCATTTCCTTTAACTAAATTGTGTAGTAAGTCACATTAAATTTAGTACAATAGTACTCACATTCTTAGTTGGAATATAGAACAATATTAATTTTGAAAAGCGCATTAGAATTTAACTTTTTTTTTTTCCAAGGTAAATAATTCCAACCCGAGCAAAGGAAACAGCTATACTATTAAATACTTACTGCTAACATTGTATGCAGATACTTAAACTTAAATAGGGCCGGCGTGAGGCATAGGCAAACAAGGCAGTCGCACAGGGTCTCCTTTAGGGGGGGGGGGCATCACATGGCACTAAAATAAAAAGTAAAATTTGAGAAAAAACAATTAAACTTGGATAAAAATCTCAAACATAGCAAAGCTTTATTGCTTTATGTCTTCTAGTCTGGCTCTAAGGTTTTACCATATCACTCAAGGTTTATTAAACGAAAATTTAGATGTACTTGTTAGACTAACAATGTTAAAAGACTTTTTGTTGAAACTATCGAGACGTTATTTTGAGTCTGGAGCATGAAAAGGAGATGTGTGTGTGTGTTGCAGATTCAATTAAATTGTTGATGAATTGCATGATTGTTTTTTTCGTCCTTTTTTTTTAAATTTTCAGTTGGGGGGCCACCAAACTCACTTTGCCTAGGGCTTCCTTCTACCTAAGGCCGGCCGTGACCTACAATGGAACCGAGATCTTCCAGTCGGTAGGATTCAGTTCAAGAATGCCAGGTTCAGTTTCGTCCATGCTTTAAATGATTAGAATCAATGGTGAATTATTTTGAAATCATTCTTGTGGTGCTAAGAAGGAACGACCTTGTATGTCAATACACCAAACTAAGGTTGTGATTATTACGATTTCGAACTTTATCACAGTGCACAGAGCATAAAGAAGTTGCAAGGAGAGACCCTATAAATCTCCATAGGACTCTTTGTCAACATTACTCAGATTATACATTATGTAATATAGGGCAGATACCGTTTTTATGAGAACAGAAGTTTTCTTTGAACTTTCTATACCTTGATAAATCAGTGTTTATTGAAGGCATTATGTTAGAATCCAAAGATTACGAAAAGATGTAGAATTTATCTTTGGACATGCCGCCTGTAACACAAACATTTTGATAGATTTTGCACATAGAGCCTTTGAATGACTCATTGACCTATTAATCATTTATTTCGACACAATTATGTCGTTCTTGACATTCAACAAACATTAGTCAAGACTTTTATAGCAATAAGAAACATACTAATCTCACGGACGAACTTGTCGTGATCATAATTGTGCTGCTATTTCATGAGAGTTGGTAAGACATTTAAAATCCCATTTGGCACGAAATGATTTGTGTTTGACGTCAAGTAAACTGGTGATTTGTGTACTCCATAAGTACTGTCACTCACACACTAAGTCTTCAAGGTAAAACACTTGAGAACTCCCAAGGTTATACTTTATCGGTATACCGTCCACTACTGAAGTGTCAAATTGTCTCTCTTATAGCGACCCAAGTCAGTTATACTTATGTAGAAAGTAGAAGTCTGTAAATGTTTTTCAGGAATGACCTGATTTGGTTTTTTGATTTTTTGTTGTAACCCATTTTTATAATTTTTTTCCTAATTCATCTATTGAGGTCAAAGTTGAAATAATGATGCGGCCCAACTGGAGGAAGAAAGAGAGGGGGGGGGGGGAGGGCAGTGGGTCACACCATCAGGGTGGCAACACCCATATTTCATTTCTAGTACAATAGAGGAAACATCTACATCTAACTTTTTTTCTTGAACTACAAGGTTTTTATCAACTGAATCTGTCTGATTATCTGTCTGATTGTCTGTCTGATTGTCTGTCTGATTGTCTGTCTGATTGTCTGTCTGATTGTCTGTCTGATTGTCTGTCAGATTGTCTGTCTGATTGTCTGTCTGATTGTCTGTCTGATTGTCTGTCTGATTGTCTGTCTGATTGTCTGTCTGATTGTCTGTCTGATTGTCTGTCTGATTGTCTGTCAGATACACATTTTGAAAACGTTTATTTCTCTTATATTAGTTCCTGGATCAAGTTGAAACTTTACACAATTATTTATTGTCGAAAACAACTCATGAATCAATCAAAAAATTAACCAAAATAATTAGTTAAATAGTGGAAATTAATTAATTTTGTTTGAAATCGAAAATGGGAGATAATATATTGTATTGTGCTATATTGCTTTAAGTGTTAAGTTATTTCCTTTAAATGATCTTGAATATTTTTTTTTTTAAATTATTTTTTTTTTCTCTTTGTCTTCAGTTTAAGGTTCTGTGTCATCTGAATGTCCTGCGTAAAAAAAAAAAATCACATTTTTGGGTTTTAAGTTTCAGTGAAAAGTAGTTTCAAAAACGACTATAACTTTTGGTCAAGGTCATTCCAAAGTGTAAATACCAGAGCAATTAACGTTCCTTAAATAGCATTCTGTTTTGTTTGGTTAGGACTGGTTTGGATTTTTGCTTTTATCTTTACGAATTATACAATATCTCCTAGCGACATATAAACTGAGTTTCTCTCTCCTGCAATCTCTCTCTCTCTCCTTCATTTTCTTTTTTTTTTCACTCACTCTCTCTCTCTCCTGTACTTTTTCTTTTTCACTTTGTACAACAAACAACCACCTTAAGTTTCTCTAACGTATGTTGGGTACCCTTTAGAGCTAAGTGGACCCAAAGGTAAAAAAAAATAAAAAATCCAAAGTTCCAAGTAGAACCCTAAACCATTCAAATTGGAACCAAGCGTTTTACTACTCAGCCACCTCGACCCTACATGATTACTTTTTTTTTTTTGGTTAGTAAGTGATGGAATTCTGGATTCTTATTATTTGGGGGCATCATTGCGTATTATCATCTCAGACAAGATTCAAATATCTGAAAGTATGCTATGATCTTTCCACTCTAGAGAATCTGCTTCTTTCATTTCTTCGTCAAGTCTGTGTTCTTCACTTGGCAGATGTCCGTATGAATATCAGCTGACTCTGCACGGTGTATCTATGTTAAACCTACTTGTAAATATCTGCTACTGGAAATAATTACAATTAATGCAGTGCTTAATTAATACCTGGAGGCGCGGTGGCTGAGCGGTAAAGCGATTCGCTTCCGAACCGGAGTCCCGGGTTCGAATCCTGGTGAAGACTGAGATTTTCAATTTCAGGATCTTTGGGCGCCTCTGAGTCCACCCTGCTTTAATGGGTACCTGACATTTGTTAGGGAAAAGTAAAGGCGGTTGGTCGTTGTGCTGGCCACATGACACCCTCCTTAACAGTAGGCCACAGAAAACAGATATCCATTACATCAACTGACCCATAGACCACAAGGTCTGAAAGGGGAACTTTACTTTTTAATTAGTATCTAATAGAGCTATTAGTTGGCTTGGAGAAGTTGTGATTGTTAGGAGAGTTTAGAGTACGTTCACTTGAACGTGTTTTTGTGTTCTTCTAAATGTCATCTAGGCCTACTTCTGACGACCACGCAGAGCCAAGCTTAATGGCTGGGTGAACAGTTAAACCATCACATTATTGTGAATTGTGGCCGCGTGGCTTGAAGGACAGAAAAACGTGGTCATTCAGTCATCCCCCAACTTACGTACTAATGTAGCTAATGATCTCCAGAGCAACATTCGATGATATGAGAGGCGGGGCGGGAACCAAAAAATCAATGTTTAAGTTCCAATTTAACTCTTAAAGTTTGACACGCGCTCGCTTTTGTATGTTTTGTCTAAATGTTGGCTGTTTGTGCAATCTTTACAACTGAACCCAGCTCTTATCGGTACACTTCAAATGGTATAAGACCCAAATCATTCTTTACATTTTAAAACATTTGTGGTTCCTCCATTAACTCATTCCGGCTACAAACCCGTTGATTGAAGGCTCAGTTATAAATAGATGAATAGTCCCGCACTTAATTGACCCAGTTTGTATGACTATCAGGCTTTGGACTGAATGACTCTTCACCTGATACTTTCATGTTGACATGACCTAAAAAGTAGAGCAGGGGAGCGTTCAAAGGCGCTTGAGCTAGGTGACAAATGCAGAGATGTTATGACACACACTTTATCATCTCACTGTTATCATCTCACTGTTATCATCTCACTGTTATCATCTCACTGATATCATCTCACTGTTATCATCTCACTGTTATCCTCTCACTGTTATCCTCTCACTGTTATCATCTCACTGTTATCATCTCACTGTTATCATCTCACTGTTATCATCTCACTGTTATCATCTCACTGTTATTCGGTGGTACTCTATAGGGAATACAATTTGATCATTTTCATCCATGGCATTATTTCAGATGTTCTACAAGAAAACAAATAATAATTTCATAAAACTCGTTAGCACTACTTTTTACAGACCCCGGATGGAGGTACACAGTAATTGCAACTAAGCATGAGCGTAACCAAGATTTTTATTGGCGGGGAGAAAGGGGTATTTTCTCCACTCCCTCCCGGCCAATATATATATATATATATATATATATATATATATATATATATATATATATATGTGTGTGTGTGTGTGTGTGTGTGTGTGCGTGTGTGTGTGCGCGCACATATAATTAATCTTTATTATATTCTGACCCCTCATTCTTTCGGAAGACGTTTACTGTAGCCTGGAGTTAATGGAAAAATTGTAGACTCCCGCCTTTGCCAGGAAGGTGGTCTGGGGAAGCGCTGCCAATTTCCCCAGCGGAACACGGGGCGGAGCCCAGCCGCCAAACACCATTTCTGGTATTGAAAGCTAACAAAATGCATATTTTGAGGTATCTACAGTACATTATCCTGCTATAAAAGTTTTATTTCAAAAACTTATGTGCTTTTCTTACATACCTATATACTATCGCGTCGTTCGGCGCATTGGACGGCAAGCTGTTTACACAAAATTTGTCACTGGCAATGTATGAATGAAAAGGGGGAATCATTGCAAAACCCCCTGGAAGGGGGCCTTAAACTCAAAACCCCCTTGGCTGTGCTAGGACAAATGATGGTTTAGTTTTAAATTCTCACCTTAAATAAACAAAATCAAAGCAAAAAATCAGTCACTAATTTCTGATCTCCCCCCCCCCCCCCCAGTGGGGGGATTTCATTTCGGGGAGGGGGCAGTTATCATTGTTAGTGGTTCCTAAGAAACACTTTTCATAACCCTAAACTCAGCGTAGGTACTGTCAGTAACAGTATTAAAATATAACTAATGAGGACTCCCTGCGAAGAGCAAGAAGCCAAGTCATCCGGGATTGTACAAACAGTAGACGCGTTGGTATGCTTTGACATGTCCACAGAATGACACAGGCTGGACTTCTAGACGAAATATAGTATGGTGATCGGAAAGAAAGCAGGAGAGCTACAGGTCGTCCACCTCTTAAGAGTGTTGTATGCAAGAGCGACATAACGTTTATTAGAATCGACACCAACAGTTATGAAAAAAAGGCGCTGGATAGACCAGATGGAGAGCAAACAAATGAGGTGCCCTGGATCGCATTTGGTTTGCACACCAGACCTAGGAAGTAAGCTGAAAACTCTGTGATGGTGGATGTGTATCAAGGATTGCCCTTTTTAGTCACATAAGATGTTGCAAAGGACAAACTATCGTCTCGAGAGAAAAAAAATCCTAAATTTATTTAACTAAATATAGTATCTAATTTTAATATCTAATTTTGTTAACTCAAAATTATATTTTTATCATAAAACCATCTCTCGCATTGACTATCAATCTGCATTTTATTAAAGGGATTTCCATATTGGCTTATAAAATGTGTTGTATTAACAAAATATATTTTACTACTTTCAAAGTAAATATTTTCGAGTGAGTAATCAATGCTTGACTTAAGGAAATGATTCGAAATGATCCAGAAAGTTCGACCAAGCGTGAGTAAATGAAGATAAATATCGACACAAATGTCCGATCGATAACCTTTTAGAAATAAGTCGACGCTCAAATTGTCATCAAGACACAACATGAAAGAGCAGGCGGGAAGTTTGTTTGACTGATCCACTCCGCCTTCACTTATAGTTTTCTGAAGATTTAGTGTTTTTATGCAAATCTTTCATTTCAATCTGAATTTTAAGGTGTTTTTTCCTAACAATTAAATTCCAACTTGGATAGCGCACTATATAATGAGCACAAAGATTTATCAATATTTCACAATTCTAATGCGTAATATTAAAAATTAGATATAGAAATATACTGAATGTCCTTTAGACCATTATAATATTAATTGCCAGAAATAATATAGAAGGCAAAATGATTTGCTGCACTCTTATCCTATCATGCTTCAGAGTTAGTAAACTTAATACATAATTATGGTAAATATAACACATCGGAAAGAAAGACATTAAATTTATTAAGAACATGAATTTTGAATCTAAATTTTTTTAGCGTCCTACTGAATGAAATTAATAAGTAAAACTTGCGGCTTCAGAAAGAGTGAAGTGTTAAGTCCATATTGACAACAAAATAGTTGACCTCCCATTTGAGTAATTGACCATGTAGTATAACACTTGGCAACTAATTCGAATGACAAATGTTCTATATAGTGTTGAAAGGGGGGGGGGGTTGAGGCTGTACATTCTAACGTGCGACTGACTATAAGGCCTCCAACTAGTTTAAAAATAATGTGTCTAAAACAAAACAAAAAACAAAATAACAAAAAATAAAAGCCACAAAAAAAAAAAAGCCACAGCAATATGGATTGTTTCGTATTTCTCCATGTCTATGTTTTATGGTCGCATTAATTTCGTTGATATTTGAATGTGAAGAAAGTCTAGAATAGTCTCGATCTAATAAATACGTTACAATAGTTTACTCATTGATATAAGTGTTTTAGTAGATGTACTAGATCTAGTCCTGGATATAGAATGTCTACATCTAATAATTGATCTACATCTACATCTGATTATAGAAACTATAGCCATTGTTCTCTTTGTAAGACCATAACCACGTGACCTAGCTTTTAAAGGAGGTCAGAGTTACGGAACAACCCCGTTGTTAGTGTTGCTAATGTTAAAGGCAGTTAATTGTTGTGATGACCACGTGACACTGGTCAACATACTTTTATTTTATGCAGCTCACAAAGTTAAATTGTAACATAGACTCGAGTTACCCATCGGCTGTTTACGTCGTAGGAATACACAAGCAACATCTGAGGTATGACTAACTCGTTGCTTTGACCTTAGCAGTAAGTCTAGATTGAGTTACTTTGAGCTCAGCAGAATGTCAGGTTACTTTAACCTTAGCTTTATATTTAGCTCACAACATTTGTAACATTGACTCCTGCGCAAGAGTAAGCGAGTCTTCTTACTTACTTAGGTCCTCCAGCGCCGTTCGGCGCATTGGGCGGCAAGCTGTCTCCATAACTGTCATTGGCAATGTGTGAAGCCTCCTCCCACCTGGTGTCCACTGTTCTGAGATCCTCTATGAAGGTGTGAATTTCGAGTTATACGAGGACGTCCCTGTTTGCGCTTTTCTCGTATTGGCCTCCATGTCATCGCAACTCTTGGTGTGCGCAAACATCATGCAACGCTCTGTCACAACCTCATTAAGTGTTCGACTCCCAGTTCGACATAGGATTTCCTTGTTTGAGACCCGATCTGAGTAACTGACTCCCAAAATCCGTCTCAGCCTTTTTTATCGAGCCACTTCCATGTCTCACGTGCAAATGTTGCAGTTGGAATGACGATTGTGTTGAGAAGGTGTATTTTTGTCTTCTTAGAGGTTAAAACATAATGTTTCAAAACTCCTTTATTTCCACTCAAGGTCATTTGTCGTCACCAAGAAGTGCAGAGAAACGTTAGCGCTGGTTGTGTGTGTGTGTGCTTGTGTGTGTATGTGGGTGTGTGAGTAGTGTTTTATTTCATCGTCTAAATTGTTTTATTTTGGCATTGTATTGTTATTGTTATAGTAATTATGCTGAGGTGGACAAATTCTACCTTCAAATAACAAGAAGCACAACATATTTGAAAAGCCGCTAAGAAGTTTCCTGTTCCTGTAGAAACATCTACACCATTAAAAGAAGAACTATTTTGATTGAATGATTGGATGATTGTAACTTTTTACAAATAAAAAAGTGTTTTCAATCAATTCTCGTGAAAAAAAAGGGTTAAGAAAATAATAATAGCTTTTAAAAATACAATTTCTCTAAATTGTAAATGCTTTTAGGACGATGAGACGTGTCGTTGCTGCAAGCTGAATAAATAATAGAAGACGGAGCCAGCGTTCGTTATAGACTGAAAAGATGTCGACATACGAATGTTTAGTTAAAGATTTGCAAGTAAAGTGAACTTAAAATAGTGAATAAGATAGTGGAAGTCATAACGCCACATTTTGATTTCGTAAATATTGCCTCTGCTCGACCTGATGTATCCAGTAATATAAGTAAAGAAAAAACAACTTTCAGACCTTGCAATCTATAAGGCAGGTGGTGTAAAGATTTGTCTGTTTTTAAAGCCTACGGCAACCTCGTATCCAGTAAAACTGATTGTAATTTTTAATATTGTTCAATGTTTAATGCACTTAAAATCTAAAAAAAACAAAAAAACAACCTGTGTAAGTACATGAGAGATTAAGTTATTAATGAAGACTCTACCAACCACCAGATTTTGAGTTTTCTTTCTTACACTTTGGTCTGTAAGGTTATTAATATTTCCATTTCATGTATCAATCAGCCCTGAGGAAAACAGTCTCGAGACTACACACATGTTTATGTTTTTAAAAGAGAGTACTCTTATAAGGAAGAACTATTTCTTATGACTCGAAGACTCTCTTGGCCTGCTCTTACACCGCAACGTCTCGGCTTTATCGTTCTTAACATTTCGAGTTATCGTTCTTCAATGTAGTAACACTTGTTTATTTAATGGATGCGAGGTGACCGAGCAGTTGGAGTTAAGTTTTCCTTCCACTTCGATTACTTTAGATGTCTCCAAATGTTGTTTTTTTCTAGTCATCATGTAATCATGTTAGCTCTAGTGACAGAAGTAGGCTGACTATTGCGAAAACGAGGTCTTCTCGAGAGGTACTTTGGTTTCAAATATAGATTTGAAGTTCTGGAGAACATCGTTTATTCAACAAAATCATAGTAGAGTAGGGAGTGAATATTTTTTTTCCTTAAACTCATATATATATAAATAATAGCACATACAGTGGTATATGTACGTGTGACAGTTTTTGTTCTAATACAAAGAGTTAAAATATGCATAGACAAACTATTTAATTTCCTATGTATCTACTTGTTTATTCTCTAGTACTCCGATGTCAGTTTAGATATCTTTGATGGCACCATGAGTCTCACATTTTAGATACCAAAAGAGCATTTGTGCGTTATTAAATAACAATGTGCCGTATGTGTGCACGGATGGCACAAGTATGTGTGTGTGTGTGTATTTGCTTCAGTCAGTTTAGTTAAAACAAGGATTTTAAGAATGGGTTTTTCATGAGCTGAACAAAATAGACACCGGTTTAAAGATAATTAGATTATTTTAATTTTGTATTTATATTAGGTCCCTTCAACCACAAAGCTTTATAACATTATAGATTTATTGATATTACTTAATCCAAGGGGTCATACTTTAGATTAAGTTTAGAGTAAGCCTTTGTAGAGTAGACACGGCCAGTAATTAATACTATTGATAGTGTTTCTGGTTTTGTAAACGTTTAGTACATTGTCCATTGCCTCTTGCTTTTTTTCTTAGGCTCTCCATTCTATACTGTTCTCTCTCTCTCTTTCAATCTCTCTCCTATCTCTTTCTGCTCTCTCTCTCTCTCTTTTGCTCGCTCTCTTTTTCTATTACTCTTTCTTTTTCTCTCTTCTCTCGCGTTTTCTCTTCTCTCGTCTTCTCTCGTGTTCTCTCTTCTCTCGTGTTCCATCTTCTCTAGGGTTCTCTCTTCTCTCGTGTTTTCTCTTCTCTCGTGTTTTCTCTTCTCTCGTGTTTTCTCTTCTCTCGTGTTTTCTCTTCTCTCGTGTTTTCTCTTCTCTCGTGTTTTCTCTTCTCTTGTGTTCTCTCTTCTGTCGTGTTGTCTCTTCTCTCGTGTTGTCTCTTCTCTCGTGTTTTCTCTTCTCTCGTGTTCTCTCTTTTCTCGTGTTTTCTCTACTCTCGTGTTTTCTCTTCTCTCGTGTTCTCTCTTCTCTCGTGTTTTCTCTTCTCTAGGAATCTCTCTTCTCTCGTGTTCTCTCTTCTCTCGTGTTCTCTCTTTCTCGTGTTCTCTCTTCTCTTATGTTCTCTCTTCTCTCGTGTTTTTTCTTCTCTCGTGTTCCCTTTTCTCTCGTGTTTTCTCTTTCTCGTGTTCCCTTTTCTCTCGTGTTTTCTCTTCTCTCGTGTTTTCTCTTCTCTCGCGTTCTCTCTTCTCTCGTGTTCTCTCTTCTCTTGTGTTCTCTCTTCCGTCGTGTTGTCTCTTCTCTCGTGTTCTCTCTTCTCTCGTGATCTCTCTTCTCTTGTGTTCTCTCTTCTGTCGTGTTCTTTCTTCTCTCGTGTTGTCTCTTCTCTCGTGTTTTCTCTTCTCTCGTGTTCCCTCTTCTCTCGTGTTTTCTCTTCTCTCGTGTTTTCTCTTCTCTCGTGTTTTCTCTCGTGTTTTCTCTCGTGTTTTCTCTTCTCTCATGTTCTCTCTTCTCTCGTGTTTTTTCTTCTCTCGTGTTCCCTTTTCTCTCGTGTTTTCTCTTCTCTCATGTTTTCTCTTCTCTCGTGTTTTCTCTTCTCTCGTGTTTTCTCTTCTCTCGCGTTCTCTCTTCTCTTGTGTTCTCTTTTCTCTTGTGTTTTCTCTTCTCTCTTGTTCTCTCTTCTCTCGTGTTTTCTCTTCTCTCGTGTTTTCTCTTTTCTCGGGTTTTCTCTTCTCTCGTGTTCACTCTTCTCTTGTGTTCTCTCTTCTCTCGTGTTCCATTTTCTCTCAAGTTTTCTCTTCTCTCGTGTTTTCTCTTCTCTCGTGTTTTCTCTTCTTTCGTGTTTTCTCTTCTCTCGCGTTCTCTCTTCTCTCGTGTTCTCTCTTCTCTTGTGTTCTCTCTTCTGTCGTGTTGTTTCTTCTCTCGTGTTGTCTCTTCTCTCGTGTTTTCTCTTCTGTCGTGTTTTCTCTTCTCTCGTGTTTACTCTTCTCTCGTGTTTTTTTCTTGTCTCGTGTTCCCTCTTCTCTCGTGTTCCCTTTTCTCTCGTGTTCCCTTTTCTCTCATGTTTCTTCTCGTGTTTTCTCTTCTATTGTGTTCTTTCTTCTCTCATTTTTCACTTTTCTCGTGTTCTCTCTTCTCTCGTGTTTTCTCTTCCTTAGGGTTCTCTCTTCTCTCGTGTACTCTCTTCTCTCGTGTTTTCTCTTCTCTCGTGTTTTGTCTTCTCTTGTGTTTTCTCTTCTCTCGTGTTCTCTCTTCTCTCGTGTTTTTTCTCGTGTTTTCTCTCGTGTTTTCTCTTCTCTCGTGTTTTCTCTTCTCTCGTGTTTTCTCTAGTGTTTTCTCTCGTGTTTTCTCTTCTCTCGTGTTCTCTCTTCTCTCGTGTTTTTTCTTCTCTCGTGTTCCCTTTTCTCTCGTGTTTTCTCTTCTCTCGTGTTCTCTCTTCTCTTGTGTTCTCTCTTCTGTCGTGTTGTCTCTTCTCTCGTGTTGTCTTATCTCTCGTGTTTTCTCTTCTCTCGTGTTTTCTCTTCTCTCGTGTTTTCTCTTCTTTCGTGTTTTTTTCTTGTCTCGTGTTCTCTCTTCTCTAGGGCTCCCTTTTCTCTCGCGTTCAATCTTCTCTCGTGTTTTCTCTTCTCTCGTGTTCTCTCTTCTCTCGTGTTTTCTCTTCTCTCTTCTCTCTTCTCACGTATTTTTTTTCTCGTCTTCTGTCTTCTCTCGTGTTGTCTCTTCTCTCGTGTTGTCTCTTCTCTCGTTTTCCCTCTTCTCTCGTGTTCCCTTTTCTCTTGTGTTATCTTTTCTCTCGAGTTTTCTCTTTTCTCATGTTCTCTCTTCTCTCGTGTTTTTTTCTTCTCTCGTGTTCCCTCTTTTCTCGTATTCCCTTCTCTTTCGTGTTCCCTTTTTCTCTCGTGTTTTCTCTTCCTTAGGCTTCTCTCTTCTCTCGTGTTCTCTCTTCTCTTGTGTTCTCTATTCTGTCGTGTTGTTTCTTCTCTCGTGTTGTCTTTTCTCTCGTGTTTTCTCTTCTCTCGTGTTTTCTCTTCTCTCTTCTCTCTTCTCACGTATTTTTTTTCTCGTCTTCTGTCTTCTCTCGTGTTGTCTCTTCTCTCGTGTTGTCTCTTCTCTCGTTTTCCCTCTTCTCTCGTGTTCCCTTTTCTCTTGTGTTATCTTTTCTCTCGAGTTTTCTCTTTTCTCATGTTCTCTCTTCTCTCGTGTTTTTTTCTTGTCTCGTGTTGCCTCTTCTCTCGTGTTCCCTTTTCTCTCGTGTTTCCTTTTCTTTCGTGTTTTTTCTCGTGTTTTCTCTACTATTGTGTTCTTTCTTCTCTCGTGTTTTATCTTCTCTCGAGTTTTCTCTTCTCTCTTTTTTCTCTTCTCTTGTGCTCTCTCTTCTCTCGTGTTTTCTCTTCTCTCGTTTTTTCTCTTTTCTCGTGTTTTCTCTTGTCTTGTGTTTTCTCTTGTCTTGTGTTTTTTCTTCTTTCGTGTTTTCTCTTCTCTTGTGATTTCTCTTCTCTCGTGTTTTCTCTTCTCTTGTGTTCTCTCTTCTCTCGTGTTTTCTCTTTTCTTGTGTTCTCTTTTCTCTCGTGTTTTCTCTTCCTTAGGGTTCTCTCTTCTCTTGTGTTATCTCTTCTCTCGAGTTTTCTCTTTTCTCATGTTCTCTCTTCTCTCGTGTTTTTTTCTTCTCTCGTGTTCCCTCTTTTCTCGTATTCCCTTTTCTCTCGTGTTCCTTTTTCTCTGTGTTTTCTCTTCCTTAGGGTTCTCTCTTCTTTCGTGTTCTCTCTTCTCTCGTGTTCTTTCTTCTCTCCTGTTCTCTCTTCTCTCGTGTTCTCTCTTCTCTCGTGTTCCTTTTTCTCTCGTGTTTTCTCTTCTCTCGTGTTTTTTTCTTCTCTCGTGTTCCCTCTTCTCTCGTGTTCCCTTTTCTCTCCTGCTTTCTCTTCTTTTGTGTTTTCTCTTCTCTTGTGTTCTCTCTTCTCTCGTGTTCTCTCTTCTCTCGTGTATTCTCTTCTCTCGTGTTCTCTTTTCTCTATTTTTTCTCTTCTCTCGTTTTGTCTCTTCTCTTGTGTTCTCTCTTCTCTCGTGTTTTATCTTCTCTTGTGTTTTCTCTTCTCTCGTTTTCTCTCTACTCTCGTGTTCTCTCTTCTCTCAAGTTTTCTCTTCTCACCTGTTCTCTCTTCTCTCGTTTTCTCTCTTCTCTTGTGTTTTCTCTTGTCTCGTGTTTTCTGTTGTCTCGTGTTCTCTCTTCTCTCGTGTTTTCTCTTCTCTCGTGTTTTCTCTTCTCTCGTGTTTTCTCTTCTCTCGTGTTTTCTTATCATTTGTGTTCTCTCTTCTCTCGTTTTTTCTCTTCTCTCGTGTTTTCTCTTCTCTCATGTTTTCTCTTCTCTCGTGTTTTCTCTTCTCTCGTGTTCTCTCTTCTCTCGTGTTCTCTCTTCTCTCGTGTTTTCTCTTCATTTGTGTTATCTCTTCTCTCGAGTTTTCTCTTCACTCGTGTTCTCTCTTCTCTCGTGTTCTCTCTTCTCTCCTGTTTTCTCTTTTCTTGTGTTCTCTCTTCTCTCGTGTTTTCTCTTCTCTAGGGTTCTCTCTTCTCTCGTGTTCTCTCTTCTCTCGTGATCTCTCTTCTCTCCTCTTCTCTCTTCTCCCATGTTCTCTCTTCTCTAGGGTTCTCTCTCTTCTCTCGTGTTCTCTCTTCTCTTGGGTTCTCTCTTCTCTCGTGTTTCCTTTTCTCTTGTATTTTCTCTTCTCTCGTGTTCTCTCTTCTCTCGAGTTCTCTCTTCTCTCGAGTTCTCTCTTCGCTCGTGTTCTCTCTTCTCTCGTGTTCTCTCTTCGCTCGTGTTCTCTCTTCTCTTAATCGTTACGTCTCTCGTTCTCTTACACTTTTTACTTACTTACTATTCTTTCTTTTTTTTTTGACTTGCTTTCGCCTACTCGTTGTTTCTTTTTAAATGTATACATATATCTTTATCTTTCTTTCCCTCTCTCTCTTCTATCTTATATTTCACTTTTATTCACACTCTCCCTCTATTTCTCTCGTGAGCATGTCTCTACTACAAAACAACACAAACGAGCAATTAGACAGTGCTACTCTCTAAGACTGACACGGACCGTCCGCTCAGTGCATCTCTTTACATTATGTCCAGTGTAGGCAATAACAAGTGTCCAACATCCACCCTCCCCCCCCCCCCCCATACACACGACATACGCACATACACACATACTTTTCAATGTCCTGACATCATTTAGACGTCTCCTGGAAGACACCCGCCGAAAAAAAAATTAATTACCTGGCTTTGCTAGTGGATCACAGGAAGTGACGTCATGGAGCCGGGCACTGATTAAGGTCAATTACAGCTGGTTTACTGAGCACTTACTCCATATGTCCGGCTAAAAGCTGAAGAGGACGTCTCCGTCCCTTGTCTCCTTCCAAACCAGTAAGCAGCTTCAACATGGTTGGAGTGCCAATCTGGTCATCACCATTTAGTCAATACTTAATATCTTAAAATCTACAGTACACCGGTTCTCACACTGCACAAGGTTCTACAGTGCAGGTCCTGTCATCCAAAATTTTGCACATATTTAAAAGCTTTTGACTGTAGAACTACCTTGAAACATTATTTTTTAAAATCTTTTTTAGAGCTAAATAAAACAAAAACAAAAAAACAGCAAATAATTTGCTGATGTATAAAATTTGAGAACTACTGTTTTTTTTTAGGCGCATTGTTGGGATGGTAAGATTGTTTTCACTTGGAGCAATAAAGCCTGATTTGTAACAATAATTTCACAATCTAGTAGCCTAATTCAACCCGCGGGCCGTTTTAATTTCCTACACTCGTCTCGAGGGCCACATGACCGAAAAGTTTCAAAAACGAAATGAAATTGTTCTGAAACTATTTTGGTAGAATTTAATACTTTAGTAATAGGTTATTTTACATATTTTTTAAGCGTCAGAAAAAAGCTTCATTTCTCTACTTGAAATGTGAATTTCTTTGGTCTCTGATAAATATTCCCATGGATCCTCCAATCTCTAGGCGTAGTTTAACAATCTTTTATTCGCTACTCAAACTAATAATGCCCCATATTTATTATTTAATGCCGTTTTATGTTGTTGTTATATTAAAAAGCGATTTTTCTTTATAAAATAAGTATGTTGGCTTATTAACATATTCAACAAAAAAAAACTAAAGATAGGTTCACTTTTCGTGGTAGAGTATACATTCAGAGTTCCAATTCATAAACAAACAAATGTTAAAGATCATAATACCAATCTATCGGAGAAAAAAGCCATGGCCCAAACGTAGGTAAAGATACATTTGGTCAGCCCTTTTTTTTTTGGAAGGGAGATTTCTACACTTTGTGACGACGTTTCGGCGGGCCTCATGGAGCCAAGTCGCGGGCCGTATTTTGGGCATCGCTGGTCTAATAGATCCTTTTTTTACCTCCTAAAAGTAACAAGATTCTGCTTGATATGTTTGAAAAAAGTGAAGGGATACGCTACTTCCCATAGTACAGCCAAAAAAAATACAAGCAAAATATAAAAAAATCCTTAAAAAAACGCCTATCTAAAGGGGAAGAACTCCGCCATTAAAACTATATCAAAACATTAAACAAATAAATTAATTAGCAATAATTAATTGACTAGTTATTAGATGCAATAAAAATTTTTTTAATCATAAACTTGATCGGTGAATGCGTGAGGAAGAAATAGCGTTACTAATTATTTAAGGGCACTATACCCAACAAATTTAACCTGTGAATAATAAAGGATTAGTTCTCTTTGTTGGTATCAAAGAAAACATTTATCACACGCAAGTAATTGACTAATTGGTTACCTTTTATTTTAATGATTCATATCCTTCTTTGCCAAAGAATAATCTCAAGTTTAATGTGTGAGCACTTTGACGTGATTAAAATACATAATCTTTCCTATCTATCTATCTATCTATCTATCAATCTATCTATCTATCTATCTATCTATCTATCTATCTATCTATCTATCTATCTATCTATCTATCTATCTATCTATCTAACTAACTATGTATCTATCTATCTATCTATCTATCTATCTATCTATCTAATCTATCTATCTATCTATCTATCTATCTATCTATCTATCTATCTATCTATCTATCTATCTATCTAATCTATCTATCTATCTATCTATCTATCTATCTAATCTCTCCCCAATCGACTATTCATCACCAAAGGGTTTCAATTGTACAATCTGTAGACTCTTAGGGCAACTCCTATAAAGAACGCAAGAAAGTTCTGGGTCTTCAAGATAAAATATTGCTCTTTAAGACCCTGAACATCTACCCAGCCTATACTATTGTTTAACTCTCTTTGTTCATATGCATAATAACATATAATCTATATGTAAGTTTAAAGTCCCACTACATATCGGTAAATGAATCCATTGGCTCTAAACACAGAACTTAAAAAAAATAAAAATAATGCTTTTTCCAGTTTTTGGGATGTCGTGTCTAGATTTTAAATCTAATTTCTCAGCCTTGTGTAGGATGACCATTATAGGAAGCAATCCAATGTGAACAGTTTTCTTTAGTTTTGTTTTTTTCCCCACAATGTCTTCTTCTCCAGTTTTCTGTCCATGCGTACCAAGAGACATGCGTCTATGTCCTGAAGTCTTCATTCAAAACTTAATCATACGCTTTGCTGGAATATTCTTTTAATGACATTTTGTAGCCATGAAAACATTAGGGACTGAACTAATGGTCAGAACTTTTGATTGCCTGAACTCCCAATGCTAACGTGTGAGGCTAGACAATTTCTGGTGAAGTTTATTATTTATATATTCGTTGTTTTTATTGCTTTCTTCTCATGTTCTACCCATGTTTCTTTGACTCTCATTTATTGTCTTGCAAATAATCTCTCCCTCACCCTTCTTTCAGTTCTTATTTCTAGTTTGTTTTTCCCCCTGACATTATTGTCTTTTTGTTCACTTTTTACGCTCTCTATTTATACCATACTCTTCCAACTTTTCTCTCTTTTACATTCTCGTTCTCCTTTTTTCACTCATTCTCTCTTTATCTCACTTTCTGAGTACATTTTGGAAAATAAAATTCATTTATTTAATTTATTTCTAAAAAAAAAATGTATATTTTGTAAAGGTTGAAATTGAAAGATAAAAAATGTCTGAAAACTGCTATTAACAAATTTATTACACTTGCGAGTTCATCTTCCTTGAAAATTAGGTTTTGTTTTGATTGTTACAATACTGTGCCTTAAAATAATACATCAAAGAAACCATGTAGTAAATGTTTCAGCATAAACAAAGAAACCTCTTAGTAAATGTTTCAGCATGATTGAAGTCTACTTTTAGGTAAAACTAAATGTCCAGTTCATCTATTTCTCATTTCACAATTGTATACCTTATATCTTAACTGCACATGTTACTGAGCCACTGTGGTCGACAACATTTTTCCTACAGAGTGGTTTTGATTAGCACATTCTACATTCCACTATAAAAATACCTAGCGCAAGTTAGACGCCTTATACAGTGTTTCACAAATTCTACGTAATTTAAAATGTAAATGCGCCCCCCCCCCTTTTTTTTTCGAGCAAAATAGAGGCAGCCATTTGAAATTTCATGATAGAATGTTCGTACAGTTTTGACGAGAACGATTGCCCACTCCGGAAATATGCACTGGTTAGACATCTCTGCTCATAGGTATGTTTGGGAGTTCAAGGGTCACTGATACAGAGGGGAGCTGGATACTCTCTCTCTTGGTTTGGCAGAGGCGCCGAGGAATTTAGGCAATCCTTATCGAACAGAAAACAGACTCCCGAAGGACAACGGCTTTGTCTGCATCACATGTGACAAAATATGATGCAGGTCACAGCTGGGTTTGCGTAGACATCTAAGACTTTGAACTCTTAATCGTCGAAATCGAAGACAATGTCATTAAACATGCTATAAATCTAATAACTGTATCCAGGATTGCTTGATATGGCAATAGCAAAAATAAAGGGCAACTAAATTGCGTAATTTTAAATATTGAGTATGTACAGTCAATGAATAAGTTTACTAAGTAAACTGATAGATAGTAGGTTGTTTGTTTGTAAAATGGTTTACAATTTTCGGATGTTCTTTTCAAGATTTGAAGATAATAACATCATAACCGTACCCTCCGGCACGAGGACGGGGCTACGTAAGTGGGCAGTGTTTGGACCCAGGGCCATCGAGACCACCGAAAGACAGCCGAGACCGCATACCACACAAACAGGCCACCATCTGTGTGACGCATAGGAACTTTAAACCTCTGCTAGGGTAGATTATCTCATTCTAGCATATTATTTCTCGATAACAAAACTCTAGGGTACAAGTGTTAGAAGACTGTGTTCTACTTTAGTAACAATGTAGTAACACTTGATATAAAATCAAAATAATAACTTGGAATAAGTCTTACGCTAACCAGTATAGTCTTCAAACTACGACAATTATTACTCCTAATGTCTAAAGTAATTTAAAAACTTCATCCATTTTTAAAACAGGTTTCGCCTGTCATGTGACTAATTATCTCCTTTCTTCAACTCCCACGCAGTAAATAACACCAGGCTAGGGACCAGGTTGACTAGTTTTGAAGGAAGTGTCTTAGGACACCAAGTTCAATTCTCCGTTGAAGTACAACGGTTCTCAAAAGTGTCTGTAGTAGTGTGACTCTTAATGTAACAAACGGTTTGTATGTACCTTACGATTCTGCTTTATGTTTAACATGCCTTGTAAGGAAAGCGCATACATAAGTGTTTATTGAATTTCTATGCTTGTATCTCAGAGAGATGTATGAGTGTGTATTGTAGAGAACTTAAATAAGTGTGTTTAAGAAAGAATAAGTATAAGTGTCTTAAAGAGACCTTTTGTGTCTTGAATAAAATAATTTTAAGTGCGTTTAAGAGTAATAGCATATCTTTAGCGGCACCCGTAAGGGAAAAAGCCGCTTTTAGGTTTGTGCAAAATGTCCGTCTGTCCGTCTGTCATACTCAGATCTCGAAAACGAAAAGAGAAATGACAAATATTTTTTCACCTTGCGATGCAGCTTGAAAAGTTTAGGTGCAACGGCTACTTTTGGTTTTCTGAAAGCAAACCGTTTAATTTATAAAATTAATTATGCAACCGACATTTTCATAACAATACACCAATTCTATAACAATTATATTTTATCTTACATAATACAGACGTTACTTCCAAAGAGGAATACAGAATCACTACGCGTCATGCGTTTAGTCATGCATATTAACCAATGACTTAAATTCTGCCAAGTCACTGGTTTTCCTGGCTAGCTCAGGCAACCCATTCCATGCTCTAATAGCACTAGGGAAGAAGGAGCGCTTGTACAAATTTGTTCTAGCATATGGAACGAGAAATGTGCCTTTATCTTTGTGGCTTTCTGAGTATTTTATTAACTTTTGTTTTTTTATTTGTAGATTATGGTTCAGTGTTTTATGTATAATTGCTACTTTACTTTTTAGTCTTCTATCCTGAAGGCTTTCTAAATTTAATCATTTTACTAAAGGTGTTACTGTAGTCAAATGGGAATATTCGTTTGTTATGAATCTCACTGGTCTATTTTGCGTCTGTTCCAGATTATTAATGTTTTCTTGAGTTGAGGGGTCCCAAACAGAGAATGCATATTCTAGTATTGGCCTAACCAAGGTTAAATAACATTTTAGTTTTTTATTTGATTTATAGAAATTTCTTTTAATAAACCGTAATGCTTTGTTTGATTTTTTGAAAGTTTCATCAATATGGGGATTCCATGACAGTTTTTCATTTATTATAACACCTAGGTATTTTATGTTTTTAGTCTGTGTTACTGGTTTACCATGATTAAGATAAGTGGAATTAATTTGTTTTATTTTTTCTGTTACTCTTAACAACTGACATTTTTCCGGGTGGGAAGACATGCTCCAATTTGATTCCCATTTCTGTAACTCATCTAATTCTCTTTGTAAACTATCTTGAGTCTTGTGTTGTTTTTATTGTTCTATATTTTATGCAATCGTCTGCGAATAATCTGACTTTTGTTCCTGAACTAATGCAATGTCATAGGGTTTATTATAAGAAATTTCTATATTTCCGCGAATAGGCGGATCCGATGGGGGCCGCCTCTGAGTTTGTGTGACAACACAATCTCTCTTAGTAATCTTGTTTTAATAGTGAGTTTCTAAAAGTATATTTTGAAAAGAATGTGTATAAATTGTTTTTAAAGATAACTTGTCTTATAGAAACTCTGCATATGTATAGGAAATTGTATAATTATTTTTTTACAAATTCTGTCAGTTTGAATAAGTCAGTCCTAGAATTTTTATACGGATGTCTTAAATCTGGTGTAGGTCTGGCTGAGAGTAAGTATAGGTCTGGATGCGTCTTAGGATCTCTCCCACGGTTGCACTCAGTGTGTAATAAAGAATTGTATGTTTCAAAGATTCGATCCTGTATGTTTTATATTTTCGTTTCAATGTTTGTGCGTGTATGTGGTGAAAATATGTGTATGTGTTTCAAGAAATGGATAACAAAAAACTGAAGAGTTCAAATTGAAGAAGAAAATTCAAAGTTGCTGATTAGATGTCAGAGTCATATTTGCCATTATCTTTTGAAAACTTGATATCTGTCATATTATCTGTCATGTAATTTGAGATTCTTGCGTTATATTCCATTTTTTTAAATGCGTGTTATCGATGTATGCACGAGATATGGAAACCCCCCTCCCCCCCCCCACACACACAGTCAAACGTATTTTGATGAATTACATAAGAAAAATAAATAAAATAATAATAATACTAATTCTAATAATAATAATACTAATTCTAATAATAATAATAATAAGGATTGTGTTCGAGTTGGAAGATGAATGAGAAATGCAGTATTTCTCGTGGCTACACATTTCCAGCTATTTTGCCGCATTTAGTGTAACCATTGTCCGCAGGAGGTCGATTTAGATTTCGTTTATAATTGCAACCCCCCCCCCCCCCGACAACTGAATGTAAATTCAAAACTAGTAGAACAAAAAAAGTCTTTTGTAAAGCTTTGCTCTTCACCAGTGGCCAACAATTTCTACATTTCAACACGGAATGGCAGGTTAACAGGTTTCGGGACCAAATTGACGACTTTCTTAAAAACAAAGTAAGAGAGATATGACCATTTTTATCACTATTTTTAAAAGCAAACACATGTAAGCCATGTAAGCCACAAGTCCTTAGAACATGTATTTAGTTTTAAAATCTGTTCTGAGAGAAATGAAAAGAACTGATTAACTTTTTTTTCAAAAGAATATACATTATGTTTGGTACATAATAATATGAAATCAAAAGACAAAACAATGAACAGTTTAATATCATTTAGTGTTTTTTTTTTTATGATATTCCAACAACCTACTGTGAAATGAATATATTCTTTCTTATGTAAATTATCTACTGGACAAAAAACAAACAGACTTGTGAGTGTGTAATAATCTTTTGCAATCATTAATAAAATGCGCGACAGCTGGTGATGCCTTGTTCCGGTTCTGCTTTTTTAGAATACGGAAAAGAAAATATTTATTTATTTATGTCTATTAAATGTTCGTAATATTTTGTTTTATTTAGTCTAGTAAGGGGAATACTTTTCCATTTTAGATTTGTTGGACATACTTTCTGAGAAGAGGCAGGCATTTATAATCCTTTCTTTTCTCCGGATGTTATAGAGTGATGGCACAGAGTCAAGACCAGGATGGCCAGACTCACATTACCGGGTCAAGAACAATTAACACATGTACTCTCTGTCTCTCTCTCTCTCTCTCTCTCTCTGTTTCATTCTCAATGACACACACACACACCACATTTTATTCTACGGCCTCACACACACTTACACTAATGCAAAAGTGTGTTTCCTCAAGATGATGTCACAAGACGCGAGAGAGCAAATAGGAAGCGGTTGAGGGAGGTGGTTCAGGGGTAGGGGGAGAACATGGTCAAGGCTGTTACTGTTAGAGTGTCCAGTCTAGCCCTAATATGTCAACAGCCGCTTCTTGACATTTCGGACCCATTGTCCCTACTGGAGACGATACTGATCACCCAATGACCAGAGATAACTGTTTAGGCATTTATAAAGAAACAGTCTTCGATCGATACAGGGAGAATGAGAGAGAAAAAGCGAGACAGAACGAAAGAAAGAAAAATAGAGAGAGAGAGATAGAGAGAGAGAAATGGAGCTAAACAGAGAGAGTAAGAGATAAAAAATAATGTTCAAACTAATGTCGATATCTTTTTCATGTATTAAATTAAAATAGACCACATAGTTGCTGTTACATTGAGTGTAAACAGAGGGCTAGAAAACTTTTTTAAAGAGAGGTCAGAGAGGAGAAGAAATAATAGTGAAAAACAAAGAGAAATAGAGAGAGAGTGTGCAGAAAACAAAGTGAGAAACAGAAAAAACAAGCAAAATATCAAAAACTGAAGAAAAAAAAACGCTTTAATTAATTGTATCATTTAGTTTGGATCAGTCATGTAATTAAATGTATACTAGATTTAGACTAACACCATGGCACCATGCGCCTATTCAATGTCAATTGCTTCAACTTAAGACCTACTGTCTAGAGTTTAGAATCACGCCTATAAGGGTCAACACGTGAGAATTCAAAGGGGCTTTTTGTGTGCCAGAGACACTCTGGTTAGGTCACTTTGGTGTTTATCCTTAATATCAACAGAGAAATTCTATTTAATTAATTAGAACAACCGAATGTTAATATTATATACAAAAAGTGTAAAAGAATAACTGCCCTTTCACAATCATCTTCTTTTTAATGTTAGATCAACTCACTCCGTCTGTCTGTCTGTCTGTCTGTCTGTCTGGTAAAGATTTTGTACATGTTATCTCTCCCACACACATTCTCAGATCAAGTTGTAACTTAACACAAAATATTCATTGGCTTAGAGAAGATTTTATTTTATATAAGATCAATTTTAAAAAATAACAAATTAGTCAATTAACTATTCGTAATTATTTTATTTCATACCGACAAGTATTTAAAGCTATGACAAATATGTAGGGTTTGGTCCTCTTATATAATAGTTTACATCCCATAACCATTCTCAGATCAAGTCTAAATTTTAGTCATTTATTGTACGTAACAAAATATGAATAAATTTAAAGAAATTAATCAATTAGTCGATTAATTCTTTTGCTAGATACCAAATAAGGAAAAGAACTTGTATATTATTGAGAGATATTATCGTAAGTGCTGAGTTTTCCCCCTCAGATTTTTTTTTTTTTTTTTTGGTTGTTCAATTTAAAGTTTGTATATTATACAAATCGTGGCCTGTACATTTTGTATTTAGCAATGTTCGGGCACTGTTCAATGTGATATTATTATAATACAGTAATGAAAATAAAAAACATCAGTCTTAGCCGCGATGGAAACATTAGGGTACGACTCCCAGACGTCCTGATTCTGGGGGACCAACGTTTGGGGAAAAAAGGATTTTTTACTTTGCCCGTCTCCCCTGAAGTACTAAATAAGATTTGAAGTCTGTCTCGATAGTAAGCCCTTTCGAAATAAACAGTGAAACACCAGAACATAACAACTGTGATCAAATGGGAACATTGTGATCGGCTAGTGAACAAAATGCAACTTAGGCTTGTCCAATTGAAAAGTTGAAACGTTCCATGGTATTTTCTTTGTTTTGTGTTAATGTGTATGTGATAAAGTAAGTGTATTTGTGTGTGCTCTTCAGTGTTTACGATTTGTGTTAGTTGTTTATAAATAAATAGAGTAATAACCAGAAATGTTCCTCTAGATTTTGTTCTAATTTTATGAACAGTTTGCTTTATGTCGTTGTAGCATAGCACTAACAGAATCAGCTAGTCTGTACTTTTTAAAACGTTATAGGGAGGATTTTCTACCACAGGGCTTTAGTAGTATAGTGAGTTGTTGATTTGTGTACGTCCTCTAAAGTAGATATTATAAGTAATGAGATGTGTAATTATTCCTGACACAAAACAGCACATTAGTTTCTGTTAACTTTTGCGCACTATTATTCAGAAAGGTTCGTAATATACAGCTAGATACAAATACTATAGAAAATATCGTTCCTTTGTGTTGTTTAAAAATGTAAATTTCTGTGGATCTTGAAATTACTTTTTAAGATGTATATCTAGTCATGTATAATACACACTTGATGTCTGGCTAATGTGACATTGTATTTTTTTTCCCAATTTTCACAATGTGACTGATATTGATATCTAACCAGTATCATTTAATAAACTTTGAAGCTATTTTTCAAACCTACATGTAATATTGTAGGAACATAATAATTTTTTTTATAAGCATTTATTACAAAAATATAACTTCAAAAATGTTATTGAACACTTAGTATTGATCAATTCTAGGCCTACTAGCAGAGCTAATTTCAGGTAGGGGTTTGGTTGTTGAGTGTCAAGGCGCTTGGTTCTAGAATCAAGTGGTCTCGGCCTCGCGGGTTCGAATCTCCTAAATTTTGTAATTTAAAGGAGCGCCTCTGAGTCCACCTAACTCTGAAAAGTTTGATCCTGACGGTTGATAAAGGCAGTTGGTCGTTTTGCTGGCAACATGACACCTTTGTTAACCGTTGGCAATAGAAACCTAACCTGCCCTATAGCTCTCAATGTCACAATGTTTAACTAACTTAAAGTTTGTTTTTTAATTCTCATTTCCGCTGAAGATAAGGTTACGCAAACAAAATCCAGATGTGTGAGTCATCACTGTGAAAAAATCGTTGAGTCTTAAAGAGCCAACTCTCTGTGGCCTCATTATCCACTTTGCTCAGAAGTTTTCATGTGCTGGATAACAGTGTCATTGACTGAATATAGTCGTAGATAGGAAGTCGCTGAAATACATGTCATGGACCTTTCGATGCAGATGAGTTTTACATTGCAGACAGGCGTCGGCGTTGTTATTACGTTGTCCCCTTGCTGACATTTCCAGTTTGTGACATCAATGCCACCAGAGTGTCAAGGAAGGGGGAAGGAACAAGATGCAAGAAGACAATGAATGAAAATAGGAAAGTCAATGACATCGTGTTCGCACCGTGATAGGATGTCAGGTCTTTACTGTGCACATTGCTACATATCTCGAAATGATTACAAGGTAGCGAAATGTTTTTGCGCAATGCTTAACACTCTATTATCTTGTCGCCAAGTTAGCTAACTTCATAGGCCTATTCTAAGGTGGTCATTGATGAATTGGAGCAAGTTTTCTAAATTAGTATAGCCGAGAAACCATCACACTTGAATGAACTTTGAAAGATTAGAGACATTTTGACATTCGGAACTTTTGCATCATTCCAAGCAAACCTACTTTCTATGCTTATGCTTTTATGCAATATATGCAATGTGTATGCAATATATTAATTATATATATATATATATATATATATATATGCTTATAAATGCATGAAGATGATGCGATGCTGTGTAGATGTAGCAAGATGAAACATATGTAATTATATGCTTATTAATTCCTGTTTTGAAAACGCATTAAAATGCCTTAGAATTAACTCCAATTTTCTTTAAAGACAATCTTTTAAATGAGGAATGCAAATGTTCTTCTAAATGCCTTTTTTTATTTCATGTTAACTTTCAAAAAAACTACTTAATGGTTTATAAAAAGTACCTATTATGTTAAATAGTTTATGTTTAAAAAATTAATAAATGTATCTCCTTCCTCAAGCTTTACATGCCGAGGTTTTGACCCACACCCATCGACTTCTCCATGCACAGCTGACTGCCAATAACATGCACATTTATCAAAACAAAAATTTATTTGTTAAAATTAATTTTTATGTTTATCTAGGATATAGGACCTACTCTAAAAATATGTATTTAAAACAAATTTAAACAATTCCTAAATTACGAAACTGACTATTCACTATGGTGTAGCTAGGAAATGCAAAGAGTGATTGTATATTTGAACAGCTATAGATAGGAAAAAGCTTTCCACAAGAAAGGCGACTTTAGTTTGATTTCCTTATTTATTTTTTCCCTTATAATTTCTTACCGTTTAAAAAAAGTAACTTTTCTTTTAATGCTCAATTAATAAAACAATTTATTTTTTTCAGATATTTCCTGCCAATACGAATGAATCGCCAGTGTCTCAAATAAAAAACATAGCAGTGACGCTATCAAACAAAACAGAAAAATCCCCTCCTCTAGTTCAGAATTTTCTAGACGATACAAATAGCCAAGATAACGTAGTGTGGCTAGAGGATAACTCGCCAGGCGACAACCAGCATTACATTAGGGGCGAGCCCTGGTCTACTGATCAAGGCGCCAGTATATACAGGGAGTACCCGAGCTGGAGTGAGGAACTTATCGAGCCCCCGTCTGGTGACGAGGAGTATTCCAGCTACGATAAACGTTTTATGCGAGGTCTTCAGAAGAGGTTCATGAGAGGTTTTCAAAAAAGGTTCATGCGAGGACTTCAGAAGAGGTTTATGCGTGGCTTTAGGTCGTCCTCGACTGACGACAACAGAGTCAGAATTTTAACCCCAAGACTTCCGCCTTTTGACTTGTACCGTAACACAGGTGCCTGGTACGTCCCCCAGGAGAAAAGGTTTATGCGTGGGCTGACAAAGAGATCGATTCCTGATATCGAAACAGACAAATCATCCAGTGACCCCAGCGAACATCCACTACAATCAAACGTCGCATCAACAGAAAAACGCTTTATGCGAGGTTTTACAAAGAAGAATGCAGCGGAAATTCCCAAAGAGGCCTCTTCAAATCTTCCAGACGGAGTTACCAGCAAGATAAGCTCGCCGCACGAGGACGACAAAAGATTTATGCGAGGGCTGCACAGCTTCGACAAAAGAGAAAACGAGCTAACAGATGACGAGATGACAGATACTGCCGAAAAGAGATTCATGAGAGGTTTTACCAAGAAAGAGGACAAACGGTTTATGAGGGGTTTGATTAAAAAAGAGCATACAGAGAATGATAAAAGATTTATGAGAGGGCTAGTTAAGAAAGACGACATAGAAGGCAGCCAAGAGCAGGATAAACAAACCATACAGGATTTTACCCAAAATGACGAGAAAAGATTTATGAGAGGTTTAATTAAGAAAGACAATAAAAGATTTATGCGCGGTTTCGCAAAGAAAGATCATGACAATCTAGCCGAAAAGAAAAGATTTATGAGAGGCTTTAACAAAAAAGGTCTCGATGCTACCGAAGAAGAGAAAAGGTTTATGCGAGGGTTAATAAAGAAAGACAGTGGCATAACAGACGACAAAAGATTTATGCGTGGATTAGTAAAAAAAGATCTTGACAAAAGATTTATGCGGGGTCTTATCAAGAAAGCTGCCCAGCAAGAAGACAAAAGATTTATGCGGGGTCTGGTGACGAGAGAAGCAGACAGTCAGCACAGAGTGAAACGCCAGACAAGATTCAACGACCAAATTCGGAACCCACTGCTTGAAAAACTAGAAGAGGAATATAGTGATGATGACGAAGACGAGGAGATCGGCGATGAAAGTTGGATGGATTACCCAGCCTTGCCAGTCAAACGATTCATGCGAGGCTTTGACGCTTACACCAAACGCTTTTGGAAAGACCAGCACCATCTCATCTCCATCGACGGCGACGTAGACATCAACAAGCGCTTCATGAGAGGTTTTCAGGTCTTCGATGATGATGCGCAAAAGCGTTTTACGAGTCGACACACTGCAGGGCCTACCTGGTATAACAACTTGTACGACAACCTAGACGAATACAACCTGCCCGAAAAGAAATTCATCAAAGGTTTAGACGCCTACTTCAAAGCACCTGTGGGCAAAAGGTTTATGCGAGGCTTAGACTTTGCTGTTCCAGAAAAGCGTTTTCTCAGAGGCCTGGAATACTACAGTCCTAAATTCAGAAATAATTTGAGGATCCACAAAAAATTTCTTAGAGGACTAGACGCGTACAAGAAGAGCAGAATGGACGAGCCAGAGTATCGTCTGGACAGCAGAAGTCTTTGGTCATCGGACTGGGATAACAGACTTGGTCCATCAGAGTTGAAATAATCCATGTTATGTTTCTGTTAAAAGTCTTATGTTACAGTTTTCAATGTGTGTAGGTTTCATATATACGAATTAGAGGAATTAACTAAATATTTTTATGTTATGCTTTTAAAACTTTTTTGTCTATAAAACCCATTTTTTTTCCTGAAGGCATTGGCAGTGTACATTTACCTATCTGTGAACTACTATAGTGAGCATTGCCTATTCTCAATTTACTTTTCTTGTGTTGTTTTAACAATTAATTGTACACATTTTTTGTATTTTTTTTCGTTTCATTAAGTGATGAGCGTGACGATATTATTTACTTCTTCGCTATTTAGATCTATCTACTTTTCTAAAGGTCTAGAGTTCCAACCCATTCATATTGTTTATACAATAGCTAAGAACTTTAATATGCATTTTCTTTTATATTCAGACATAAGCTACAGGAATCGAGATGACTTTCTGTGCCACGTCTTGCTAGCTAACGTTGTCAATCAAACAAGGAGCATAACAAATCGATTCTAAACTTCTTGAAATGTTTTAGAGGTAAAATGTTCCCTTAGTATCAAACACTGTGATTGACAGACAGTTCTCCTTTGCTGCGAAAATTCCTCTTTATGAATGCTGTTTGATGTTCCCAAACCTCCGTCAGCTCGTAAACTAAATTTCTAATGTCGGAGAAACAAACTTGTGTATTGTATCTCTGTAAACATCTCAACAAGTGCTGACCATTCTATACTATAGACTCGCCTTCTTTTTTAATAGCGACCAAATTTGGACAAATTGATATTTCAATTTATTATCTCACTAAACAAAATTGTGTTATGATCATGTTGTCGAGTGAAAAGTGGAATCAAGAATAAACTATTCAAAGTAAAACAAACATGACCTGTGTATACTCTTCTTATTTATATATAGAATCAGTTGATTGTGTTAGTAAAGTTGCATTCACATGTCTAGAAGCAATCAAGAGTGGTATTTATAATCGTTGGCTCAGTTGTGATGGTGATAACATTCATTTGTGTAGCACTGTAAACAAAGATTCTGTAAGATCAAGGTGATTGAAACAATAAGGTATAATTTCTTATAGAAGACATTGTATCATGAAGAACATAAATTTGACTATGTTTTAATCAAAGTAGTATTAGGAAGCTGGGGGATCAGTGGCTGAGTGTTTAAGCGCTTGGCTTCCGAACTTGGCGAAGACTGTGAATTTGAATTTCGGGATCTATAGGGCACCCCTGAGTCTATCCAACTCTAATGGGTGCCTGAATTTAGTAGTTGGGCTAAATTAGAGGCGGTTGATGGTAGTGCTGGCCACATGACACCCTGCTCGTTAACCGTTGGCCAAAGAAACAGATCATCTTGACATCATCTGCCCTATAGGCCACAAGGTCTGAAAGGGGAACATTACTTTAATATTAGGAAGCGGAGCTACGCTTACCATTATAGAACAGTAAAGTCTCAAATGTGTCTGATCTCGGCGAACAGCAAGCAAGCTTATAACCAAAAGACCGTGTAGCGAAACCTAAATCTACATAGGTTTAAACTAAGACAGTAGACTAGCAATACACCAAAACAAGTAAAGTTTACTATCGGTAAAAAACACTGGATTTTATTTCATTGTCTATAATTAGAGTGCTCTAACAGGGACACAGCATGAGCTGATGGTACATATGCACAACTCAAACCTCAAAATTACTCACTGCGATGGAACCTAAGGTCAAGCTACATAAAATTAGATAAAAGTGAAAAAAGTGACAAAAATATAAATACAAACTTTGACCTTTCACATAAACATCTTTTATGTTAATATCTGGTGTCATACTTTGTTTAGATTGGTCCAACTAGTACCAGATACTGCTCGTATGCCAATACAAATGATTAAAGGAATCTGTAAAAAGTATTATGGGGAGAGAAGACAAATACTGAAGATATGGTTGGTATATAATCGAACAAGATCATTACTTGCGGTTTCTACTATTAAATACTGATGATATCAAGAATTTCCCAAAATGGTCATTTTTTTACAAAGCTTATATCAACTCACTCTTGTCTATATATATATAAAATTGCATTTAAAAAGCGATCACGGCAACATATACCCTCTCATTATCCCCCACCTCTTTCCCAATAGGTCCAGACAAATGACAGAATCAAAACTTGTTAACAAAATTAAAATCATAAAATTGCGCTAAACAATAACCATTGGTAAAAATATTTCTAAGTAAATGACTGATCCAAACTAATTGATACAATTACACTTAATATAAGCTTTTTTTCCAAAAGAATAGTATGTTCATCCCTACATGCTTCAGTTTTATCCACACAATGATTTACCTTTTATTTTAAGTTTATAAATTTAAAATGGAAAAAGAAAACTAGATGTGAAGAAGCAATTTCCTTTAATTGTAAAGTGCCTTTTTAATTGTGAAGCATAGCAACATAACATATATACAAGGCTAACATTTTATACAGAACAACTCCACTAGATGACTTCCTTCTTCTTGTTTACACACTCGTGACTTCCCGCAAGTCCCTTAACTCCCAGGTACCCAACACTTGACCGTGTGTCACGGTTGACCACACATAGTAACCGTGTCACAACTCTAGAATTAAAAAAAAAAAAAAAAAAAAAAAAAAAAACCATATTAACATTTGATAGTGACAAGGATGTGTACAATGCAAGTAGTTACTTGGTATGATGATGTATGCTAATGGTCTTCATGTATAAAAAATGTGAAGGACTCTCCTGATATGATCACTAAACAAACTGTAAACAAAATGTTGTGATATTTCATTAAGTTTGATATTTACTAATTCCATCTTTATATATAATTTGTCATTACATTCAAGAGAAAGGGACATAATCCATAGGGAACAGAATTTGCCCACTGGCTATTTAAACGGAAGATATTTGAATGTTCTGAATATTGCGGTTTGTTAGCAAGCACAGAATGAAAATGAAGGGGAGATAATAGAATCTCTTTCCCAGAAGATTAATCGAATTTTTTTTTCAACCCGTTTATTGAGTTGTCTGGAAATGAAAATTAAAATGGACCGCAGATTCTAGAGAAAAATATTTTTACTTAAAAAAAAAAAGAATAGATAACAGGCACTGAAACTATCTGCAGTTCTTTAAAAAGATATTATAGGTACATGTATACAGTTTATATAAACTAGATTCTAAGAACGTGGCCATGATACAGCAAACATAGTTTACCACTACAATATAGAGAGCTACTTCCTGGTCAATCCATATCGAGTTCTGCAAGTGCCACTATGGATTGTGTGATTCGGGTCAGAAGTTCAGGTATGGTTCCTCATCTGAGACAATAGTTCCGAGATATTTGAAACCACTGACACTTGTTAGCATTCCACCTAATTTTAAAGGCACTGTTTGCTATTATTAAAGATTAATTTAATTGGAGAGTTAAACTCAATTAAGTATTTGGTTTCTTTATGCAACTGGTCAATACACTAACAGAATTAGGAAGAAGAAGCACTTCTATGAGTTGGTCGTAGCATAAGTTATAATAAATGTTCTTTGTGTTAGTCTGAGTATTTTGTTAGATACTAAAGTCCTTCGAAGAGCGTGTCTGCAAAGCATCCACACAATCCTGATGCAGTCATAGCTGCGATGGGCAGGTCACGTCTGCAGAATGGAAGACCACCGCACCCCTAAACGACTCTTGTATGGCCAACTAAGCGAAGGAAAGCGCTCGCAAGGTGGTCAAAGAAAGCGCTTCAGGGACACCCTCAAAGCTTCTCTGAAGGTGTTCAGCATAGACCCAGGCACCTGGGAGACAGAGGCACATGACAGAGCGTCTTGGCGTCGCGCTGTGAAAACTGGCACACAGATTGCTGAGGAAAAAAGAACAACGCTGGCAGAAGAAAAACGCCAGATAAGAAAAGCAAGGCAAATGACACTAGCTCAAGCTGGAATAACCTGCCCAGTGTGCGGCCTAACATTCCGAGCTCACACAGGTCTCACCAGCCACATGAGGAGGCATAAAACCCCAGTGCAAAGCCCTCAGCCCCCTGGATGACAAAGTGGTCATCATCGCACCACGATGGTCGAACTATATTCAGGTTGCATTTTATTTTGTGTTTTTCTTTTTCGGAAATTTAAAATAAGCTACTTAGTAGATTAAAAAAAAAAGCTAATGAATATTAAACCATAGAAAATACAAGGTGTATGTCACATAAATTGAAGAGTTTTAGGTAAAACTAATGTATGCATTGCTTCATTTAGCGTGGTAGCAAAATGGTTAAGCGCTTGGCTTCCGAACCTGACGATTTTATTACATGATTTTTAGGAATCCTTGAGTCCACTCAACTCTAATGGGAAAGTTGGTCGTTGCGATTGGGCGTTGTGCTAGTCACATGACACCATGCTCGTTAACAGTTAGCCAAAGAAACAGATGACCTTAATATCATCTACCCTATAGATCACATTATCTGAAAAAAGGAACTTTATTTCAAGTTTTTTAGCGCTAGTTTTTAAACGCTATACAAAAACAATTTAAAAACAAAAAAGGCAAATTAGCAATTCTATCTCGAGCTTGTTAACCTTTTTGATTGCTGCTGTGAAAACCTAGCATATCTGTATTAATTTTCCTTACTGGTCAGTACTTTATGTCTTATGGGTCATCATACACATAAACACTTAATTTTGGAGAAAATAAAAATAAAAAATAAAAAAACAACAACGAGATTTAGGCCGGTCAAGTGGTCATTCTCCCATTTGGCCAGTGGAGGAAAACATTCCCTACTGCGCGGAAGATGTGGCTATAAATAACCTGTCGAAATTTCCGGAGACAACAAAGGAAAAAGTAGCTAATAAAGAAAGAAAAGGTTTAGAATGTTTTAACTCAAGTCTGGTTGCCTGATAGAGTTTAGGACATTCTGCCAGAGTTATCTTGATCTTAAGAAGAGGATCGAAAAAGAGAAGCCAGTCACATTTGCTTCCCTTTCTTGTATGCAAATGAGTTATCGAAGACACGGTGTGGTAATATAATTGTTGGAAAGTGTCTGAAAAGATGAACCAACTACTGGTCAGCCGTGGTCAGTTGTGGTCAGTATCACTAAGAAATAAAGTTAGCTGTTAAATGGGAGAGACAATAAAGAGTACAAAGTTCGGTGGAGGGTACAGGTCGGATGGGGATTATGTCATGAAGGCAATTAACAGTTTGAGGTAGAAGGCAGAAGAAACTGTAATTGGCAGAGTACAGTTGGGGTGTCTTACTTGCATTCTGGGACGACAATGACGTTACAAGGCTTCTGGTTCAAAGGAAAGATTAAGTTTTTTTTTGTTTTGTTTCGTTGTTTTGTAAAGAAATAATTGTATGGAACCAACAAGCTGGGTGCTTTACTGCAACTATACATACACACTTTTGCTTTAGTCCAACAATCCAAGACTGCCTGTTCCTCATCATCAACATCTAACTGCGTTTAAGCGAGGGCTTGCAAAAGCCCTGGACAGAAACCCTGCTGTTTTGCGTAGTGCATACATGGTATCACAGATCTAGAATTTTGGTTTCCCATACCTGCGGAGACGGAGGTCAGCAAATCTGGGGCAGTGAAAAAGAATATGAGACACGCCTGTTCCTAGAAGAGGAAATTCAAAAAGTGCGTAAGGAAGTCTGCGTCGACCTTCCTTAGAATTACACCATGAGTTTGAGAAAATCTCAAAGACCAAAAGGCATGTCATGAACTACTTACGCAAAGCAAGAAGGAAACAAAAACTAAATCACTATCCTTGCTTCCTTTCATTTAATCCTGAAACTCACACAAGGCCAGAAACACTGAGATACTCACTCGGTCTTTTCATCATATTCCCCAAGACAGCGCCACCTACATTGGTTTAATCATGTCCGCTGAAGAAGGAACGTATCCCAAATGTCTTCATTGATGGACAACTCGTGCTTGGTTCACACAAAAACTGATTGCCCTTAACTCCAATATGTGGATGCAGTGCCGGATCTAAGTAAGTGGAGGACAGACTTTTTGTGGAGGCCTCTACACTTTTTCGAAAGCTGAAATATCTACTTATTATTAAAAAAAATATACTAATATCTAAAATCATGCCATATTTAATAGAAAGACAGTACTTGTAAATTTAATTTAATTTTCCTTCATTGAAAAAGAAAAGTATCTAATCTATTTTAGTAATAACCACATGACAGTGTTGCCAACAGTAAGTTTTAAAGTAGTGTCGGAAAAATGCGAAAAAGAATGTGAAATAGAAAACGAAAAGTTGATGACCCGTCGAAATACGGATTTTTTTTTCTGGGTGCCCCTTTCTTGTGGATACGTCTGGGCAGTAGCATCACTTGTACGCCTTTAAATCCCACCCTGTGTGGATGTCATCAAACGGGACCTCTAAACAGTGGACATAAATGTTGACTACTGGAAAGACTGCAGAACAACGCTTGTCTCCATATTTCAATGCTCCAACTCGGATCCCTTGATAGCTAAAGATGGGTGGGGTCGCATTAAATTTTGTTTGAGGATGTTCAGAAAAAAAAATATGTTCATAATTAACCTCGTTGGATGTTTATGAACTTGATAACGATAGCGAACAAAATATAGGTTCATTTCACAGTTTCAAAGACATTGAATGTGAAGTTTACATCAGAATGTTGGATTATGTTTAATGAATGATTTACTACGTGGAAAGAAAAAGGATTCTTTTATTGGTGTTGTTTTTTTGTGGTCGTCATTTAGATTCTCTTCAACTCCGAAGGAACATCAGAAACATGTCAAACATTTTACTTTCTACCCTGGCAATGTTTGTCAGTCCTACGTGGCGCTCGGATGGAAAGTGTCGCTAGAGGAGAAGATTGGGCAAAAGCAAAAAGGAACCCACGTTAGAATGCCTAAACACCAAGTTTATTACAATGAGGGGTAGGGCAAGGCCTTTGATAATTGGAGGGCCTGGACAAGGTGAGTTTGGTGGCCTCAAATGAATTTGAATAATCCAGCGACAAAACAAACTAAAATTGCGCAATTTATTAAAAGTCGAGTGCACTCCAACAAAATATTGAGAACAAGTTTCGCTATTTCTTCATGCGCAAGGTCTTCACCAATCAGAGGCCCAAGGCGGCTTGCCTAGTTTGCCTATCTTAAGGCCGGCTGTGTAGAGGGGATATCAGAAAACCCAAACAAACATGTCAATATCCACACATCGTTCTTCCAGAAGCCGTTTTTTATGGCGGACACCAGCACGGCTGATGTGATAAGCAGAAGAAATATGGGGGAGTTTTCCCGATGTGCTGTTTCACTTCTGATTCGAGCATCCTGGGATACTCGCCATCGGTAGTAAGGATGTAATTTTTTACGACTGGTTGGAACTTTCCCAGACAGAAGTTCAGGCAGACAGGTGGAGGCAAGCTTCCAAGAGTCGTAGATTAAACTTTTATGACAATTTTGACAAAGTAGAAGAATATTATTATGTACAGTTATGCAATATTAAAATCCATGAACTAAAAGTTTTTTTTAATGTTTAAAATCTAAATATCTTTCTTATGAATATTTTGTAGATTAAGGTATCCAATTTGGGATCGTTTGTTGCCGACAATCTTACTAGCAGCACTAAAAAATAATATACTCTAATATAGACGATATGAAGAGTTCAGACTTATTACAGAAAAAAAAAGACATAGAAAAAGACCATTCTTCCTTATAACATTATTTGCTGTTATCAACTAATAAATGTTAAACTTTAAAACAGGATTTTTTTACACCGCCTCACTTCCGGGTCAAGCAAATGTATAAATCTTTTGGACTTTCTAATATTTTAATAGTAATACTAGCCATAAAGATCAAGACTTAAAAGAAGGTGCGTAAAATGTTCCTGACCTTTATTTATTACACTCTTTTATGAATAGGGCCTTCAGGCGGAAATAACCGATGACGATTTCAGCAGAAGATAAAGATTTTCTAGTGCAATAGCCGAATTTAATTTATTTTCTTTTTATACAATGTCAAATTAAAACTGTCGAAATAGAGTTTTCTCAATGTGGCCAACGAGCTAGGAATTCTTTTTCCAACGATATACATGAACTGTCAAATTTCGAGAAAAATAGAGCCGTTTTCAATAAAGTGCCCATCCATAAGTTTCCAGATTTTGACAAAGAATGTGTGACATGAATAAAGGAATTTTTTTTTTTAAATTGAAAAGTGAAAGCGAATTTTTTTAGTATAAATTGTTTCTAAAAATAGATTTTTGAGTCTTCTTATACAAGACAAGTGTAATAAATATCTCTATCTCTACTTGATCTTGCCTTGCACTCGGTGTTCTATTAAGATCAGTCTCCATTTCTAATGTTGCTGTCCTAGACACTGTCAAGAAAGACAAGCTTAAAGCAGACTCTTAGATTCCAAGCCTAGCGCTTGGAGTCACACTTCCCAAGTACGTGAGACCTACATTCAATAGAACAAAGTAGTCCCAGCCTCACGAACTTGCAGATGTGAGCACCCAGCATTCAGTGCAGTGCATTGAATTTCTCTGTCAATGAGCATGACGCTTACCCAATGAATATTGATGTGATTGAACTGGGCTGTCACGTGACCACCCGCGTGTTGATGACGTAATCATCATACTTTCATTTAGGACACTGTGCTGTTCGTTATTTCCAATCGCACTGACCTTGAACTTTGAACAGCTGCTAATAAGCCCTACAGAAAGACATTTAAGCTAGAGAAGAGAGGTTGTCTACAAGTAATGTAAAAGTAAACAATATGGTGTGTCCCTTTCGAACTCTGAGAGATAATGTAAAGGTCATATGTTTTTACGGTCCAACATGTAGCCAGCATAATGACCAATCTCATTTAGTCTTCCAAGTAATGTAATAAATCCATTAGAGTTGGTTAGACTCAAAACCGTCTTAACAATCCCAAAATATAAAATCCATACTTTACTGAGATTCGATTCCATGACCTCCGTTCGGAAGCAAAGCGCTTTACCACTCAGCCACAAAGATAACATTATTGTATGAATGAATATCTTAAATATCAATACATTTTCTAAAAAAGAAGTACATCGAGTGTTTACTTGAAACAGAGCAAGTCATCATCGTAATGCACACAATCAACAACACAAAAAATTTACGAAACCACACGAAAGTTAAAACAAGAACACTAACTCAAGAAAACACTTACTCAAAGGTCAGTTATTCTGTATAGGCCTACAACTCAAATAGGATTAGAACTCACTTTTATTTGACTGGACACAATGTTTTGAGACCAACCTTAAGGCTAAACCTTTTTTGCTTATGTCATTGTCCAATGTCACTTCAATCTACGCTGATAACTGGGACATGCGCTTGAAGCAGACACCTACTCGTCCAACACTGAGCATAATGTATGCTGTTTTCGAGAGTGTACACTCTACGCAGCATTAAAATCATTCCATTCATTGCTTTCAGTCTGTCTAAAGCATTGTCTTTGAAAAGAGAGCTGTAATAGTCTACGCTGACTCGTATATGCCCTACATTTTTGCAAAATCTTACGTGGACAAAGCCGTGTTCATGAGTGTTTGCAGGTTGGGTTACATTCGCATACTGCTTGTATCATCATGGTTTAAATGTAAGTTACTTCGCTTAAAATTAGTTTGTCAAATTAGAATATCATTTTTTTTGTCTTTAAAACTTAAAATCGATACATGTTTAAAAACGAATAAATCTAGCAGAGTTAACCTCATGGTTGGGACTGAGGCAGTGGTGTAGTTGACTGATTTAATTTCCTTTTTTTTCCTTCACTACCGCTATGCTGTCATCAAACTTCTACCACCCTCCTTTATTCCTCGCCCTTTCATTAGAAGCAGCCCTTAATTGCTCGATTCTAGATTAAAATATACTGCCGATGTCATAGGCTACTCATATTGGAGTTAAATATATATTATGATACGAATGAGTTATAATAGTTACACGCCTCTAGAAATCGATTTTTTTAGGCTAGTCTTAATTTATGGCTGAAATGTATAAACTATTATTTTACCATAAGCACTATTATCGAGGTGTTATTATGTAGTGATGTGGTGATAATCGTACAAAAGGCCGAGAACTCTACTGAGTGCTGTTTTTGTCGGTAAAGAAGAGGTTAAGCCCCCTTACAGAAAGGGTCAAGAATAAAATAAAATAGATACAAATGATCTCTTAGCGTGACTACTCTCAGGACAAAATAGAGCCAATGATGAGTTATGTCTTACGTATACTTTGTCGTCATTTCCTGTCACATGATGCCAGACAAGCGTTTGGTCTTTTCTTGAATCCCCTGGCCTTCACGTAACAAGCGAAGACGATGAAAGAGAGAAAGCAAGATTTGCAAGCAGTCAAGGTGTGAACAACAAAGCTGGCGGAACAGGACGAGATAGCACTGGAAATATAGATAGATATAGATATAGATAGATTTTAAATCATTGCATGATATACTATTCATCATTAATCTCTTTTATAACATTATATGATAGACTTGATATGATTTTTTGTATTGTTTTAGATCTCACCTTGGCCTACTTCCTAGTCGGTTTGATCGTTGGGGCACCACAAAGTATCCGTTGACCGTCTTTCTCAATTCCACCCTGTGTTTTGCCTTGGATATAATTTCTTTGAATGACTAATTTTAATTGTGAAATCGTGTGTGTTTTAGAATTTGTCAATAATTCACTTAATAATTCTATAGTCATGTGAAACACGGCACATTGCCAATTTTATAAATTCTTTGACAAATTAGAAGAAATATTATTTTTAAATCTTGATAATTCCTCCTTCATGTAGAAATCCATTTGTCAGGGGCAGGTAAGGTGAGAGTGAATGTGTTATTTCTTTGGTGATATTTTGGTATGAAAGAGTTATATCCCTTTGCTTCTATCCCCGGGTAGGAATGTGAACACAGTATACATGTGATGTTTTTGAATGTGAGTTTTCTTTGTATGATGGAGAAATAAACAAACGTATGAAATGAAGATTGTGACTTGATGACTCGAACAAAATGTTAACAAGTGCCATAATTAATTTTGTATAAAAGTCAGATTTCGTTCAGTGTATCTATTGAACAATGAAATTGTATAGTTAGCACACTGCGGTCAATCTCGCCCAATTGTTTTGAAGAAAAGAAGTTTTTTATTTTATTTTTCGCCTCTAAAATTACGTGGGGTAACTTTAGTCCTTCCGACTTGTGAAGTTTTCCATTACTTGGTGCCCAAACTCTTGAGCCATGAAGAGAAATATATATCTAGATAATTCTTACAAGTTATCATATCTCTATTTTAAATAAAGATGATCGTTAAAAAGGATTCTTTCCGTTGTCTTATAACAAAGTCACTCATGTTTCTAAAAATTCCAATTCCACTAAGTCGTTGGTTCTCACGGTGAATTTAGATTGACATCATAAGGGTCTCTTAGACACAGGCCTGTGCCCTAACAATCTAAATTTTGGGATTCTTGGTGCGCCCCTGAGTCCACACAAATATAATGCAATCATGACATTAGTTTGGGAAAGTAAAGGCGGTTAGTCATTGTGCTGGCCACAGGACATCCTCGTTAACGGTGGGCCACAGAAACAGATGACCTTTACATTATCTGCTTTATAGATCGCAATGTATGAAAGGAAGACTGTAACAGTCTGATAAATCAGAAACAAGGAATGACTATGATTATATTAGAGTATCGATTGCAGCATGTATTTAGTTAATCTTTAAACATTGTCTGAAATAAATAAACAAATAAATGATTATAGTAAAATGCATTATTTTTCAGAAATTACATTTTTATTCAATATGTGCATTTTGTAAACATTTTGAAAGCAGACTTTATAGAATGGCTTCTAATAAAAATATTTTTTTAAAGCATGTTTTAAAAACAAACTATAGAACAGACGGCTTCTGGTATTGTATAAATCTCTAATGACACGAGCGCCGCCTGAAAGACTCATGCAGACCTGGCGTGCAAGCATAGAGCTCAAGCAAGCACAAACATTGAGACAGGGGGGCCGTGGGGAGGCATTAATTTGGATGTTCTTCGGGGATTATAGCGTGTCCTGCTTAGAGCAACTTGATTTACTCAGCTGCCTATAATTAGTTTATAATGCCATCGCGTTGAGCACTGAATTTCCACCTAGATTTGTGTTTTTATTCAACTCAAAAAAAGTTTGGAATCAACAAAAGGCTTAGATCAACTCCCATATTGAAATAAAGATGACATCAAATGGAAATTAAGTTTTACCACAAAAGAGGGGGATTGAAATAGAGAGAGCGCGACAGAGAGAGAATGAGAAGAAATGTACTATTATATTTTTGATATCCCGGTTCTGAGTGAGCCTCTCCCACTGTCCCCACGCCTGTGCTTGGTTCCTGCTTCCACGTACTCCTGGGAGCCCCTCTTTCTCGTTCCTTGGGGTTCCAGGTAAGGGCTTGTCCTCGCAGTGGGCCCCGCACTTTCATAGGCCCCATGCGATGCGAATTCTAGGTGTAAATTATTAAATTAAACCATTTTAACTTATCATTAAAGGGTTCCTGGAATTCTCCTGAAATTATAAAATATAAGAAAAAAGTCACAAGTCATGAAAATGTCCTGAAATTATTAAAATCTTCTGAAAACTGATGCAAATCATAAAACAGACAAAATTGTCATTTTGATGTGTCATTCAATATGGAAAACGCCAATCCTACTCGCGATTTAAAAAAAAAGAAGACATTGTCACCTTTATTTAATAAAAATGTAATAATAAGCTGAATTTTAACCAAACAAGAAGTTCAAATACTTTATTTACTTCAATAGTCATTAGCATACAAATATAGATCTAAATCTATCTCGACCTCTTATATGAAAAAAAAACAATAATAAAAGCGATATTTTGGGAGTCGATAGTAAATCTAAAAGGCAGATCTGAATGTTTATCGGCGTTTCGTTGAAAAACTTCTATCTACTGTAGATGGCTCATAAAGTTAATTTGACAGTGATTTTGTACTTCGTAAACTATAAATAAAATGCAAAGACGAATTTATTTTCTAATACAAAATCTTAATTTTCACAACCCAAATTAGGCCCCGCGCAATCCGTTTCGCATAGGACCCCGCCAACCTGTAGAACCGGCTCTGATAGTAAACATAATAATATTCCCTTTTCAAGCCTTGATATCCATGGGAAAGATGATCTGTTTTCATATCTCTATGTCCGACAATGTCAAGTGGCTTCACAACGACCAACCGCATTTTCAGTAATGAGGGTAATATGATACTTTGATCTCAGTCTTTACAGGAATTCAAATTTCGGTATATAACTTGGCCACCATGCCCGAAATTGTATTGTTACGGCTGTTAATAAGGCCAGTAAAATGTTAGTGCACACAAATAAGTTCAATACGGAATGGATTATCAGAATACGTCAAACTTAGATCAATATTTTGTATTTATTTCTATCAGATCAATGAGATAAATATCATAAGATAAATCACACTGTAAGCTTATAATTGGGTGCTCATAACAATATCGTATAAAGGAAATGACACAACAGAAGACAGGCAGAACAGGACGATACATGAGATAGCAGGATAAGACACGCTGTCTTTCTGGTCTCTCAATCTCTCTCTCTCTCTCTCTGGGGTGTCTTTCTCTCTTTCTCTCTCGAGTCTTTAGTTCTCTCTTTCTTAATTATGTTTTTATGTCTCTCTCTTTCTTGTGTCCATATCACTCTATTTTTCCTCTTTCCCTCTCTCTCTCTCTCTATATTTCTCTCTTTTGTCTCTATTTAATATTCATGTACACATCACATACACACTATCTGTCTCACACTCTCGTTCTCTTTTCCTCTCTGATCCTTCGCCCACATCTACACATAGCCCACACATGCAGTGAACATAACAAGATTGCCTTCACATTTCTGATGAGCTAGTGGAACTTTAAGCTCGATTCTACCTATTCTCAAGTTTAAAGTGACATTTCACTTATCAATTATTACCTGACCAGTGAATAGTTGTAAACACGCCCCACCTACAACGTTTCAACTATCAGATCTAGCTAATGCTTGGACAAGAAGTGACCGGTTCAACATTTGCTTGTGATTTAACCGCGTCTTAATCAATATTTGTTATGATGAGCCTTTATCAATGAACTATATCTAAGAACATTTCATACATTTTTACTTGAAACATCATTTAGACATTTTTTTTTGTTTACCTTTAAGTCGCATAAGATCTTCAATTTTACAGTTGAATTATTTAGTTGTTCTTAAGTTCCTGTGTTGTTGTTTTTAATTAGGCTCTAATGTTTTCCACACTCAAAAATGTAACAACTTTTTTATTTTTAATCATTCGTTTCATCTGTCGGTAGTTTTTTTCCAAAACTCTGTCTGTCTGTCTGTCTGTGCTTTGATAATAACTGTTCTGGTATAGCTTTAAGTCCAAACATTGTTTCCTTGTGGCTAAGTCGTCAAGCAACAGCGGGAAAGTAATAAGGTGGACAGTAATTGAACATCAAGACAGTTCTGGGATGAACAGCATTACAAACTTTAGACTATTCTTTCATAGATAGCAATACAGCACCAAGTCGTTGCCCAGATAGGTAGCACTGATACTTCTGGACTATTCTGGGATGGACAGCAATCCAACATCAAGACTGTTCTCAGATAGGTGGCAGTGCAATCTACTATATATTTACCAAATACCACTCACTGATTGATCACAAGATCTCATCAACTGTCGAACGTATAGGTATGAGATAACGTACACAGGTTCCTTTTACCTAAGTGCTCAACAAGAACTGTTCATGATAGAATCGCAGTCATGTGACCGCTATTCGCGAAAAACCGCAAGATTCCTATCAAACCTTTGTATTTTATTTTCTGTATTTTCCCTAATGGCCGCAGTATACATATCAAGCATTAAAAAATTTCACGAAAATAGAATTTCCTGAAATTTTTTAACTTGTCTTACTTCAGCAAAAAAAAGCATTAGAAAGATAGATTTAGAGTCTTTTTCTTCTTTTCGAGAGAAAGACAAAGAGAGAGGGAGACAGAGAGAGAGAGAGAGAGGGAGACAGAGAGAGAGAGAGAGAGCAAGGAATAGATCTATTGTCATTAAACTATTAAAATAAATACAAACCAAATCGATTATTTCTTTTTAATAAGAGAACAAAATAAAATAAAAAATGTGGATAGTGGCACGGGGAATGTTGCATTCCATTGGGTGGTGTTCCGGTCATAAACAATATAAAGCCTAGGAACAAATTCAGCCATAATAAGGCCTAAGAACTAATCAACGGGTGCTTTTGTTTTAATTTAGATTTACCAGACTTCTTCGTAAGTAACTGTTGCACATATTTAACACACGACAGTAACATCACATTTCATATGACACTTTTAGTTTTGTAGTCTAAAAGTGAGACAATAGACAACAGAATAGAATAGAATAGACAACACAAACACAATATTAGCTATTTGACTTTGTTACTATTATAGTTATCAATTATTTACAATTTCGTATCAATTTTGTCTTCATTGATGAGCTGCTCACTGGTCATTGTGGTAACGGTGACATGCCATTTTATCACGAAATATCAATATCAAACTCACAAGTTATCAGATAGTCCCTTGATATCGTTTGACATGACAGGCAGGGCACTCCTGGATGTGCAAAAGGTAAACAAATACGCACCAATAATGCAACTGGACGCTTTCAACTATCTCTGCTACATTTATGTTCTATTCTCTAAAGGAGACAATACTCGCACAAAACACTCTTGTTCAGCCACGTCCAATCTCTTCTGTGTCACACCTCTCAGTTACAGGGACCATAAAGCAACGCTCATTAAGGTTGCTGTGTTGGTGGACCCTTTCCCCCCAGTGTGCTGACCAAGAGGGCAACCAGATATGTCCCTTTGGTCGCGCTGAGCAAACCAGCGGGACGTTCCGGGAATGCGGGATGAGCTCAGAGAATGGCGGTCAATTTTCGGCCTTTTTCGTGGATCGTCGACTAGTTTAATCAATGTTTATCAGACAGCCCATCCCCTTCTCTTATTGAACGTCAGTCCCACATAAAAAACACACACACACCCACACACGTTTGCCCCTTCTATATTTAAGAAACATTACCTTACTCTCCAAATCCTCAGCTGACCAGAATCAAATGACGCGTCGATTTGTTCTGTTGCCTTTGGTCGTAATCGTAGTAAACATTTTGTATGGTGTTTCATGAAATCAAAGGGAATTGATAACAAATGAACTGTTACGTCGTCAGTTAGGGTCAGGAAACATAATACGAGATTTGAATGGCTCATGGTTATATTAACAGCAACTTCAAACTCGAGTTTTTTTTTCCCAAGTGGTCACTTGGACTCCACAAACACAGAAAACTATCACAAGATTGATGACTGCATCAAACTGAAAGGGTATTAATTTATTCGTTTCGATGGTATTATCTCTCTGTTCATAAAGGAACCTAACTTTTCATTTCAAGAGTTATAAGCGTTTTTTTTTTTGTACATAAATCTATAGAGATCTACAAAACACAATTGAAACTTATTTGTAAAATCTATATACATTTTTCTTTTAATAAGTTTAATAATTTTCTATATTTATTATTCCGAGAATTCGCAGCATTTCAACAGACTTTGCACACCCTGAGTATTTTGTTACATGGTAGCGCAGTCCAAGCCGTGTTCCGTCGGAAGTTTTTTTTTTATATTTACAATCACTTGTCGTCCAAGGGTGCCAGTCTTCAACAAGACCGTTGCCCTCTATTAACCTCGCCCCAAAAATAATTGTCTTTAGCATACAGCCATCTCCCATACGAGAGGGGGGAGGGTGTCTTACCCAGCTTATCAGTGAAGCCCTAAATAGTATCTGTCCACTGTTCCCACCAGTTATCATCACTTATTTACAATTTAGACCTACTTTACATAAATTTTGACGTCTGTAAGACTCTAATAAGCTGAAGTGTCACACAAGTAAGTGCACCGTTTATAACTAGAGACTAGACTAGACCAACGTCTATTTGGTATGACTGAGTTCTTAAAGATGAAAATCCTCTGTAGTGGAAATCTATGGGAAGGTATTTACATGAAACTTCTAGTCAAGGATGTCGGAAATTCCAAAGATTTAGGGTGAGGGCAGTGTTTCACATGAATATGTGATTCGATATGATTAATATTGCGTCTGGTTTAAATATTATCTCTAAAGTGTGTAGATCAAAGTTTGAAGTAACTTGTATGTTCTTATACGAGACAAATCAATGAAAGTTTGTAGAGCCGTGCTGATATTATGAACATCGAGCGTCGCGTACATGCCAGAACACTTACTCCTGATAACATTGTGACCTTCCACTGACATTTTTTATCTCAAGTTTTTAAAGACTAGTATGGACATTTGTCAAAGAAAATGGAAAATACACTTCTAAAGAATTGAGCTCATGACGTCTAGTTCTAATTATTTTGATTAGTGGAACATGTGTACTGGAATAATTATCAGGATGGTTCTCATAAGTCTTCAGACTCATTTTGTTGATTAATTAGCAAGTATGGGTACTCTTATCAAACGTTTTGTTGCTAATTCCGTATTTAGAGATTTAATTCTTGTCGCTTTATACTTAAAGTGCTTATAATAAATCAAGTTAAGCAACACAATCACTTTAAGAAAACATTTGTATACACTATCCGTTAATGATTGGTTCCCTACCTAGACATTTTCATTAATAACGTGACTGAAGTAGCTCTTAACTGTATAGTACACTGTATATCTTTGCATTAGCTCACAAGTAACTCGTTGACGCATTCATGTGTGACAGCATGGAAATGATGGTAACAATCAACCAGACTGTAATCTCAAACTTCAATGTACTTCGTTATTATTTAGCGTTTCTCTGTAGTTGATCTACACAAATGTATTTCTATGTAAACAATATTTATCTATCAGAAGTAAATTTGCCTTAGAAATTGGATCAGGTTCAGGGAAGCGGAAATAATGACTGTTGAAACGTGACATTCTCTCTTGGCTGCGTGTCTCTCTTGTGATGCTAGAACTAATGTACTGCATGCCTTCTATAAACATAACACTAGAATGCAGACTTTTGTTTTCAGCTGTTTCTATTTACTCCCAGGTAAGTGCAGCAGCACATTGCACCTTCTGAATTCTGATCGATAAAAGACTTGACGTTCAGGTAGATTCTCTTTATTTCGGCTGGTGGTTTGGACGGCATAGTCGATACAAGGCAAAGGATATGCTGCATTTACAGACCATAGGTTGTGACATGGAACTACAGCAAGCTAACTAACGATCTAAGACCTGCGCGATGATCAGTAGAATACTTTCTGTATAATACCTGTACATCAAGTCTTTCTGTTCTAGTGATTTATTTTCTCGCTTGAATTTTGAGGATTTACTTGTTTGTTTCGTCTCGTAAACATAAAATGTGCTTTAAACATTTATAGACCTTTGTACTATGCTTTGTTAACTCCCTTTACTGTATCCTCTTGTAGTTGTACAGATGAAACGACGGGAAGGGATGTAGGCAGTTGCTTTAGGTGAGGCCCAGAGACACCGGAGACATTTTTTTTTTCAAAGAATTCTTCTTTTATTTACTCAGAAGATTCTAACGTTATACACTTAGCACTGTGGTACTCTAGTTGTACATGATAATACAAGTCTTAAACACGACTAAACCATTGGCTTTGCTATGCGCCATATAAACGCAGACCTAGTTAAATACTTAGAAACTTAAAAAAACGAACATAGTCAAATTTCTTATTCATCATTCTCAAATACATGTATGTAAGTGTTCTTTTTTTCGTTATGTCCTTAAAGCATGCGACGGGTTGCCTGAATCAGCCTATAATACAATGATCTAGTAAAGTCTAATTAAATTAGTTTTTGTAAGTTAAGAAAATAATACTTAGTACATGGTAAACCTACTTGCAAGTGAAAAATATTCAGAATTTAATTTAAATAAGTAATAAATTCATCTGGATAACAACTGAAATGTTTATTAATCTCTATCATGTAGTTTAGATTATTACATCAGATTAATTTTCCTAAAAATTTCAGATGAATTTCACAAAAAAATTAACTTTATTCATTTTATTCTTTCATATTATAAACTTGATTTTAAAGATTTAAAGATTTCCTGTTTGTTTTGAAACGTGGTGCCCACTTTCTTTATTTCTTTTGATTAATTAAAAATGTTCAGCTCTAGAACAAGCTGTGGAAGAAGGCATGGAATCAGGGCTCAAAGCTTATCATGTGATCATGGATAATGTCAACTGAAGTAAAGCTGATTATAGCATTAGGAGAAACCAGAACATGGTATGGCTATTTAGAACACGAACAGAGAGGTCAACAGTCATTTATTTTCACATATTCTAGATAGACATATTGAGTTACTAAACAATAATTAATAAAACATATTTGAAAACAAAAACATTTTCTTTCGTTTAATAAAAACTTCAAAGACTCCTTAACAATAAAGATTTTTACGTTCTACTGTAGTGAGGTTTTGCAGAAATAATTTTGGTTCGTTCTCTCTAGGAAAAAGTAATGTTTTCAAGCCGTTCATATAAAAAAATTTATTTAACAGACACACTTCAAGCTAATAATAAGTACACAATAACAAGTTATTCAATAGATGTGAGTTATTTAATATAATAAAAATAAAACTTAAAAGTGAATATTTTAATGAAGTAATTTTTTTTTCATCAATTGTTTATATTTATGTCAATGGATTTGTGTTTCTATTTTGCTAAGACAGCACTCTTCATCATCATCTCCATAAAACAATATCAACAATAGACATTGTCCTTATATTCCTTAGTGTCCTATTTCTATTCATCAATTGGCTACGTAAATTGGGCCTGCCTACTCGGGTAAGTCAACTTTAAATAACAAGATTGTTTCAAGACACTATTGTTTGCTGGTCGTGTTTAGAGACACTTAATTATTGACGTCTTCATCTTTGTGCTAAGAGTTGATGTCACCACGTAACTTAGCATGATCTGGAGGAGTAAATGAAGCTGTGAGTTGTAAGTTATGCTCCTGAATTGTTTGGGTCCAAACTTTTCCTTTCAGTTCATATATGGTTACATGTGTAAGTGTTGAAATATTGATTGTGATTTGTAACTAAGCTTTCGTAGCTGAGAAACCCGAGAATCTTGCGACGAATCGACCTTTGCAATTATATAATGCACATTAGACAGAACAATCAATATATGAGTCAATTTTGGTAACAACGAATTTACAGACTGCTGTAAACATAACAACATCATAACACCAAGAAACACTTGCTAATTTTAAAGTTTAGGGTCCATTTTTAGATTCACACGAGTACGTTCACACTAATTCGACTTCTAAAGGACCAAAAAAAAAATTTATGTCTTATGTTTTTTTTTAATCCCTTAGTGTTTATAGAAGATTAATAATCCTAGAAACACGGTATAGGAGTATAAGAGAATCCATTTTTTTTGGAACATGTGGCCAGTATTACACAGGAAAGTCTGTAAAGATCTTTTATAAAAAGGCAAATCACGCTTACGGGACGTATTCCAACGTATGACACTTAAAGTGGCACCGCCCCAACGGGCGTTTGCCCGGTTGCCCATATAGCCAGTCCGCCCCTGTTCATGTCGGAAGGGGAATGACACTCAGTAAAGTTCGAACAACGGTAATAACAGTCCAAAGCAGATACCAAACATGTAGAGGAATCTAGTACAGAAAAAACAACAAAATCATGGATGTTTTGATTTGAGAAAGTAGTGTAAATATTTCAAGTATGTTGTGTTGCCTGGACACGAGTATGTGACTCTGGTAAAGTGTCTAACAGGTTCTCAAAATGTATGTCGACCCAGCTCAACTCAGCAAAACCCAAAATAATAGTCAGACCTCAGCTCTTACCAAGTGTCTTAAGTGTCAGAGTGAATCACGTGACACTGTCCAGTAAATGTGTACGTTTTCAGACGTCCGTTGATCATGACATCCTAACTTAAACTTCCTGCAAGAGGGTGGGGGTTTCAATGGGCGTTTTATTCACTCTCTGAACTTTATCACATCAAATGGCTTCAGATGAAATGAAACTCGAAGATTTAATTACAATTCAATGTCATCAATGCGCACTTTTATTTTGTTTAATCAGAGAAATCCAACTCTTAATGCAGATTAGATTTTTATGTCCATTTTGAAATAAAAGTTTTGAAATTGCAATAAAAAGAATGATGCATCGCTTTTGAATTTAATGAACGAGAGTTAAATTGCAAGAACTAAACATTAATCCGTAATCCATAGTCTTAAAAACTATAGAATAAATGAATGCTAATCTGTATTTGTCTTTATATAGAAACATATTGTATGGTGTATGTTTACATATTTATGTGTGTGTGTATACATGAAATGTATAGAAATGTGTGTAGATTATTAGAGTTTAACATTACTTGACCAATCTTGACCAATTGGATTTTCAAACTCAAAATTCAAGAACTTTCTCTTATCATAAACGAATTACTTCCAGTTCATTAATTTACTTTTTTGCATAGAAAATAAAAAATGTTAGTATGTAAACAACTTATCGTTTATACATTACTGGCAGCCTCGAAGCGTACTTCACGTGATAGTAATCTATAAATAATAATAAATATACTCGAGATAATGATAGGCCCCTGCAGCTTCTGTTTGTGTTATATATCTAGTGACATTCTAGTCGTTTAAATATTTAAAATTAGCTTATGGTGTCGAATAGGAAAGGCAGAGAGCATTTTCCAAAGGCTGCGGCCTATTTGGACAAGCCAAGCTATTAGACTTGAGACAAAAATGCACCTACTTAATACAATAGTCATCCCAACAGCAGTATATGTATGTGAGACATGGAAGTCATCTGCCAAAATTGAGAAAAGATTAAATGTGGCTCAACAAAAATGGCTGAGACGGATTTTAGGAGTCAGTTATAGAAATCGGGTATCAAACAATGAAATCTTATGTCGATCTGGGATTCGACGACTTAGTGAGGCTTTGTCAGAGCGTCGCATGAGATTTGCGGGACATGTTCTACGACAAAATGAATTACGCATATCAAGAGTTGCAATGATATGGAGGCCAATACTAGGATAGCGCGAACAGAGACGTCCTCCTATAACCTGGCGTCAACTTTGATGAAGGAAATCAGAGCAGTGGACACCAGGTGGGTGGAGGCTTCAGACATTGCCAGCCGAACGTCTTGGTGGGACCTAAGTCTAAGTAAGTAATTAAGAAGGGGTCTTCTTATGGTACTCTCTAAAGTCTAAGTGTTTAATATTGATCTGGCCAACCCTGAGCAGAGATGACCATGCACTCTTAATATTAATTCACCATTACAATGTTATTTTATCTGGATTCAATTAGTCGTCTGAACACAATTAATTACTTCCGATAAATTTGTTGACCAGCTGGGACAGAAACTTTTTCTTTCTATACACTCCTAATGTCCATGTGGTAGCAGAGCGGACAGGACAACCAGGCGAGCACACATACAGAGGATCAATGGGGACTGAACTGGACAGCGTGTTCTCATGTTATGTTATAAATATTTGTCAACATAAGACAAGTGCAATATAAGAGACATTGTTTTATGAGCTATTAGCTAATTGATTGACAAATATACAAGTGTTAACATCTCACTCTCTCTCAATATATTATATATATATATTCTACACCTTTTTATATGTCTTTCTCTTTTTGTCTCTCTTTGTCTCTATCTTTATCTTTTTTCTATTTTTTTAAAGCTTATGCACAGATATGTCGTATTGCTAACTCAGTTTAGTTCCTATCCATCCAACCATCGAGCCATACCTTTTAGTCACCCATCTATTCATTCAGCCATCGAACCATACCTTTTAGCCACCCATCTATTCATTCAGCCAATTAATTACCCTAACATTCGATGAACTAGCAACCCATCTATTCATTCAGCCAATTAATTACCCTAACATTCGATGAACTAGCCACCCATCTATTCATTCAGCTAATTAATTACCCTAACATTCGATGAAAAAGCCACCCATCTATTCATTCAGCCATCGAGCCATACCTTTTAGTCACCCATCTATCCATCCAACCATCGAGCCATACCTTTTAGTCACCCATCTATTCATTCAACCATCGAGCCATACCTTTTAGCCACCCATCTATTCATTTAGCCATCGAGTCATACCTTTTAGCCACCCATCTATTCATTCAGCCAATTAATTACCCTAACATTCGATGAACTAGCCACCCATCTATTCATTCAGCCAATTAATTAACCTAACATTCGATGAACTAGCCACCCATCTATTCATTCAGCCAATTAATTAACCTAACATTCGATGAACTAGCCACCCATCTATTCATTCAGCTAATTAATTACCCTAACATTCGATGAAAAAGCCACCCATCTATTCATTCAGCCAATTAATTACCCTAACATTCGATGAACTAGCCACCCATCTATTCATTCAGCCAATTAATTACCCTAACATTCGATGAAAAAGCCACCCATCTATTCATTCAGCCAATTAATTACCCTAACATTCGATGAACTAGCCACCCATCTCTTCATTACGCCAATTAATTACCCTAACATTCGATGAACTAGCCACCCATCTATTCATTCAGCCAATTAATTACCCTAACATTCGATGAACTAGCCACCCATCTATTCATTCAGCCAATTAATTACCCTAACATTCGATGAGTAGCCACCCATCTGTTCCACCCACTCTTGTATGTTACTTTCTGCTCTTACTTCTTTCTATTCATGTTATAGTGTCCAATAGACTGATTCAAAACGTACTCTGGTTTTCGAATCTAAAGGCTTATGAGTGTACGATTCTTTTTTACAAAGCTCATATCAACTCTGTCTATCTGTCTGTCTGTCTGCCTGGTAAAAAAGAGAAAGCATGTACATGTTTCTTTCTCGGTTCAAGTTAAAACTTTGTTTATTTATTGATTGGTGTAGACTAGACATGAATCAATAAAACAATTGACCAACTAGTCAATTAATTATTACTAGTAAATTAATTTGATATCGAATAAGAAAAATAAATTCTACATTATTAATATATATAGCTGGAAGGGCGAGTTCTTCCCCTTGGATAAGCTTTTATTTTTAAAATGGATTGTTTATATTTTACTTGTTCAACTATTGTTCTACATGACAGGAAGTGACCGCTGCTAGCTAGCCACGCTGTTCACTCAGATCTGCTACTTCTGAAACACGGGCAGTGGGACTAAACTTGATTAGAAGAACATACCCCCCACTGCAGATGTGTCTCGCTTTGTCTTCATCTGTCTCCATAAACTTCTCCGGTCTGAGACCATGTCGTTACCGCAGAGTGTGGCGCTCGTCTTGGTGTCACTAACGTGAATAGAGTACTCTCTTCTACCTAACTCTGTGGTAGATCTACATCTAGTTAGTGTCTGTTTAGACTCGGCTTAAACATGGATTTAGCATATATCTCTTCCTGTCTCATTTTATTTTTTTCTATGTCTCGCTTTCCCTTTAAATATCTGGCTATATAAAAGCATGTTGATATTTTTAATAAGAAATAAAGATTTGTATTTGCTAACATTTTCTCTCATTGGTTAGATGGGTCTGTCTGTCTGTCTTTCTCTCTGTCTGTCTGATAATCTGCCTGTCTATCTATCTATCTATCTATCTATCTATCTATCGTATACACTGATCTATCAACTAAGAGTGAGCTAGCCGGGGAGCACATACCTACTGTACACTGAGTACAGTAAATCAGGCAAGATTTGGTTGTAAATAGATACCTCATGATATTACATTTACATTTTGATTTTCCAAACAAACTTTTCACACCCTAAAGAAAAACTGCAGATTAAGAAATAAAATAGGTGAAGTATTTTCAGAATATTATAAAATACTTATTTTTCGTGTTTATCTGAATTTTAATAGTTAGTCATGCATTAAATGTCAATTTCTTTTTTCTTTTACTTTTCTTATGAAGTTAAACGTTATAATATAAATATTTATACTTGCTCGATATAAAGACCCATTTATAGCTAATCCTTTACCTAATTATATTTCAAACATGCAGAGGGCAATATATGAGCATCCCCGATATTGTTTGGCCTTTATTGACAGTGTCAGAATACAACCCATTTTGTAAGTGTTTCCAATTAATGAACTCTTTTTCTCCTCCCATGTTGGTCACTCCCCTCCCTCCCGTATCGCTCGCCCCCCCCCCCCTCCAATTACAGCATGGTTAGTGACAAATCCTCTGACACTGCGATGTTCCCCCTCCCCCCCCCCCCCCCCCAATGTTGCCACGACATTGACATTGTTGACTCTAGTGACCACCAGACATGATTCAGCCATTAATTCCCAAACTTTCTGTAGCCTCCCTTCCGCTTCATTTCATTAAGAGGCTGGTCATTGATTTGTAGGTGTTGGGGAGAGAGAGAGAGAGAGAGAAAGAAGGAGAGAGAAAGAGAGAGAGAGAGAAAGAGAGAGAGAAAGAGAGTGAGAAAGAAAGAGAGAGAGAGAGAAAGAGAGAGAGCAAGAGAGAGAGAGAAAGAGAAAGAGAGGGAGCAGAAATGAGTGAATGCGTGCTAATGCACATAGATATCTGTGAGTGTGTTTATAAAACAGTTAGTATAAATGTGTTAAAGTTATATGTCTGTTTCATTCTAGTGTCACAGGGAACAAATCTGCTGGAAATTAAAAACAAAAAGTAATATCAAATAAAGCTTAAGTAACTCCAATGTAATGTATCATTTACTTATAGATTCTCGTTATTAGTCAGTCGTTGGCTTGTAGTACCAAACAGCTAGTACAACTAAGCCAATGTAAGGCGTATGATATTTAAAATAAAAACAAACTTAAAAACTTCAACAAAATTCTCTTGGGAACAAAAACTTAAAATAACTTTTTTTTTTTTACAATATACACAGATTTATCTTGAGATGAGATAGAGATGTAAGAGTCATGATGTAAACGGATATTGAAACAAAATATAACTTACAACAAAAACACGTCTTTACTCTTTTAAGTGTCTGAATCGTTTGCTGTTCTTAACAAACATTATGACAGAACAGATCATATTAGCCGACTCTACACTGCACAGCCACCAACCAATCGGTTAACATCTCACGTCACCTAGGAAAAAAAAACACACACACAAACACACACACACAGAAAAAGAGAGAGAGAGAGAGAGATCCTCTTGCAGACTCTTGCCAACTTCTTTCCCCTGCCTTGTGATTATCCTAGGACTTGGCTATGTTATACGAGGGCCTGCCGATAGTTTTTTTCTCTACCCAGCCTCCATCCTATTACTATCCATGTCAATTGTTTCAATAGTATTGCGACACAAGTAGCTGCAGTGTTATCTATTAAACTGTGTACTGAAAGTATTGCATCGCAAATCAATCGTGTATACTCTATTACACAAGTATCAAATGTGTTACATCACAATGAAATCCAATGTCCTGAAAGAACTCTGTCCTGCCGCGATGTTGAAGACTGGACAAGGACGAACTTTGGTGAGAAAAACAAGCGAAATAGAAAAATACTTTTTAAAAAAAAGTTTGTTCAAGCAGAATGGCACCACATTAATAACTGAATCTCTCCATACAGAAGAATGTATTTCGCATTTTCGCATGAAGCAGTACTAGATCAATAAAAACTCGGCTAATTGATTACTTTTTAAAAAATATTGATTCATGTGTTGTTCGGTATCACAAATACTTGTGTAAAGTTTCAGCTTGGTCCGAGAATGGGTGTGGGAGAAATAATGTATAGGCCTACAACTATCTAAGGGGACGAAAAGCCACATATTTAGCAATATATCTTAATACTGAAGCATTAATCTTCGTTTTCTGGTATCAAACAAAATAATTAATTACCAGTAATTTATTGACTAACTAATTAATTCTTTTGATTGATTCATGTTTCGTAAGGTACTGTTAATAATTGTGTCAAGTTTTAACCTGATCCAAGACAGTCAGAAAAAGTGAGTTGATATTTAAGCTTTGGAAGAATAGACTTGACTTCCGTTTAGGTATGGCAGCTGAGAAGGAGGCTGGTTTAAATGAATGCGGATTGTATTACATTGTGCATGTCATTTTGGTATTAAACCTGTGTCATTGCATTTCATCCTTCCTTACGTTCTTCACTTAGATTTAGTACAATATGTTGTTTTTTTTTTGAGTTTCAAATGTAAATCATTCATCACTGTGGCTGCTGAAATTCAGACTGTGCCTCAGGTCAATCTAACGTATTGTGGTAGAAGTGGATCCATATGCTAAAATAGAATTGATTGGATATCTTCTATATTTGTTATCCTGAAGATAATTTGGGTATTGCTGTACAAACTTGTTTAATGATATAATTTAGGAACATATTAAAGATACTGTATCTGGTTGAAGCTTTACTTCCTAGCTCTTCAAAAGCAATAATACAAAAAGTAGCTCGATTTGAATTGTAACTTGAGGAATCAAGCCTCCATGGACAAACTACCTCCGAGTTTTTGTAAGAGTAGATGGTTTTATCGTTATCTCTTGATCCATTCGAATTTATATACGCCGAGCTAACTCTCTACTCTCCCCTAATCTAGTACTGTCTAATGAAAGATAATATAGGACAAAATGAGAAAATAACTAGTACATTTTAATTGATTCATGTGTTTTTAAGAACAATGAATAATTGTGCAATGTTTACAATGATACGAGAGTAGAAGGTGGGAAAAAGTATGTGTAGAACACCTGTACCAGACAGACTGACTAATTGAGTTGATAAGTCTATATAAGCTTTGTATTAAATAGTAGGATTATGAATTTTTTTCCGGCAAGTCAACATTTACTTTACAGAATGGTGACTACTTCTTTTTTTATAATACAGACGTTACTTCAAAAAAGAAGATGATTACGTCCTACGCGTTATGCATTTAGTCATGCATAAAAACCAATGACCTAAATTCTGCCAAGTCACTGGTTTTCCTAGTAACCTAGGCAACCCATTCCATGCTCTAATACTTTACTTTTGAGTCTTCTATCCTGAAGGCTTTGTAAATTTAGTGATTTTACTGAAGAAGTCATAATTTGCAAATGTGATTATTCATTTGTTATGAATTATGTAGATAGTAATATACGTTTTAGATTTGGTGACTTATGGAATAAAGTATAAAGGAATAAATTATTGTCTTCAAATAAAATTCTACTTTTCTAGCATATTAACAGAATAGGATGGCTTTCTGAATCTAAAAGCAAAGAGATTGTCCAAATTAAGGTATTTCTTTTAATTAAATATTTTTTTCTACTTTGTTTCTTAATTTACATTTATTAATTATATTAATATTGCTGTAATTTAAACAAACTGTCCATGTCCAGTATTGTCTCTTGAACAGTATATACTATTATATAAAATTCTCGATTGTGCTCTTCAATTATAGCATTTCAATCCTTCAAGGGAGGCCATGACGTAAATTATTAAACTATTAGAATTTCGTTATTATTTCCCTTTGCCAAAAAAAATAAAAACTGCTTTTGGTATAATATATATATTAAATCGTCCATTATCTTTACTTAAAAATGAAAAATTGATAGAAGTAAAATTTAGACAAAATTCTTTATAAATGTTAATTTCAAAAGTTTTGAACCAGCCATTTTTCGATTGTTACGCTTTTCTTTAAGAGCTGAGGTCATAACTTATTTATTTCATAATATAGTCCCATAATCCTTCCCAGTGAAGTGCACTCTAATACTATAACATACTATTAATGTCCACTACTCACAAGTCCGAAATAATTACTACCACATAGAAGAGGTGGGGACGACCAAGTTTTCTGGAGCCCGCCGGAAGTTTTCCAAAAAGTCCGACTTTCGTGATACGTTCGTCATCCATTCGGTGGAGAGACATTACCAGGCCAGCATTGGCGGCGTTGTGTGAGATTTGTGTAGAACAATAAATATATCTCTTCCAGAAGTAGTTTATATGTTAATACATAAGAAGTAAGATACGGTCTCACTTTCTCTTTATATATGTATATATATTTATATATATATATATATATATATATATATATATATATATATATATATATATATATATATATATATATATATATATATATATATACATATATATATATATGTATATATATATATATAATTATTATTATTATTACTATTATGTCTCGGAATACATATATTATATAAATATATATATATATATAAAGAAAGAGAATGGATAGATAGATAGATAGATAGATAGATAGATAGATAGATAGATAGATAGATAGATAGATAGATAGATAGATAGATAGATAGATAAAACTTCAATTTCTTTCATATTTATTTTTATCTGCTAATAATGTTTGAGTTGGATGGAACAAAGAGGAACAAACACACCTACTTAGTTTTCACTCAAAATATGATGAATTAGATGTGTTGTTGCTGTTATTGCTGCTGTTGTTGTTGTTATTGTTGTTGCTGTTGTTGTTGTTGTTGTTTTGTGTCTACTCAAAGACAAAGTAATAAAGAACTACTCGCATGTCCCAACAGGTAACTCTGCTGTCAAAAGTTAAAAAACAAACAAGCAAACGAAATGAATGGAAAAAGTATTTGTTAAACCATGGTTTGACTGAATTCATTTTCAATGTGTCTAGATCAGGATCTGCAAGCAGACAACAGAAGTGAATGACAATTAAGCCTTAAGCTTTACAGAGACCTAAGACAGTTACGGGGCGTTCTTATGATCTTTTTATGCTTTTTTTTCTTTTGTTTCTTTGTTTGCTCTTAATTAATTTTTTTACATACTTGTTTTTTCTTTTTTTTTATACTTGAGTTGTATTGTAGTTTTTTTTCCCCTTGCATAAACATTTTCTTTCCAATCAAGCAACCCGTTAACAGAATACCTGCGTACCTGTACACACTGGCTAGAGCAAGGCTTACCTGAACACAGACATAAACCTACATAAAGAAAAGTTTGAAGATCGAGGACGTATGCAGTTTCTACATGGCTATGAAAAAAAATCAGACGCGACCTACATATTTAGCCACACGTTACGCATAAAAAGTCTTAAATTCTCTGTTTGTCTTCTACTTCCAAGGGATCTCTTCCAAGCAAGAAAAGAGTTCTCTAATTTATGAGCTTGGCTTACAAGAGCTTATATCGAGCGCCTGCCTTCTATGACATTCATCTTGTTACTAGTGCGTGTAATAGGTACAAACTTAGTGAAAGACAAATACTGAAGGGAGACAACCCTTAAACAGAGAGCTCTGGACAAATCTTTGAATATATAGAAACATAAAGTAGCCAAATATGTTCCACATTTTTTTTTATAAAGCTTATAATAACTCGCTCTGTCTGTCCGTCTGGGTAGAATCTAAGACACATGCTTGGATCAAGTTGAAACTTTGCACAATTATATTATTCATTGTTGATGATAACACTTGATTTAATTAGATATTAAACAACTAATAAATCAATGAGATATGTCATAGTGCACACTCAAAACAGCACATAGAAATTTATTAAGATAATGAGACGTAACAATTGTGAAAAGAATTAGAATTTACAAAAAATGGTTTTTGAAAAAGCAGGACCGAAACCTTCTCCGGGATACCCCTTTCTAGAAAACCATCTAATCCACAGAAGTAATTAGAAGATAGAACATTCTATAAGCATAAAAGTTGCGCTAAACAAAAAATATTTCTATCTATCCATCTATCTATCCATCTATCTATCTATCTATCTATCTATATATATATCAATATTTATATATATATATTTATATATATAGAGAGAGACAGAGAGACAAAGAGCGAGACAGAGAGAGACAGAGAAAGAGAGACAGACAGAGAGAGACAGAGAAATTTTCTTTTATTCGACATCTCATATATACTGCCATTGAAAGAGGTCCAAAAGACAGAGAGGAATGGAGAAAGACGGTCGACAAATCTTACATGGTGCCCAACAGTCCAACAGACTAAGGGATAGGTCAAAGGTAACATGGAACTAGATATACGTTGAGGAACAGGCGGCTCTAATGAGTGTGTACGTATATGTGTGACAAAAGATTTACTTAAAAAAAAAAAACATTATTGCTGAAACTACAACTCTACCTGTTTGTGTCAGGTTTAAGTTTGGACCAGGTGACACATTCACTTGGCTGTGTAACCTTTGTTACCGTCAGGCCTAATTGTCCGGGGACACACAGACTGGCATAAGAACAAATGAAATAAACAAACCTAGGGCTCAGACGCACACAAGGAAAAACGTGCTCATTATTATGTGTGTGTGTGTCTGTCTGTGTGTCTGAGTTTCTGTGTGTGTGTGAGAGTATGTTCAGTAGAAAGTTAGTGATACAACTATAGAATGCACATAAATAATGAATGGTAGAGAACAAAAAATTGAACATTTTCACCCCACCCCTTGTTGAAAAACAGTCCTGGTTAGACGCTTATATTAATCTACTTCGAGTATATCAAATTCTAAAAATTCAAGTTTGGTGATATAGATCGGTACCTTAAAACACTAAAATACAGACATCTTAGATAAACTACTGGATCTAGTTAAAGATATGTTCTAGAAGATTCTAATTTGGCCAAAAAAGGTAATGATTTGGGAATAAGTAAAGTAAAGTTCCCCTTTCAGACCCAGAGGTGTATAGGGCAGATGTTGTAAAGGTTGACAAAGGTGTCATGTGGCCAGCACAACGACCAACTGCCTTTTGTGGTGAATAAGATGGTGCGCAAAATGTTTCTGAATGTCTATTTAACTAAACGTGTTTTTCTACTTGCGTATGTTCAAGTTCTAGATCTCCTGACCAAATTTAATTTTAAGATGATTATATTTTGAAAGAAAAAATCATAACCGTTTTCTTTGTGTGACCAAGTACTTGTAATTTTTTTTTCCAAAACATAAACATAAACTGTCAAATTTCTAGGAAAATTAAAACAAAATTCTTGGAGATTCGTGTCCAGACAGCTTCAGGTTTTGCCCATTAAGTAAGAGTATACCAGCTATTAAGAGGATTTGTCGAAAAAGACATTAATTTAAAAAAAAAATGAAAAGAAATTGTATAGTTAATTTGGAGGAATTTATTTACACAACTAATTAGGCATCAAGGCTTTCCCCCAACATATAAATAAAAATGCATCTCTAAACTTAAAGAAGGACCTTAAATGAAAGGAAAAATCTTTAAAAGCGGAAGCATATGTGTCTCTTTGCCTCATAGGTGTCTCCACTGCCTCAGGGTTATCCGTTGTTTAGCTACAGTTTTTCCTGTAATGTTGCTACTACAAGACAACATGAAAGTCCTCCACCTCCTAGGAACGACCTTCTACAACATAGCACACTTTCGTGACACCACAAGGTACCTCTGGACCTTACGGTTTGACGCAGCCTTTTAGACGCGGGGACGCTTTTGGCTCGTAATGTATCAGCCTCATTATATTTGTTCATTTTTTTTGTCTTGAAAAAAGACTGAAACATCTCTATGTTCTCTCTGCGTTTGAGTTCGAACGTATTTTGTATGTGATAAGGGACTAATGTATGTATGTTGTGCTTAATATGCATATGATATTAGAATTATTAAAACTTTTATTTATTTATTTTTTAAATTGTTTTTTTTTTGGTGGGGATAGAGAAAATTAGGCCATATAAATCATACTATTGTATTGATAAAAAAAATCTTGATTACAAAAAAATTTCTTTTTATTAGCATCAGAAACACTTGCGCTGCCGAAAAGACTGTACGAAACGCATACACCAAAGCGGCTGTTCCTTGTACCTATAGTAACTAATATAGTATAATATAATATACTAACATTGTTACTAGTATCTAATTCATCACCATTGACTTACTTCTACTTTCTTTCTTCTTCGCCCTTGACCTTAATGCAGGATAGACGTTAGGTTCATGTTTCATCACAATGAGACTGGGCTGTTATGTAGAAGGTGCGCAGTGGCGTAGCAAGGCACCCGTCATAATTATGACGTTAGGCCCCCCTTCGGTATGTTGAGTATGACAAGATGTTTGATTAGATCTTTTTATAATTATTTTCTTCTTTTTTATATGTCAGAACTGTAAAATATTTACTTAACCCTAGATGTAGTTATTTATTAGTCAAAATCAAATTCTTATTGTATTGGTGTGTATCTGATAATACAGTGTTTTTCGGGCTTCAATATAAGTTGCATCTATTTTTAAATTCTTTGTTGTTTTTCTAACAGTGACAACCATCATTGCGATAAGTAACTTTTATTTTAAGTAATTTTTTAAATCACATATTTGAAACTGATCGTACTTTTAATTTAACTATCTGTAATCATGTTTAGAAAACTTGATACTAAATCATAGTTATCTGTGAAAAAAAAAATCAACAACCAAAATTTTGTAATGACTTTAGCCCTAGTGAGAGTGTAAGATCAAGTAATGACCACACAAGACAAACTATATATACATAAATTACACAGGTATACTTACACAGGTATTAGAAGAAATTTATATAAATCAAATAAGAACATAAAACTAAAATGTTATTTAACCTTGTTTAGGCCAATAATAGAATATGTATCCTCTGTTTGGAACCCCTCAACTCAAGAAAACATTAAGAAACAGACGCAAAATAGAGCAGTGAGATTCATAACAAACGAATATTCACACTTGACTAGAGTAACACCTTTAGTTAAATCACTAAATTTAGCAAGCCTTGAGGAGAAGAGACTCAAAAGTAAATTAGCAATTATACATAAAATACTGAACCATAATATTCAAATACAAAAACAAAATTTAATAAAATACTCAGAAAGACACAAAGATAACGGGACATTTCTCATCCCTTATGCTAGGACAAATATTCCCTCTTCCCTAGTGCTATTAGAGCATGGAATGGGTTGCCTGAGCTATCCAGGAAAACCAGTGACTTGGCAGAATTTAAGTCATTGGTTAATATGCATGACGTGTAGGACATAATCATCTTCTTTTTTGAAGTAACGTCTGCATTATATAAGATAAGTTAAGATAAGCTACCTTATGGAAGTAAGAGAAAACAAGGTCAATTATCTTGTGGTCATTTGAAAATCTAGAATTCATTAGTCAACTGTTTACCTTGTGAAGATCCGTGGTCACGTGTTTCGTAACGATGTTCGGGTGTATGTATAGAGTAGAGTACAGCTGAATTATTATACAATCTGAGTATGTATTGCTCATCATAAGAATAGGAACCTGTATTAATTGTCCTGACGGGCTCAGGACATAGTCCTTAAGACTTCCCACGGAGAAGTAGTCTTAACTGAATGTTTCACATCAACTCCTCAGGAAGCATTCATTGTTTATCTTTAAATTACACAGTAGAAACACACATATGATTTCAAGCTCATTGTTAAGGAACATATTTCTATATCATTAGAATAATTTGATAAAAATGTCAACATTGTAGTTGAGGATCATTGTGGTATAGCGACAGTATAGTCCAATAGTGACGTGGAATTACAGGTGACGATAAGCAAGTCTGCATGATCGTTTCATAGTGCAACTTTCGGAGTATTTGCTGAACTTATGAATCATATTTTGCTATCTTTTCATAAAATTAATTCATGTATCTCAAAGAGTTAATGCATACAGTAATATTAAACAAAGAAATATCAATATAAAAACATAATTACACAGGTATCTAGGTGGCTGAATTATTTTTGTTAGATAAATTTACACACGTAAAGCACTGTGGTAGAGTGTCAGCTTGGGAATGTTTTTTATTTTTATTTTATTTTATAAATGCATTTAAAAAGCGATCACGCAGATACCCACTTCTTTGTCCCCCACCACTTTTAAAACTAGTGTAGGAAATTAAAGGATGAGACCAATCATCATAGCAGGCATGACGGTATAAAATTGCGTTAAAGAACAACAATCGGTAAAAATATTTGTAATCGTTAAGATTTATTATAATTAGTCTAGATCCATTTCAAATTTATTTACATGTCTGATCTAAACTTATTGATACAATTAGGCTTTGTATAACATTTGTTTTTAAAAGAGTATTTTTAAAAAGTAGATTTTTAAAATACTTTCTCCCAAAGACGTTTCCCTATTGATTAACCTTTTTTTTTTTTTTTTTTTTCTTGAATTATCTCCCTTGATAAGTGACATGATATTCTCATTGTTTTTCATGAAATAAACAAATGCACTAAATTATTGTCTCTGTTTGGAATGAGACGCCTCAGACAATGTCTTCCTTTCTCCAAGTGGTGACCAGCCATTTAAGAACTCAAGACATTTCCGTGGCACGGGATGCATCAAGGCAAAATAAACCGATCGTCTGCTGTTTAAAAAAATCCGAAATCAGAAGTTTGGATTGGTTGAATGGCATCATATCACATGATCCACGAGCTGTCATCTGTATGTCTTTAACTTATGATCCCTTATCCCATTTTTTTTATTCCGATGTAAGCATTTGTATTCGTTTTTACAAAGCTTTTATCGTCCGTCTGTCTGGTACAAAGTGTGTACACACTATTTCTCCCACTTCCCATTCTGTGATCAAGCTGAAACTTTGCTCCATTATTCATTGTTCCTAACAAAATATAAATCAATCAGATAATTAACGAATTAGTTAATTAGATAGGGTAAAATCAATATTAATTTGTTTTATATCGAAAAAAAGAAGAAATAAATCTTACAGTATTGAGAGCTATGGCTACAAATATGAAGTTCTTATCGCTTTATAATCGTTTTTAGAATTTTAAAAAAACTTTTGCTATCCTTGATCTGTATTACTTATTTGTCACTTATAAATATTGTTACATATTTCTGAATCTTCTGGCTAAATGTATTAGTAGACACACAAATAAAAACACTGCAAAGAACTTGACGACTCAACTTTCAGTTTCATATATTTAATGACTATTAACTCTAACAATTCGTCACTGTAACATGTAGCGTAGAAGACTGTACAATATCTGTCAGTTTACAGTTAGCTATACTTCATTGCATTCATCTCTTCACTTCGTTGCTATTCATCTTTTCTCAACTTGCATCGAGCCGTATTCCACAGAACAGACCAACGACACACTTCCCAGTGTCGCTCCAGGTCTCCCAAAGCTGAACCAAGTCGTACTCAAGTCTACCGAATCAGAGCCGAACACGTCTTACATCGACTGTATCGACTGTAACGGCTCAAGTCCACTGTAGTTCGCTTCGAGAAAGAGGTCTACAGCTTAACGGAAATAAGGAAACGCTAACAGCACGTCTCAGACAAGCCCTGTCGGAGGAAGATGAGAATCCGGACACTTGCCAATTTGAAATAAAACCTACTATGACGGAGCTCCTGAGAACTTTGCAATAAAAACTGAACTCGGTGAACGAGAGCATTAAGGAGATAGAATCAGAAATCAACACCCAATTTTCTTCATTTAACCATTTGATCAAAACCATGAATGAGAATAAACAAATAGCTACCACGCCCATCAAGACAGAAGAACAAACAAATACGATAAAAGATCAAACTAGAATCATGATTAACGAGCAGCTGAACACCCAACATTATCAGATTGAGTCGACAGATGAAAGAGCTACACCATTGATGAACAGCGAACAATTGTCCAACCAAGAATGTGGCGATACAGACAATTACGATAAAGATGGTTGTGCTGTCTGTGACTGTGATAGCAAACCAAACGAATGTGGCCCACAAGAAATGAAAAGAGACGGTAGCTGTTTCTATTTCAACGAAAAGCAGAATGAGAGCGCTGAAGAAACAGGAGAAGAGACCTATAGTTTGACCGAAGCTTTAGCTACACATATACCTGATATGAGTACCTCAACCAGCCAAACAGATCAAGACAACGTTGGGTCTGCGTCCAAGCCTGTTGCTGTGGGCCTTAAAGACTTCTGTCTATCTGCCAGTGTCTACGAGAGGAACTCGAAACTTAATTATTGCAACCATGCGTTTGAAAAGAACTGTCTGTAGATACGTAGCTTTGCAAGAAGACCGTGAATGCCAAGAAACACACCAAGAAGCTCTAGACGACATAAACTTGTCCAGCTGTCAAGGTCAGCGCGAGAAGCCCTGGTGAAAGTGAAGGAAACACAATAGAATCTAATGCTGAAGTTGATGGACCTTTGCACGTTGAATGTTATCAACCTGCCCCACAGTCGAGCCCTCCAGACTCGGATGAAGGTGATGGCGTGTTTGACACCTTGCCTTCAAGTGGACTTGCAGCTCATTCGCAAAGCATCCATCGAAGAATAATGCCTATGCAACTTGTTAGATCAACAGTCTTGATGACTACAGCTATGAAATGTCAAGCTTTCCTATGTGCTAAGTGGCTGCCATCAGCATTGATCGACAAGAAAGCAAGCCAACGTCAACGATATCAACGCAACCAAAGAAATATCAAATTTAGGAGGCGGAGAAAGCGACACATGCAGAGTGCAATGTGGATGGCTCCAACAAGATCAAGATACAAACCCACCCCTTCTCCCACTGATAGACCCCCACCTGCACTAACGAAACTCCATAGCCCATGTTGTAAGAAAGATTCTGTCCGAAACCATCAGACCAAAGAAGAAAGCTTTACGAATCAGTTGAAAGTGTAAAGCCGCGCACCGTGTACATGTTCTCATGTGAAGCCGCTAAAGAATAATCTAAGAACATTCATGAGAATAGGTTTGATGAAGTATAACAGAGGTTTTAGAAGAACGATAATCAAGTCAGAAGCAAGAAGGACAGAACTAGTCTAAGATGCCAGAACTGTGAAGTGAGTAACTCTGCGATAGAACTGTACGAATAAAACTGTACGAGAAAATCAACCCAACAGGCATCGTACAAACCCAAAGTCAGTTGCTGTTGTTTAAAAGAATATTGCTGTACTGTGATGAACCTGTGTATCTCTGAAGAAGCTCTGTAAAAAGGTGCTTGAAAATGTTAAACTCAGTCAGTGAAGCACGAACTCGTTAGAAGGATGATGAATTTTCTCGACCTCAGTGCCCAATGTCGTATCTGAAGGTCGATGTTTCCATACCAAGATTGATAAAAACATTTGTGAGGACTTGCTGAAAAATGAGGATTTGGCTCCCATTCTTCTATGAATAGAAGATGGACAACGGCCAGATTGCAAGAACATCTCTGAGAAGGAGGCAACCACCAAAGCTTCCTTCTTGAAATCGTCGATCGATTTCATCAGTATCGTGGTGAAGTAGAATCTGTTCGGGACGAACAGATCTAAGAAGGGGGCAGTGTTACAAATGACCAGTGACAGGCAGAGGTTAACGTGTGACCCCGACGAGATAACACAGCAGCGGGTGTTCTCTGGAATGTACATGTATAAACAGAGATAGGATGTGACGTGTCCTTACGTGTTATTCCAGAAGGTACTAGCAATGTCCAGTGACAGATAGAGGTCACAACTTGTGATCCCGGCAAGATGACACTGCAGCCGATGTTTTCTGGAATCTACATGTATAAACAAAGATAGGATGTGACGTTTCCTCACGTGTTGTTTCAGATGATACTGGCTGTGTTTGTGCAAATTTGGGGGAGAGATTAGGAACTCTATATAAGCCAGAGAGTTAATGTAAAAAGTCAGTCGTGAGTGAGTCGTCGGTACTGTTGTCTACTGTGCGAGACAGTAGAGGAAAGATGTGTACGACTCGATGCAAGTTAACTAGGGTAGAGTTAACTGGAGTGGACTACTGTCGTTAAAGTCTATACAGCGAACTACAGTGGACTTGAGCCGTTACAGTCGATACAGTCGATGTAAGACGTGTGCGGCTCTGATTCGGTAGACTTGAGTACGACTTGGTTCAGCTTTGAGAGACCTGGAGCGACACTGGGAAGTGTGTCGTTGGTCTGTTCTGTGGAATACGGCTCGATGCAAGTTGAGAAGAGATGAATTGCAACGAAGTATAGCTAACTGTAAACTGACAGATATTGTCCAGTCTTCTACGCTACACGTTACAGTAACAAATTGTTAGAGTTAATAGTCAATAAAGTTTTATGAAGCTGAAAGTTTAGTCGTCAAGTTCTTTACAGTGTTTTTATTTTTATGCCTACTAGTACATTTAGCCAGAAGATTCAGAAATACGTAACAATATATATGTATATTATATATATATATATATATATATATATTAGTCCTGCAGTAGACACTCCAGTCCCTATGAAGATTCTCACTAAGCTTCCAACACGTCTGCTGGAAAGTGATACCGCCATCATCAGTGATAATAACTTAGTGTCATAGTTTCAAAGCTAGGTCATGAAGCCCTCAAGCACACATCGTAAACCCCCTGGGATCTCAGACGACGCTTACTTGTTGTTAAGCTTATAATATTATATTACAGGGACCGTCAGCAGGAATACAGTTACCTGATTCTATTGTAGTTAAGACCTATAGCAGATGATTTAAGATGCTATTAAACGCGGCCTACATCAGCTGTTATATAAATATAATATAATAATATAAAGATGTTCGATTTATGACATCCAGCTGTGATGTCCCTTTTACTTAAAATGTAGAATCTATGCTGCCCTAAGAAGGACGAACAGATTATGATTTCAGAGCTATGTTGCCCTCGATATAATTTCCTAATTTTGATATTAGAATTGTTTTCCTAGTTTTCCTAGAGGTCCAAATTTTGATATTTTGATGTTGCCCTATATATATTATGTCCTAACTTTGATATTAGAATTATATTGCCTAGATATGATGTCCAATTTTTTATATCAGAATTACGTTGCCCTAGATATGATGCTTAAATTTTGATACAGAAATATGTTATGATAACCTAATTTTGATATCACTACTATGTTGCCATAAATGCGATGTACTAAATTTGATATCAGAATTATGCTGCCCTAGTTTTGATAACCTAATTTTGATATCACTACTATGATGCCATAAATGCGATGTACCAAATTTGATATCAGAATTATGTTGCCCTAGTTATGGTGTCCTAATTTTGATATTGAAGTTATGATGCCCAAGCTATGACGTAGTTAAAATTATTTTTCTTGCTTTGACGTCCGAATTTTGATGTCAAATTACATGTTCTTGTTATTAAGTCTAATAGTTCGAATATTATTTTAATTTTATCTGTTATATTAGAAACAGGATGATAATTGAATTCGGTCCTCACAACAACCTACTAACCACTGTCAAAAAACACAAACTGAAATTGTATAGCCATATCACAAGATCATCGGGGCTCGCATAGACCTTTCTTGAAGGGATAGTGCCAGGTTAAAGAAGAGAAGGTAGACCGAGAGAGGGATGGGAAGACAACATGAAAAGAATGGACGGACCCGTCATTCAAAGATAATCTATCCAAGGCAAAGACAGCGAGGAATGGAGAAAGATGGTCAACAGATCATTCTGGTGCCCCAAAGTTTCAGCTGGCTAAGGGATAGGTCAAGGTGAAGGTAACTTTATAAATTACAGATATTCCTTCAGAAAAGAGGACAATTTCGTCATGCGTTTATCCCTATGTCAATCAAGTCATGCTTGTCGATTAAATATTTAATTTCTATTAAATTATTGTTTTTCCTCCACAGGTCTGGTAAACCAAAAATCTCGACCTGTATGGTGACATGTATGCACTACACAAAAAAGCAAGGTTTCTGTCCAGTGATTTTGCAAAAGAGGATTTGAGCATCTCTAGCCCTCACTCAAACGGAATTAGATAATGATGAAAATGATTGTTTTGCTGGCTGTTTCTCCTGGCTGTCTACCCGCTCCATGCTTTTATGATTGAAAGGAAGAAAGAGCACTAATAAGAATGTGTCTTAGCTTTTGGATTAATAAATCTCTTTATCTTTTTGTCTTTTGAAGTATTTTATTGGTAATGTTTTGTATTTGTAAATTATGACTTAATGTTTCTGTATTATCGCTACCTTACTTCTAGTCTTCAGTTCTGGAGTGTTTCTTTGTTAATTACTAATAATGTTACTATCTAGTCAACTGTGAATATCTGTTTGTTATATACTTCTCGGCTCCATTTTACATTCATCCGATTTCTCTTTTATCATCACATATACATTGAAGTGTACAATGCTCGTAACAAAAAATAATGAAGGCCTTATAATCATTTTTCCTTTTAACGCTTAACGTATCGTAATGTTTAAAATATTTTTACTAGTGATAATCTCACGATCCGAGTTGAAGTCAACGGCTAAAGTTTTCATTATTTTTTTAGTGTGCTCTAGTTCTAATAATTTATTTCTAAATTCGATGATCATTTCTTGTATATTTTAAGTGTCTTTACTATGCTAGGACAAATTTGTACAAATACTCCTTCTTCCCTAGTGCTATTAGAGCATGGAATGGGTTGCCTGAGCTAGCCAGAAAAACCAGTGACTTGGCAGAATTTAAGTCATTGGTTAATATGCATGACTAAATGCATGACGCGTAGGACGTTATCATCTTCTTTTTTGAAGTAACGTCTGTATTATATAAGATAAGATAAGAGTCTTAAGAAACTATCAGCATGTTAGCGGTTTAACATTATAACTACACACCGAGCACAAGATTATCTACGAATAGAAAGGCAGCTCTCCGGCGAATTCAGAATAAATATACACACTATAAACTTTGAAAAGGTGGTTCAGAGATACTGTTGTTATCTCTCTGCGAATGAAATGAGGTGAAAGAGTCCCCGCTGGGATTATCATATTGCCACGCTTCAGAAGCAGCATTTCTTTGAATGCAGCTTACTTTGAATGCATCTTACTTTGAAAAGAAATTCATTCAATGTTCTATATGCGTTCTCTTGAATTTCATTATCTTCAAATGTGTTTGATGTGATGTGAAAGAAATCCCACTTCAAGCAAATATGGCGAAATAATTTCAAAACATTTTTTAATCTTCATTTTACAATGACACTGTTGTCCTTACACACGGGAGCTTTATCAGATATTTTTATATGTAAAGGCCTTGCCCATTTGTTGTCTATGGCATTTGGCTGTTGGCATGGCTGTTAATGCTAAAAGGCATTGTTCTTTTATATCTTTATAAACATAGGTCAAAGTAACAGTCAGTTACATACGTATATCAATTCAATAGATTTTAGTGACAAAACAAACGAACAGATTACATGTTATTTTCATGGATTCATAAATATGATATTTATAATTTTAAAAAAGCTATATTTCAGCTTTTAGTTGTAGTCTAAATACCGAAACTCTGCAACATTTAATAAAGTCACAGTCAACGAAATATAGCAATAATGTACAATACAATTTCAACTGTAAAGCAATTCAATGTCCAGCCCCTAGACGTCACCCTTTTCATTCCGGACAGTTTTTATGGAGGATGTCAACTGTAAACATAACGAGATATATCCCATGTAGTCCTCAGCAGTCGCGCGAGTCATCAAGAGGAGAGCCCTAATTAATGTCAATGGGTTCTACTATTTTTCTCCGAGAGTTAACCCCCCCCCCTTTTTTTTTTCCTTCTCATATGGGCCTTGTGGGTGTGGCATAAACAAATGGAGATGTACAAGAATGTAAAAAGGTTATGAGACAAGATGGGGGGGGGGGGGGGGGAAACGTAGGAATAAGAAAGAAAGAAACAAAAGAAGACTTCCTTAAAACTTAAGCTTCTAAAATCTACCATTCTCATTTTCTGTGTGACAGTGTTGACTGTCACATTTGGGTCAAGATTTATGAGAAAAGGTTCGAAAAACATAAAGTCATTTAGTATTCGCTTGACCTACATTTTTACGCTACTTCAATTTCACAATATGACATTTTTTTTTATTAGCGGCCCCCGTAAGGATAATAGCCGCTATTAGGTTTGTGCATAATGTCCGTCTGTCTGTCTGTCCGACTGTCACAGTCAGAACTCGAAAACTTGAAGAGAGATGAAAAATATTATTTCACCATGCGATGCAGCTTGAAAAGTTTAGATGCAACGGCTACTTTTGGTTTTCTAAAAGCAAACCGTTTAATTTATAAAATTAATTATGCAAGCGATTTTTTCATAAAAATACACCAATTATAAAACAATACATAAATGTAAGGGAGATAATGTTATAATATGATAACAAAGAAAGACAATATTTTGTGTATTTTCAGTATCACTAAGTCAAATATATTTATAAAATGTACAAGCAAAGTTCACGACAAATATAAATATTAGTTAAAGGATTTTTTTCTGGTCAACTAGCTGCTAAAATTAAAAGAAAACATTTATGTTTGTTTATAAAGGCTAGGAATGCACTTTTTATGTAAATATATCGCACATTGTTTTCAAATGGACTTTCTATGTAGCGAATTTCGTGCAGTAGCGTGACAAGGTCATTTCTTGAATGTGTATTTCTTGTAATGTTAATCGACGATTAAGACTCTCTATGTTGTTAGCTAATTAATTAAGACACCCTCAATTACGTGTCTACAAAATAGATGTAGAAATATAACGTCGGCCTTTTAGTGTCTTCATAGTTCTATGAAAGCAGATGTCTTTCATTTTTATAAATTCATATGTATCATTGGAAAGAGAGAGGGATAGAAGAGAGGAGATGAGGGAGAGAGAGGAGAGAGAGAAAGGGTAATGATGGAGATGCTCCAGGTGTTATTTTGATCTACTGATTGTCTATGACATGTGATGCTCATTGTTTATTGGTGACGTATCATGACCAGATTTCCATGGGCGTGATGAGAACCCAGTCAACCAGAGCCGACGAACGAAATCTTTTCATCGGCGTCGCCATTTCATTCCTACACTGATAAAACGTCGCCAGTTCAATCCTACACTGATAAAACGTCGCTAGTTCACTCCTTCACTGATAAAACGTCGCCATTTAATTTCTACACTGATAAAACGTCGCCAGTTCACTCCTACACTGATAAAACGTTGCCAGTTCACTTCTACACTGATAAAACGTCGCCAGTTCACTCCTACACTGTTGAAACGTCGCAAGTTCACTCCTACACTGATGAAACGTCGCCAGTTCACTTCTACACTAATAAAACGTCACTAGTTCACTCCTACATTGATAAAACGTCGCCAGTTCACTCCTACACTGATAAAACGTCACCAGTTCATTCCTACACTGATAAAACGTCGCAATTTCACTCCTACACTGATAAAACGTCGCCAGTTCACTCCTACAATGGTAAAACGTCGCCATTTCATTTCTACACTGACAAAACGTCGCCATTTCATTCCTACACTGATAAAACGTCGCCATTTCATTCCTACACTGATAAAACGTCGCTAGTTCACTCCTACACTGATAAAGCGTCGCTAGTTTACTCCTACACTGTTAAATCGTCGCTAGTTCACTCCTACAAAGATAAAACGTCGCTAGTTCACTCCTGCACTGATAAATCGTCTCTAGTTCACTCCTGCACTGATAAAACGTCGCTAGCTCACTCCTGCACTGATAAAACGTCGCCAGTTCACTCTTACACTGGTAAAACGCTGGCGGCTCTAGAGTCAACTTTATTGTCTGAACAAAACAAATTTAAAGCAACTCTAAGGAAAAAAATAATAAATTGATACCAATAATTGCACAAACGTAGCGAGCAAAACTTTCGCCCTTTATTAGCGCCCCCACCTTTTCATTTCCCATGAACATCACATAGAAATATAGGCTTATAAATAAAATGTAATACAAACAACCTTAGAATGTATTACCTAACGGAAATATCTAAAATAGTAGATTTTTTCGCCCCTTGAGGGCATATTGCCCCCTCGCCCCCCCCCCCCCTCACTAAGCCTCTGAATAGTTGAGACACTGGTATCACTAGTATCAGGGCCACATACCGTAGGCATTAAATACATGTTTACATTTTTCTAAGCAATGCGACCAAAATACTTATTAGAACACAACCAACGATGCTGCTGTATTTGTGACCCGTCTCCTTACTAGTTTATTTGGTCAAGTAAAATCTAGGAACAAAAGTATAAAACTTAATGTTTGAGGCAAATAATAGCTGATGGGCAAAAACCTGATTGAGCTGAGTGGTGTTAGCTGCACGACTAAAGGCAGCAAAGAGACCTAATGTTAGATATCCTTCACCACAAGTGCCCAGAAAAGAGATTGGACCTCAGCGTAATGCTTTAGCATGAGACATGAGCTTTACAGAGCTTATTCATTAACCTTTTTTATTTTCGTCCTGTTTGGATACTTTCAATTGAAATGAAATGACACTGTCATCATAGTGCAGAAACGTCTTCTTCGTCTTCCTCGTTCTCACCAAAAAGAACACTATTTTTACCTGTAATTAAACCATTGTATTTTTAAAGTTATATCTAAAGTCCAATCAATCTCGTTCAAAATATTAATAGGAACATTTATTGTTGGCAGAAGTAGGCGTAAGGATATACGTTAAACATAAATAAAAGCTCATTATTTCAAAGGCAATGTTTGTCACCAACGATCAAAGAGACAGCCAAGATTTACTGACATTCTCGAAGCTTCGTCCTAAAATCCATCTCTAAGCAGTCTTCGTGTCCAAAGTATAGACGTAAACTTGTCTTCCTTACATGAACTAGACGTTCCGTTGTCTACATGAACACCACAGTTTGAAACGCAAATCTTTTTTTTTTATTCACAGAATGATCACGCCTTTTGTATTAAATAACATCACTGTGAATTATTTTAACAGGATCTTAAATTCCTGGCTAATGCAAAATGATGACATATTTTTTAACATATTTTTTATATTATTAATCAATGAAAATGTCAAACCTCTTTCCGTTCCCCTTTTCTATTTCTACTGCACTGGAGGGAGTGGGGGGGGGGGGGACCCAACGCCTACGTTATGGCTTTTTTTTCAAATGTATAGTGTGTAGTTCAAGGTCATTTGTTTCGTTGTTGCTCTACAAAGTCCATCTCTTCATGCACATATATAGTGGTTGTTTCTTCAGTACACTAGGCAGGATACAAAACATTTTTATGACGACATCTAAACCATTTGTTTAACGAGTAATAAGTAACAAGGTTATGCTATCAGGCACTAATTAGGTCGTGGGTATGAACTAGCAGACTCGTATTTTTCAAATTATCATGTCGCTTTGTGGACATTTTCATACATGGACTAAAATCCAAAAAAAAGAACAACCTTTATAATTTCTCAAAATATAATCATTTCAAATGTTCATTGTATCTGTAGAACTACATATTGAACACATCATTTGAAATTACCGTTTATATTCACAAAAGAGTTTCAAAAGTATGAATGTCATGGCAATCAGAAACAAACAACAAAAAATTATATTTAAGAAAAAAATTAATGGTATCACTTCAGTGTAAGTTATTTCCTTGTAAATATGACAAAAATTATTTCTATTAGAATAAAAAATCAACTTCCTGTTCCAAATGTTTGCTCTTTAAATAAATTTTAGTTGTATAAGTTTTGAAAAAAAAAACATTATTTTATTTGTAAAATTCGTATAGTAACAATGTTTATGTTTCTAAATTAGAATTAGTTGGTCACTTGTTTCTTGTTATTCCTGTCACATAAGAAAATAAGTAGCTGGTCGCGTACTGTCTTAAGCTGGCTGTATAGTGGCTCAACATTCCAGCTTTTGCTTCATTACCTCTAAAAGTATTTTAATCGTGAAACAATATGGTACGCCAGCACTGACACCCGACGACATAGTTTTATATTAATTCTCTTAGTGTGTGTGTGTGTGTAACTGAAGAAAGATATGGCGCGGATTATGTAGTAGGATGTAAACATCTCGCCGGGTTGTGAACAGAATGTGTCATGGGGCAGGACCAAAGATTTAACCGTGCGTAGTACGAAACAAAGAGATATAAAGGGGAATTGGTGGTAGGAAGCGTCCGAAAGGCCCCATTCATTTTAAGCTATCTCTATGACATGGGTATGGGCCCCTACATTATTCTTTGCTACTGGGGCTGATGTCAAGGTGAACGTGTGATTTCAGTAGGAAAGAGTTAAAAAGAAGAAGCCGTGGTTTGGGAAGGGGGTCGAATTTGAGGGTCTGTTGGTTTTGTGTGGATCTAATGCACAAGACACAGGTGGGCGCTTAGCTTTGGTGAAGTCTCATTGAATTACAGGATCTCATCTCACACTACCCCAGAGACATCCCATTCGAGCAGATACTGAGAGAAGTCTTATATCTAGACATTTTAATAGAGTATTATATTAAGAGTAGAACTGAAGGAGACTATCAATATGAGGTAGAACAAAAAACAACATATACATATATATTTATGTCAGATTGAATCAGATCGACCAATCTATCTATCTATCTATCTATCTATCTATCTATCTATCTATCCATCTATCTATCTATTTATCTATCTATCTATCTGTCTGTCTTTATGTCTGTCATTAGGTCTGTCTTTATGTCTGTCTTTACGTCTGTCATTAGGGCTGTCTCTACGTCATGATCGGGAGCGCATCAATCTGATTTTGGTACCGAGGCCAAGCCCTTGTCTTTCCAGTGTCTAGGTCTGTCTTTCCGTCTGCCTCTGTCTCTCTGTCTATCTTTCAGCAAAATTATGGCATGTATTTATGGCACTGTCTGGGTAGTGCAAATTTGAAGCCTCTCAGTGCAGATGAGGAGTGATATTTGGCCTACCAATGGACACATTTTATCTTGATTTAAATGTTTTTAATGTAATTGTTTTCAAACGCAGGGTTACATTTTATACCTTCCGACATTACAACATTTTCAATATTTTCATTGTTACAAAAAGCTCCTGCTAAGGTGCACGGATAAAATAGGGATGTGCTGTAAAAAAAAAAAAACAGTTATGATTTTTTTTTTATTTCACACTAGCAAGTATTACACAATATAAAGCGTGCAAACTATGATCTAAAAATTATAATAATTCAATGTTTTGTTCGTCCTGTCATTCACTGATGTATTTAGGCGCTACATATTCTAATTAAATGTATTTAAAGGAGCATTCAATTTTCCCCAGGTATTACTGGGTTAACAAGGGTGATGGATGTCAACGCGTATATGTGTTCGCGTCTGCTGGGACGGAGTGCTGTCATGGGGCCTGTTAGGGGGTGGGGAGAAAGAATAGTCGTTGTAAAACATATACGTTCAGATTGTTTCAAAATAAGATTCATCCCCTGTGTGTTTGCCTATTCAATTCATGCCCCAGTAGAGGTCAAGCCTATTTAACATGCCCTACGTATATTTCCACTCCTACTAATGTTACTACCAAAACCTGTACACGGACCAAGTCTGCAGATAGTGACAACCGATTTGTTCATTTTGGAAGCAAACAACATGTGTGTGTGTATACACGTATGTATATTTTTAGGTTAATGTTTTTTTTTCAACTACTTTGTCCTGGTATTTCAATCGTAAATGCCTCACTAACATTCCAGGAATAGTTGAGTTCCATTCAGTTATAATATAATCAAGAATGTTCCTTACTTTTAAAGTCCTCGAATGGTGTACTGAATTCAGATCAGTGGTTATATTTCTTTATAAAAGCTACACTTTTGATCTAATGTTTTTGGTACATTTTTTTAAAGTCACGTTTCCCTGAACAAATCTCCCTCTGTTCTTAATGCTAGGAACATACAAGTAGACTTTCATTCTATATAAATGTCAAATCATCATAAACTACCCAAGTAAGAACAATACACAAGTAGGCTTTCATTCTATATTAAAGTCCAATCATCGTTAGATATCTAAGTAGAACTTGAACCGAGCTTAATTAAATACTTTAACTAAAATAATTCAAATTCTAATTACGTCGCAGTATATGATTAGTGTGTAATGTTTTAAGGAAATTAATTAAAGTGTTCAGGGTGTAATCATTGGCTATAAATTAAAATTCTTAACAATGAAACTTTTAATTTAAAAAAAAAATTCGTAGCAAATCCTTTGCATCCTTTAGTTGTCAGATGACTAAGGCTTATCTTGAGGAGTACTAGATGAAAACCCTTGTCTTGACCCCCTCTCCCCAACCTCTTCACGAGGCTAAAGTGACCATAGGATGGCTAGAGACGATACTCCTGCCGGAGTAGAGAATAGATTGCTACAACATGCCTCACCAGTTCCTTTTATTTTATAAATCCGTTTTGACCCCAAACCCTTGACCGTGTTTAAGATAAAATGATTTTATTGGTCTTAAGTCTAGTAGTGGTTCTCAACCTTTTAAGTTCGGCGACCCCTTTTAACAATCCCCCACTCTGCCGCGACCTCACCCACACACACACACACATACATACAGCAATTGAAGAGTAGACAATAACAATCCATATTTTCGATGGTCTTAGGCGACCCCTGGCGAATGGTCAGTCAACCCCCAAGGGGTCGCGTTCCACAGGCTGAGAACCCCTAGTCTAGACTAGTGGAAAATTGACTACAATTATCCACCTCAGCATTACTACCATAAAAATAAATGTAAGAGGTGTGTAGCCATCCAAGGTTAAATATCCCCTTCTGTTCGAAGCTTTCTAATTAAGTTGCTAGATACTCGCATTTGCCCCTTCTGTCAGTGTTAACAGTCCCCAAATCCAGTCCGAGGAGTTGAACTTTTTGTCTGAAGCTGTTGAGAGGCATGTCATTCGAAATCATTTTTATTTGGCAGTGGCGTGCCGAGGTAGCCAGACGCCCAGAACAGCAAGGTCTTTCGGCGCTCACCATATCTCCCAATATATTAAAGTGTACATAATTATTATTCGCATAAGAACAGCAATACAAAATTTAGATATAATGTAAACTAAATTACAGGAAGTAACGAAGTATATGATAACCATTTGGCGCCCTTATGCTCCGGTCCCTGGGGCGGCCACCTAACCCACCCTCTCCTAAATATGCCCCTGTATAGGAGCCAGTTTCGGCCATAAAAACCTTACTGAATTAAAGGTTATTAATCAATGTTGCCACTAGTACAGAAAGTGCAATTTATTTTTGTCAAAAACAATCGATTAAATGTAAAATTGGGTTCCAGTGAGTCATCTAGAGAGTCCTTGCAGTGAGAAGATATGTCACCGAGTATTCCTTTATACTTTACTTGTTTACTTGTTTAAGTTACTGTTTTTATTTTTTTTTCGATTTTCTAGAAACGATTGTAGATGTGAGTCTGTGGAGATGTCGGGTGGGACACAATGAAACGATGAACATAGCACTAGAGTAGCTAGTGGCTGAAACAAGTAATGCTACATTTATAAAGGTAGCACTAGAGTAGCTAGGGGCTGAAACGCTGAATGTTACATTTAAAAAGGTAGAACTAGAGTAGCTAGTGGCTGAAACGCTGAAAGTTACATTTATAAAGGTAGCACTAGAGTAGCTAGTGGCTGAAACGCTGAATGTTACATCTATAAAAGTAGCGCTAGAGTAGCTAGGGGCAGAAACGATGAATGTTACATCTATTAATATAGCGCTAGAGTAGCTAGGGGCTGTAACGAGTAATGCTACATTTATAAAGGTATCACTATAGTAGCTAGGGGCTGAAACGATGAATGCTACATTTATAAAGGTAGCACTAGAGTAGCCAGTGGCTGAAACGCTGAATGTTACATTTATAAATGTAGCACTAGAGTAGCTAAGGGCTAAAACGATGAATGTTACATCTATAAAAGTAGCGCTAGAGTAGCTAAGGGCTGAAACGATGAATGTTACATCTATAAAAGTAGCGCTAAAGTAGCTAGGGGCTAAAACGATGAATGCTACATTTATAAAGGTAGCCCTAGAGTAGCTAGGAGCTGAAACGAGTAATGCTACTTTTTTAAAGGTAGCACTATCGTAGCTAGGGGCTGAAACGATGAATGTTACATATATAAAGGTAGCACTAGAGTAGCTAGTGGCTGAAACGCTGAATGTTACATTTATAAATGTAGCACTAGATTAGCTAGGGGCTGAAACGATGAATTTTACATCTATAAAAGTAGCGCTAGAGTATCTAGGGGCTGAAACGATGAATGCTACATTTATAAAGGTAGCACTAGAGTAGCTAGGTGCTAAAACGAGTAATGCTACTTTTTTAAAGGTAGCACTATCGTAGCTAGGGGCTGAAACGATGAATGTTACATTTATAAAGGTAGCACTAGAGTAGCTAGTGGCTGAAACTCTAAATGTTACATTTATAAATGTAGCACTAGATTAGCTAGGGGCTGAAACGATGAATTTTACATCTATAAAAGTAGCGATAGAGTAGCTAGGGGCTGAAACGATGAATGTTACATTTATAAAGGTAGCACTAGAGTAGCTAGGGGCTGTAAGGAGTAATGCTACATTTATAAAGGTAGCACTAGAGTAGCTAGGGGCTAAAACGAGTAATGCTACATTTATAAAGGTAGCACTATAGTAGCTAGGGGCTGAAACGAGTAATGCTACATTTATAAAGGTAGCACTATAGAAGCTAGGGGCTCAAACGAGTAATTTTACATTTATAAAGGTAGCACTAGATTAGCTAGCGGCTGAAAGGAGTAATGCTACATTTATAAAGGTAGCACTAGAGTAGCTAGGGGCTTAAACGATGAATGCCGTTCTCATGGGCGCACATCATCCTCGTAAAATTGTTTAAGACAAAAATTAAGTGAACATTATTTCGCGAGATCCTTTAAATTTTAAATCACGTATGTTAGCTACAAGCAAAGTTATTTTTTTTACAATTAATCTATTAATATTCTCAACTCTTTAGTGAATGGGTGTCTAAAATAAAAAAAAATTCTTAAAAAAAATATGTTTTTCTTATCAGGTCAGCACATTTATCTAAGTTCACTACAGAATTTTTTAAGCATTATAAATCAATGGAGCATGCAAAAACTATGAATTTAAGAATTAAAAAGTCACGTGTTTCTCCTCGGATTGTCACCGAAATAAAAAAAAAAAAAGTGGGATTGTCACAAAAAGGATTATGTTACAAAAAGATACTTTTCTCTTGCTGATAAATAGGTCAAAGAAATTTTCAAAAGACGGTTACCATTATTTACAAGCGCAAATATATATATATTTTTTAAAGAGGATATCTATCTCCAGTGCTTTTTTTTTGTGACGGTACGCACCGGTACGGCGTACCGGCACCTATTTAATGTGGGGAAAATTATTACTTTTCTTGTATTTTAATGTTTATTATTAATTTATTTTTGTAGAATCAGTTTAAGCGAAAGGTTGCTCCAGTTGTCTACAGTAGTATTTCCCAAATTAATTGTTTCGCGGAACCATAGTGTTCCGCGAGGCCTGAATAGGTGGTCCTAGAACTACTGGAATAATTAAATAGTAAGCAACCACGTGAATTAACATGTTTAAAAAAAATAAGTAAAATGTTTCAGATATAAGCTTTGTAAAAAAAAACAAAAAAAAAACAGTGTGTTTTTTTTAATCAAACCAGATAAACTATAAACACGTCACAGACAAAATGTCTCCCATGCATCTTGTTTGACAGCAAATCAGGCATGGCACAGACTAATCAGATGTACGTAGTATAAGATTTTAAAAGGAAAAACACTGATGAGTTCTGAAATCTTAAACAGCATGAAAAGGGATGAGCTGGACTTTATGAAGTGACATTGTAGCCACGTCTAATGAGGAGGAGTACACATGTACTTTTAAGAACCAAAAGAAACGTATATTTTGAATGGATGTGTAGACAATTCATTGCATCTATTTGATAAACAATCTTTTTTAAGAAAATATTTCTTGTGTACCCTTTTTTTTATATGTTTGAAATACTTTTTTAGCTGACTAAAAGCGCAGCCTAAGGACTTTTGCAAGCTGTCTGCAGTTTTACCGTTGTTTGCTTTACTTTCTTTTGGACAAGTATACTGGGAGTCGACAATATACAAGAGTGATTTCAAACTAAAGAATTATATTTTAACAAAGTGGTGACCAAAAGTATGATACGTTCGTGTACAATTTTATTGAGAAGACTCAACTCGAATAAAAAACGCATATAATTTCAATTAAAAAAAAAAAAAGAATTAAAAACAAGTTTGAAATCCAGAAAAGAATTTTTAAATTTTTAAATAGCATTTGACTAGTTCTTGCACGCTTTTAAATGTTATGTCTACAACAAATATTATTTACCATTTAATTTATTTTGCGAAAGTAGCAAACCTAGTAAAATAATGTAAAACAGGTTGCATAAGAAAAGCTCATTAATGTATTATAAAAAACACAGCATAACTTTCTAATTTTAATAAGCTTATATTTCAATACGTTCAATAAATATTGATAAATTGTCATAAAAAACGAAATTTTAAAACAGAAACGACAATTCATTTTACAGTTGAATGAATTCATTAATTAATTCTATTTATTAGTGTCAAAACAAAGCATGAGCCGACCGCACAGCGTGACACTGACCCTAGTGACACCCCACTTGTAAAGACTAATCTTTTTGCAATATAAACCTGTTATATCTATTCTAATTTTATATTAACCCTTTACCTCAAAAGCATGCATCAACTGTTTAAAAAAAAAAGTAAAAAATTCAACAACATATGTAACTCTTTTTTTTATAAGTTAATAACTTCCCAGCAACTTAGAGTGTTCTTCAAATTGGGTCATCTAAAAATAGTTTCCGGTTAACACAGAACCTTAGCAAAGCTAACAAAAACAAAACATCTATTGTTATCTTTTTTTTTTTACTAAGCGATTTGGGGAGGGGAAAGTAGCAGAAGTATTTTATTACATTCTGGCATTTCCAGATGTTTCTTCTTTGCTTAACTGACATTGTTGCCCTTATTGTTCTGGGCCGGGTAATCCCGGAAAAAAAAATGACAAAGAACTTTATTGATTTCAGTTTTATAGAGAAACGGTACCAAACACCTTTACATTTTTTGTCATTACAATTACATGTTAAAGAAGTACTATTTAAAAAAGAAGTCTTGTTGAAAAAATTAATTAATTAAACAAGGTTACAAAGACAGTTTGTGTGGCAACACAAACTCAAAATATCCCCCCCCCCCCCCCCACCGAAGTGGTCTACCTAGAGTCTTCACCAGGATTCGAACACTGGACTTCTGGTTCCAAGTGCTTTACCACTTAGCCACAGCATCTCCATTTATTCATTTAGAGTACAATTATATTTTTTTAAATAATAATTATTAACCTTATCCATACATTCAAAATTAATAACATGTTACATGTAATAAAGAGAAACTAAAAAAAAAGATTTATTTTTCTTAGAAAATTAGATAAATGGGAAATATGAAAAAAAAAAATTAACCTATTTTAGTTAGGTAGTGAGCTAGCTAGAAATGACTTGAAAGACTTTGAGTAGGTCTACTTGGACCCCTCACAAAATAAAAATTAATACCTCCATTGTCATTTGTCATACAAACTAGACATAGATCTAGCTAGATCTAGACCTAGTTTTAGATCTAAATCTAGATTCAAGATCTAAGTCTAGGTCAAGAACTAGATATAAATCTAGATCTAGCAATAGATCTAAGTCTAGTCTAGAATAAGATGTAGTCTAGTTCTAGATCTAAGTATAGATACGATAACGATATAGAATCTTGATATAGAATCTACTATATCTAGACTAGAACTCGTATGAATTTACAAGTTTCAACTTAAAATTACTAGACCTAGGCCAATGTTATAATCATGAATAGTAGGCCTTTTATTACTGGGTAAGGCCAATACCAATGGTATACTATGCTGTTCGTATGGATCCGATTCATTTCTTAATGTGATACTTTTGTTTACATAATAAATAAATCTGCACCCCTAAGCTGTCAGAAGATAAGTTATTGCCTTATTGCCTGATCTCCGTCTCGACAGGTCTGGAAAACCCAAAATTCTCGACTTGTATGGCGACATTTATGCACTATGCAAGACAGCAGGGTTTCTGTCCAGGGCTTTTGCAAGAGAGGATTTGAGCCTCTCAAGCCCTCACTCTAATGGAGTTTGATGATGATGATGATGACCTCTCCTGAAGTTTTGCATTGAAAATTTTTTTTTGTTTTTTTTTAAATCTGCTTGAAAGATCATATTAAAAATTAGATGGCTCACTTGCGGAAAAGAAAAAAGTAGCCGTTGCATCAGAACTTTGAATGATCTAAAATATCATGATGTCCGATTTTCATTTTCTCTTCTAGTTTCTAAGATATAATCGGGACGGACGGACAGACGGACAGACAGGCCAAACAAAACTAATAGCGACTTATCCCCTTTCGGGGGTCACTAAAAAAATGAAATTAAAAATTTAGTTGATACTAAAGAGAACCAGACGTCAACGGTTCTCTAAGAAACTTTGACAGACCACAATAAACTATATGCTGTGTATTCATCACAACAAGTTCTAATAAAGAAAATGAATAAACTATAAAAAATAAATGTATTCGTCATTGCAATGCTCATATAAACGCCCGGATATTTATGTGGATTTTCCTGGCACATGATTTGATATATATCTACGTACTTTTCCACTGGGTTTGGACCTACCCAGGAAGTGTAAACTAAGTGTCGAGTTAAAATAGAGAAACGCGGATAAATAATTCAGCGGCTTAAAACTGATAGTCAACTTGTGACGGAATAATTATACCACTTTTCGTTTCGGAGAAAATGTACAAACATTTGACTTTTGTGTATTTGTAATTAAACACTGGCACACATACATGATCATTTATTGGAGGAAACAAAATAAGTGGGGGAAAAGAAAGATGCATGCGTCATTTCAAAAGTATTACATGAGCAAATGAAATCATTGAGAGGCCTGTCTTCCTTTTTTGAATAAAACAAAGTATGTTAGATCAAAAGAGATAAACCAGTTAGTAAAGCTATATAGTGGTAAATAACCACACCTCCGCGTTCGGAAAGAAATCTCGTTGAAAATTTCTCCAGAGTTTCACATAAAGATAATATTGAGACCAAAATATGTTTCCAACTCCAAAGATCTGTCTCGCAGTACTTCTCCTCTTCTAACAGCTGCACTTGTACTAGACTCATGGAAGCTGCTTGGGGACTCCTAAGATCTGTCTCGCAGTACTTCTCCTCTTCTGACAGCTGCACTTGTACTAGACTCATGGAAGCTGCTTGGGGACTCCTAAGATCGGTCTCGCAGTACTCCTCGTCTTCTGACAGCTGCAGTTGTACTAGACTCATGGAAGCTGCTTGGGGACTCCTAAGATCTGTCTCGCAGTACTCCTCGTCTTCTGACAGCTGCAGTTGTACTAGACTCAAGGAAGCTGCTTGGGGATGTTGTTACATTTCATGAAGTGTTCCGTCTTGCTAGCCATGCACTACGTTCTTTTCTTCCAAGCCATGTCCCATAAGTTTGGATTGGGCTCTTCAGATAAGTCTCAAATTTCCAAAACATTTTGATTCACTTCTAAAACTTTTCACAAATTTGAAATACTTGATTCTTATTAATGGCGGAAAACTATATTTAGCTTTTTCTTTTCTTTTGGTGTATCCGGTTTACAAAATATCACAAAACTGTTAATAAGCAATGATTTATTAAATGTATAGGATTACTTGTTCGCACTATCATTACTGCAGAACTAGATTCCATTTGTAGCTTCTGTTTAGTTGGCAAGATTGAAGTTCACCTTTGCGTCCTTGACATTGCTTTGTTTATTGTTCAAATCATTCAAATAGTCTTCCAAAAGAAAGAAAGTACGGTATTCTCACACAGATATTTACACTCGCTTGTTCAAGAAGGTTCTGCATATGATCTGCTTCTTGTCTCGTATTTTAAATGAAATCGCGTCTATTGGTGGGAATTTATAATAATAAAAATAAGAAAGTACAAAAAATACTTTAAAAAAAAACCAAAGATTATATTAAGCGTACTTGTGTTAATTAGTTTGGATCAGTCATATAATTTAATTGGTAATAGATGTAGATTTTAAAACAGTGTGAAATTTCGAACTTGGTTCAAGCCTTCTCAAGCTTCTCAAGCCAACACGGTAACCACTCTGCTAGTGAAAAGCTTATGAACATGGAAGATTGTATAGTTATCTATTGTTTCAGTAGTTTCGTCCTATTTTTCAGGTTTGTGTTCACTAAGACTCAGACGACGAACTGTTAAGGTGACTAATTCAGCTTATTCCACCACTTCAACCAATTACAATTTCTTTCCCTTAATCAAGATACCTAACAAAATAATGTATTACCAATAGTCAATAAACTATTTGGTACACTTATTTTTATTGATTCTTGTGTTACCAGTTTAAAGAAATAATTGTGGAAAATTTCAGCTTGATCCAAAATTGAGTGTGGGAGAAATAACGTGCACAAACTTTTTACCAGACAGACAGAGTCGCTTAATAAAAGGTTTGTTAAAAGCTTCTGTTTAAGTCTGAAAATTAATAAGTGCAGCATTTTATGTAAATATAAAATATTGAAATAACCCCAGCCTTCGCTGACTAGTTTTAAAGTGATTATTGGCTTGAGCAGACAAATGACACTTTAAGTAATGAATTTCTATCACAATGACAACAAAATATTTGATGGCTGCGAACAATAAACAGATGTAGATCTTATATATTCTATCTCTTAAACTGAATTCCGAAGAAGTCTGTAGTCTTTCCCACAGCCATATTTAAAATTGTTTTATTTCAGAAATATCACATAATAAAGGAGCAGTAGCAGGATAAATAGCTGCCAGACAATGGCACTCTTTTTTTGGGTCAAATATTCGTTAATAATTAAGGTAGCAACTATAAACCTAATTTCAAAATCGTAGGGCTCACCTTAATCTCTTTTTTTTTTCTATATGTTCTTGGCTCAGTTTAATACTTTTAATGGTTTAACATAATTTGATAAAGCTACTAGTAATAAAAAGCTGTTTTCTATTGAGCACAATTTTGTTGGCCTTAAAAGTTTGTTTCGATGTATCTGGCACAAAAAAATTATTATTTTATTATATATATTTTTTTTTAATAAAAAGGTTGGTCATTGTAACAATAAAAGACAATTTTTCAACTTATCTCATGTTACCCTGTCTCTTCATCAATAAATTTCTGAACAACTTTATGTCGTCTGCTCTATTGTGCTGGACAGAAATCTAATTCAAGGCACACTCTGAAGAACTCGTCGAAAAAGCGGGCAGAAAAAAAAAAACGTAACATAAGAAAACACGCATACAAGCTCAGCGTTGTCTAGCCAGATGCCTTTTACAAGCTCAGCGTTGTCTAGACAGATGCCTTTTACAAGCTCAGCGTTGTCTAGCCAGATGCCTTTTACAAGCTCAGCGTTGTCTAGACAGATGCCTTTTACAAGCTCAGCGTTGTCTAGACAGATGCCTTTTACAAGCTCAGCGTTGTCTAGACAGATGCCTTTTACAAGCTCAGCGTTGTCTAGACAGATGCCTTTTACAAGCTCAGCGTTGTCTAGACAGATGCCTTTTACAAGCTCAGCGTTGTCTAGATAGATGCCTTTTTTAAAAACCATACAGCCACTTCAAAGGAAATTGTGCATCATAGCGACCTTAAGTGTTCGACTACAGTCTGGAAATCTCAGAGACCATATCAAAGCAATTTCGACATTTTTGTAAACAAAAGCTAAAGATGGCTGTGTGTTGATGTGTGTGCTTAAAGTGTATGTGTTCGTGTGTGTGTGTTGAAAGGGAATCTCTCTTCCGTTTATTGTACAAGACTGTGAACTAGTTTCTTTGCCCTTCATACTTTCGTCTGCTCATTGCCATCAAACTAGTTTGTCTCAAAAGCATCAGTTTAATGTAATAGTAATTTGTCATTTGAACTTGAGTTTAATGTCATTGTAATGTGTCATTTGAACTTGAGTTTAATGTCATTGTAATGTGTCATTTGAACTTGAGTTTAATGTCATTGTAATGTGTCATTTGAACTTGAGTTTAATGTCATTGCAATGTGTCATTTGAACTTGAGTTTAATGTCATTGTAATGTGTCATTTGAACTTGAGTTTAATGTCATTGTAATGTGTCCTTTGAACATGAGTTTAATGTCATTGTAATGTGTCCTTTGAACTTGAGTTTAATGTCATTGTAATGTGTCCTTTGAACTTGAGTTTAATGTCATTGTAATGTGTCCTTTGAACTTGAGTTTAATGTCATTGTAATGTGTCATTTGAACTTGAGTTTAATGTCATTGTAATGTGTCATTTGAACTTGAGTTTAATGTCATTGTAATGTGTCATTTGAACTTGAGTTTAATGTCATTGTAATGTGTCATTTGAACTTGAGTTTAATGTCATTGTAATGTGTCATTTGAGCTTGAGTTTAATGTCATTGTAATGTGTCCTTTGAACTTGAGTTTAATGTCATTGTAATGTGTCATTTGAACTTGAGTTTAATGTGTGCCGGCTCTTTTTTTTTATCCCTTTGTTTTTAACTTGGATCTGTTTGTATGGACTGAATCTAACTATTTCGCTGTCTCATTCATAATCTCGTGTGGAACTAATACAACGCCATTCTTTCATCTACAGCAGACGAGATATGTGAATCTACTTCCGGCTAGCTTAAAATCGTGGGATCACGTTTGGTTATTCTAATAATAATCTCAAAAAAAAAAAAAAAAAAAAAGCCGGACATTTACTAGATTATATAGTCAATTGCTTCCGTTTGAATCGTGACAAGTGTATATGATAAAAGCTATACTAGAGAGTACTTATCTAAAATGTCAAATAGCGCTATAAATACCACGACATTTGTATACAGTTGTTTAATGATTTCTGTCTGACGAACGTTTGGCATATTAATTAGCACAGAGGTAATATTTTTTTACATGTATACTTAACAAATGTTATACAATTTTCATTGCATTTATACTATTTTTTAAAAAGCTTATTTCAACTCACTCTGTCTGGTGAAAAGTTTGTACACGTTATTTCTCCCACACCGAATCTCGGATCTAGCTGAATTTTTTAGCAAAATGTGTTCTTTTACCTGACAAAACAAGAATCAATTTAAAAAAACCAATTAGTTAATTAACTATTTACTAATTAATTATTTTCTTTTGAATTTCGAACAAGGGAAAGAAATTGTACTTGATTGATAAGCTTGGTATAAGTTGAATTAGTTCCCTTTATACCTTGTAGAGAGAAAAATTTGAAACTACCAATAGATAAAAACTTTTTTTTTCATAAACATTTCCCCGGAACGTTTTTTACTCTACTGGAGGCTGAGGAGGCTTTAGCCCTTGAGTTCGAATTCAAGTCAATCAAATTTTTCAAAAAGGACTTTTAGAAAGCGATCACCAGGATATCCCCTTCTTTCTCCCCCTCCCCACCCATTTCAAACTGGTCCAGACAAGTGATAGGATCATAGCCTTTTTGATCAAGTTGAAAGCATGAAATTGCGTTAAACAAAATATTTGGTAAAAATATTTCTAATGGCGCAGATTTAATAGTGTAGGTCATCTATTACAAATTTAATTACATGACTGATACAAAGTTTTTTTTTTAATTTTTTATGTTTTTGTTGTTTTTATGTCTGTCCGTCTACCAATTAGAGAACATTTTCTTTCATTATAAAAACATGTATGTGACACACCCTGCGCCAATTGCTCATACTATGAGATCTACACCCATATACATATCGTACAAAGATTCCCTTGTGAAAGCATCAAAAAACTGTCCTTACCATATGTAGGGTTACGTGATAGGTTCCCCCCGTTCGCGATCTAACTCTTTTTGGATCCTTAGAGTAAGTTTCAGACAATATCGTTTCTACTGTGGTCGTTCTTGTGAATACAATTTATTTGTGTCTACAGTAACAACCGATCTGCAGATCCCAAAACTGCTGTTATTTTGTCCATCTAGTCCAGGGTTCTCAACCTGTGGGTCGCGACCCCTTTGGGGGTCGATTGACGATTTGCCAGGGATCGCCTAAGGCCATCGAAAAAATGTCTTGTTTTGTCTATTCTTCTATTGCTGTGTGTGTGTGTGTGTTTGGGAGGGGGGGGGTCGCGGCAGAGTGGGGGATATAAAAAGGGGTCGCCGAGCCTAAAAGGTTGAGAACCGCTGATCTAGTCTGAAGTGTAAGTGTAGTAACCTTAGAAAAGGCACTAACTATGTTGGTATATACTTGAAATGTGGATATAGAATTTAGGTCATCGGTTAATAAGCATGACTAAGTCATCTTCTTTTTTGAAGTCACGTCTGTGTTTCATAAGATAAGGTAAGATAAAAAGAGAAACTCTAAAGAGAAGAAATATGGAAATTGCTTCAGTGAACTATTGTCGAGACTGTGGTATACAAAAAGTGAATGAAGAACAGATCTAAAGAAGGCGAATGTTATACTGACAATATGACATTTTGAAAAATAAAGAGACTCAACTTTTGTTAAAACAAAAAAATAAGAAAAGCCAAGCGTATCATTCTATTAAGTCCACAAAATGATGTACTGTTTTTGGCATTATTCATTATATCTATATTATTTAGACATTATTGCAACATCTAGTTTCCTTGTTCTTTTGTTAATGTCGCATGATGTACATGTGTGAGGGTTATCAGACGAATGTAAACAGGAAGTCTTTTTTAGACATTGGCTTTTGGCAGCTCCAAGTTTCTAGATAATTAGACCAGAAATTTTGATACATTTCGTATTTCTGGAAAAAGATTACAAATAGATGTGTTGGATTTGTATAAATGTTCTTATCAATTCATTGAGTATACAAGTTTTAAGCTTCGTGTTAAGTCTAGTTCTGTGAAATTATAATTTCATTTGAGTTCTGTTGTTAGTTATTACATAAAATCCAGAAAGTGTTCTCACGTTTTAGAATTGCAACTATAAAAATAAAGTTATTCTATTTTGAAAATTTCGAAAAAGTTTGGTAAATGTTTTTATTGATACTAGAATCCCCGTCATGCAATGTCATATTGGATCTTCAGATTTGACTGTTAAAATGACCAAGATGTATTTACTGTCCAAAACCCAATGTAACAACGTGTTAGGTAAAGAAGTAAAAGAGACCTTGCAACCTATGCGGTAGATAATGTAAAGGTTATCTGGTTAAGAAGTCGTGGTGGTTGAGTGAAAAAGCGTTTAATTTCCGAACCGAGGGGTCTCGGTTTCGAATTTCCTGGTGATGACTGTGATTTTTATTTCGGGATCTTTTGGACGCTTCTGAGTCCACCCAGCTCTATTGGTTACCAGACATAAGTTGAGGAAAATTAAGGGTGGTTGGCTGTTGTGCTGGCCATATCACACTATGGATGACATATTTACAATGTGTTAGGGTCTCCAGAATATTATTTGCTCATATTTCTAGCGTGAATTGAATCGCTGGAAATAAATATAACAGAAGTGAAATTGGTGACAAAATGTTAGGAAAAAAATAGTATACCTTTATAGTTGTCTTAAGTTACATTACGTCATTGCTACACATGGCCTGTACTAGCTATGCATCATTTAACACACACCCCCTATCAAATAACGCAATTATTCATGCCAGAAGATAGCCCAAAACTGAAGCAAAACCTAGGCCCTTACTGGTTCGTGAAGGATGTAATTACATCGTTTTTCATTCATCGCAAGTTGGATACACCAGTTTAAAGTTTCCATGTGTTAGAGGAGCCCCTCCCCTAACCACACGTACTTTACCTCTTTTTTTTTTCTTCATTTTAACAGAAAGGTAGACTCTACTGTCACCAGAAAGACAGATATGGTACAACTGATATAAAAGTAAAGTACAGTTATTTAAAATGCAAGCTTACATTTGACTTTGAATGAAAACCAACACACAAAAAACAAAACGTGGCAATGAAAAAAAAAATCAAATTAAAATCAAATCTGAGGCGATAAAAGATGGGCCAGTATAAGGAACTCTCTTAGATCTGTTTTATGAATATTATGTAAACATTCGGAACAGTATTGGTCAGAAGCAAGAATATTTGTTATACTATCTGATACGCATGCTTGGCTACAGTTGAAATAATGGGTATTTGTTTGGTTGGGTTTTTTTCGTCCTTCAATGGTAGGCCCGCATTGAGCCCCTTACCCTTCCAACACCACAAACTTTTCTGATTCTTTAACTTTAAGGGTTTCATTTTCTAACTCTTTAACTTTACAAGTTACCTTCTGTTTTTAAAGCTAGTTCATCCTTCTATTGATGGTTATTGTATGCAGTGCTACACATAAGAAACTTTTAGAAACATTTTATTTCATTGTAACAATATTCAACTTGCAACAGGTACACTGCTCATCCCCATCTCCGTTATTTGAATGCAGTCAAAATGGTGGTAAAGTTGTTGAATGCTGTCAAAGCTTGGAAAGACGTAGACCTCACAATCTGGAGAGTTGCGAGAACAAAAACATGTCATATAAAGTGACAGTCTGAAATACGCGCATAAAGTCAGGCGTGACATTATCATGTAATGCATGCTTGCGAGAATGCATATATAAAAGTGAGCTTTTTAGCTCTAAGAGGGGTTGCTCTTGAAGATAAGTTAATGTCTTTTTAGGATTGAGAGCGGTCAACGATTGCATTGTGTCTAACATAGAGAAAGAAGACTTTTTTGTTACTTGACAGCTCCATATAACGTATAACTTTAAGACCTTTCAACTTTCAGATGCTCTGACGCCCCGGTCTTTTGTGACATTGATTGCAAGTATATTTAGATCAATAGTAAGGCAATTGTTAAGGCTAAAAAGAAAAAACAAATAGATACTAAAAGAGGCTACACTGTATCTGTCTATGTGGTGTATACCTTTCATTGGCAACACTATCTTTCATTCATAAAGTTTGTACACCAAACAAGGGAGGACTTCCCTGGGGTCACACATAAAATCATTCATCCGGCACGTCACCACTTGGCGTCAACCACGGTTGTGACATCGTGGATGTCTCGACCCCTTTCAAGCCCTGAGTGAGATTTCAAAGTAATAACCTTCTCCACGGGTGTGAAATTCGATTGTGTGTGTGTGTGTGTGAGGGACGTGACACAGTGTGACAATGTGTGCAGATATATATAAGTGTGTGCGTGGGGGGGGGGGGGGTGAATGGTATCAGCAAGATATAGGCATAGGACGTTGCATTGCATAAATTAAATAAATAGTGCTTAAAGTTAACAAAGGGAAATTCTCTGGTTGTGAAAGATTCAAACTTGAGTTATAATGAGAAATTGATATGGGGCCCCCTTTTTTTTTTCAAAAAAGAAAAGAAAAGTGAATGGGAAGAGTCAATTAAATTGTTGACTTAGTTTTATTGACACAAGTAGACTTAGATACAAGAGGTTTCATAAAGGAGTTAGCTAGGGATATTTCTGTTGGTTTTTACCTAATTGAGAAATGTGTGAAGTGCTTGGTAAAGAGATTGAGTTCAGATTGTTTTGGAAGAGATTAGTTCAAGCGCTTCCATCTAGGAGAACCAATGTCGGAACTTTTAGGCTCGTGACCGAGAGCTTGAAGAAATACAACGAGAAGTTCAAGTAGGGGAAGATGGATGGATACAGAATGGCTGCCTAGTCGTGCGGTTTGCGCGCTGGACTGTCGTTCAGATTTATCGTTGATCCAGGGTTCAAACCCTGCCCGCTCCCATCCCTCGTCGTCCTGCGGGATGTTTGGACTAGGAAGTAATTATCTTCAACACTGAAGGAACATCCGAAACATATAAAACATTGTACAAACATTTTATGTGTGTCTTTTGAGTATTTAAAATATATATAGTGTAAAAGAAAAGTGTCCTGAAAAGAAAATATCGTTTTAGATGTTATTGAAAACTTATCTTATAAAATACAGACATTACTTCAAAACAGAAGATGATTACGTCCTGCGCGTCATGCATCTAGTCACGCATGTTAACTAATGACTTAAATTCTGCAAAGTCGTTGGATTTCCTGACTGGATCAGGCTACCCGTTCCATGCTCTAATAGCACTAGGGAAAAAGGAGCATTTGTACAAATTTGTCCTAGCATGTAGAATGACGAAAGTGCCTTTATGTGTCTTTCTGAGTATTTTATTATGCTCTTTGTATTTGAAGAGTGTTTTATAAGTATAAGTTTTACATTACGTTTAAGTCTTCTATCCTGATGGGTTTCTAAATTTAATGATTTTAGTAAATGTATTACTCTAATCACTCAAAAAAATCGTCAATTCCAATGGCAAGGAGCCTCTGTGGCTTCATTCTGTGCAATAAACATAGGTTTTGAGAGCTGGATAGCCACACAATATCTTCAGGATATAGCCCGCAGGCCGTAGTTTGAGGATCAGTGTCTCAATTTAGGTTTACTTGTCAAAGAAAGAATCCATTAATTCGATAATTCGATGCCAAGTTGTACTACATGACTAGAACCGTCAAGTTTTATGTTAAATCTTTTATTGTGGACATCATCTTGTCTACATAGATGTGTCCTTGAACTACATTAGACTTACAGATTTGTCAGAAGTAATGATATACACAAAAAACTATGTTTGCATTTAGCTAAGACAGACAACGCCAATAAAAGGTAAACAACACGAGCGTCACGCTTGGTTGAATGAACGTAAACACGAGATAGGAAAGAGAGGGAACGAGGAGGTGTTGGGGGGGGGGGGGGGAAGATGGTAAAGGTCAGCCATATCTCCTCTCACCGAAAAACCAATTTCAAGCGAGCTGGATGTATGGGGTTAAGTTGTAGAAAAAGTTCCTGTCAAGGGCCTGATTCAGACATTTTGATGCCCTAAGCATCGAAACATAAACCTGTCTATTACTATATTAATATAAATTAACTGATTAGTCTATATGTGCCAGTTAGTTGGAATATATGCATGTTATATTATTAGTGTATGTACTTTTTCTAATTTGCAACTACCTACTATCTAATCATTATGTACAAATAAACACATTATAAAACACCTCAAACATAAAGCGGAGTGTCCCTGTCACCTATACACCACGTGATGTTGGTTTCATTCCGAATACACAACCAAATAGAGGGAGATTGTTTACTAATACTGACTCTAGTACAACTTGATATTGTCTGTTTAAGTCATCTACTGTTTCAAGTGTGGTAAAGAAAGACCAGTCAAATCCTTTTTATTGTAAATATATATTAGAATCTACATAGTGTTGGCCTATTTCAATCGTAGAACGACTATGGCTCATCTCGAATACTTTTTCGTGTGACTGTGGAGCCCTATTTTGGAGAGATACACCCATCCACAAATATCGCAGGTTAAGTCACAGTCTCTTTGTGAAGGCTCTTTTATCGGGGGCTCGTAGGGCCAGTGGTAAGCGCAGATACCGATCCTTTTGGTCTCGAAAGTTGGCACGTCTTGTCAGGCAACGAAAAGCAGCACGAAGAAGGCATGCCCGACAAAGAACCGGAGAGACGATACGAGCCTTCAATAAGCTTACGGCATTGGTAAGGGATACAGTGTCGGAGGAATCGCTTAAAAAGTGGTCGGACGTTTGTGCGAACCTGGACCTTGCGGATGGACGGCAGGCATGGAAGTTATTAAACAATTTGGCTGGAGTGGGGGAACCGAGGGTAGCGGAACCCCTGCAAACGCCAGATGGCCCTGTTATAACTGACAAAAAGAGAGCGGAGGCTTTGAACAAACAGTTTGCTGGAGTCTCTAAAGCTCACAAAAAATCTTCCGTGTCGATGGCCCTTGACCGTGTTAGAAGAGCCAATGAAAAACGCAAATGGGTAGACGGCAAGGCTGGGACGGAAACATTCTCGGAGCCCTTTACTATGATGGAGGTGGCTTTCGCTATCAAAAAGGCTAGGCTACATAAGGCAGTGGGGCCAGACGGCATCAGCGCTGAGATGCTCAAAAATCTCGGCACGATTGGCCTCCTAAAACTGCACGACTTGCTAAATCGGACATGGATTCAAGGGGATTTCCCAAAGGCATGGAGATTGGCTACCATTGTTCCTGTTCTAAAAAAGGGCAAGAATGCGAACAGCCCTGAGAGCTGCAGACCTATTTCCCTCACATCGTGTGTGGGGAAGGTTGCGGAGAGAATCATTAACCGACGGCTTACGTGGTACCTTGAGTCCCACAACCTAATTTGCCAGGAGCAGGGTGGTTTCAGACAGCGGCGTAGTGCAATGGACCAGGTAACAGTCTTTAACTCAGGAGGTGGCAGACGGTTTCCAGAGAGGAGGAGGGGAGAAGAAGGGTGAGTCGACACTTGCGGTCTTTCTAGGTTTGAAGCAGGCGTACGATAGAGTCTGGAGGCAAGGATTGTTGCTAAAGTTGATGGACCTTGGGGTAAACTCCAATATGTACCGGTGGATCAAAAGCTTCCTAACGAACAGGTTAGTTCAGACACGTTATGGCGAGCAACTATCAAATAAGAAGGTACTTGAACAGGGGTTGCCTCAGGGCTCGTCACTCTCGTGCACACTTTTTCTGGTATTTATCAACGATTTGACCAAACGCCTAGGGTGTCGCTTACTACTTTTTGCAGACGATCTGTTAATCTGGAAAACTGAGAGATCTGCAGTCGCTCTAGCTGCGGAGATCCAACGTGACCTAGTCACGATTTCTTGCTACACACGGTTGTGGAATATGGAGGTAAATTGTGCGAAAACAATCTGGACCCTCTTCACTCTTGGCAAAAATGTCCACAAGGAAAAGATTTCTCTCTCAATCAATGGTACCGAATTAAAGATGGAAACCAAGCCGAAATACCTGGGAGTAACCCTGGACCCAAAAATGGGTTTGTCCGATCATGTGAGACTGGTACGAGAACAAGCCTCGGAGAGCCTTAAGGTAGTCAAGCGATTAGCCACGACCAAATGGGGAGCCAAAACGAACGTGTTACGGGCCCTCTATATTGGAGCATTAAAGGCAAGAATGGAGTACTCGTCTCTTGCACAAGTCTATGCCTCACAAACGTCTCTAGTGGGGCTGGACTTAGTGCAGAACCAAGCAATTAGACTCATTTGTGGTGCATTTCGTACAACGCCAACTGCGGCATGCGAGGTCATGACAAATTTCTCACCACTGAGACTAAGAAGGGAGCGAGTCGTTATGATTGCTTACGAAAAATTCAAACGGCTGGAAGAAGGCTGCCCGGTTAGAAGTCTGGTCGACAACTGGCAGGGCTGAAGTCGGCTGAAGCGGAACTCTTTCATGCACTCGGTGCGGGAATTGTCTGAAGAAGTCGATTTACCTCAGAACAGAGCTGCTCTCGCTCTGCATGGGGCTACTTCTCCGGCGCATGCTCCTGGAATCCCGGAGGTGAGAAAATCGCTGATTGACCCAGAAATTAACAAGAAATGCACAAAAACTGTCCTACGAAATACAGCCAGGAAAACTGTCGCCCAATACCCAGCTGAATCCATTAAGGCGTACACAGATGGTTCAACGAGAGAAAACCTTGGGGAAAAAACCTCTGGGTATGGCGTGGTGGTTCAATTTCCTGGCTCGGCCGAGAACGATGAGATTCTAGGTGCGTGTTCTGGCAGGAGCAATTACGTAGCTGAAATGGTTGCAATTCAAAATGCAGTAGAGTACATTGAAGAACGACTTAACGAGAAAACAGCACAACCCAGGCCTATTGTGCTATTTACAGACTCTCTGTCGAGCCTACAGGCCATTGAAAGCTCCGCCGATACGCTCCCGGAACCACTGGCAAAAACACTGGCGTGCGTGGGACGCCTCCAAGTAAAACACGGAATTTGGACGACATTACAGTTCATACCAGGGCATGTAGGAATCGAAGGCAACGAAAAGGCTGACTTATTAGCCAAGCTCGGCACTAAGCTGGACCCTGTGGACGAACCACAGACTTTTGAGCAGGCGCGTGCGATAGTAGACGAATGGGCAAGAAATAAATGGAGCAAAAGCTGGGAAAACGGTAATACGGGCAGGGAAGTCTGGCAAAACTTACAAGGGCCCTCAAAATCGGACGAATGGTGGCAGCTAAATAGGGAAGAACAGGTGACAATCGCTAGGTACAGAACGGGACACTGTACAATTGGTGCCTATTTTGCTAAATTTAAACTAAACTTCGATTCTCGCTGCAGGCATTGTCGGGACGACGTCGAAACAGTCAACCACATCCTATACGAGTGCGCAACACTACACCCTAAACATGGCCATATGAGTGAAGCAAAAGCTGGTTTGCATGAAGAACTGGCTCTGTACGGAGACAGAGAGGTTCTGAGAAGAACTGCCGCTTTCCTTGTCTGTGTTATCAGAGAATAGAGTTCTCAACACGGTGCCCTAGTGCGATGAGACTTACACGGTTAAGTTGGAGCTCGCTTTTGTGGTAGAAGAGCTGGCCATTTTTCACACACACGCTTTACTTGCAGAGCTGAGGCCTAAACTTTTTCACTGTCCACAGCGTCTCTCTCCATCTAGTGCGGTCTAGGGCTATGTCTTCCCAATGGTCAGTATCAAGGTTCACTGATTTGACGTCCCGTTCATTACATCCACATATATAAAAGCTCGATTCACGATTTAGCCGGTCATTTCGTAGACCGGCCATCGTCGCTACACATGAGCACTATTTCTGCATTTTGACGTAACATATAGATATATACAAACACACAAGTCGGTAAAAAAATAAATAATTGTTGCCTTCTTTTAAATTAGAATCTTTTTTGCTTCCCAAGACGGGAAGTTTCAGAGTTTAATGTCTTGGCATGCAGTAAGCACCGAGACTCCTGTGTATTTTAACTTCAGCAAAACATCTTTTAGTTATCAAAGTGAAACCTGAGTCCAAGTAGTTCATCCGCTTCAATTAAGTCAACAGAGTGTCTAGTATCTTGTACCCCTCAAAACTAATCCAATGTCCTTGTAGTAACGACCAAAACGTGACTATACAAGCACATACAATTGGAATGTAGTGGAGGGGGTATCTTTAGACGTTAATCCTACATCATAAATTTAGAAAATTAAAACGATGTATCGCATTTGTTATAGAGGTTGTGTGTGCGTGCGTGCGCAGTTTGTTCCTAGCTGAAGTAACACTATAAAACCATGTACTTTATATAAGTCCAGGTGTATCCCCTTGTATAACTGAATGTTTGTTTTTTTGTATACCTCAGTCATAGAAAGAGTTCTGAACGACTCCTCTCTTTAATGGAGGCTTAAAAGAACTAAGTTAAGATGGTTTAGGTTGCTATGTTGTTATTATTCGTGTAGTAACTGCTGTAAGATGTACGCTGCTTTATGTGCCTTCAGTTTAAGCTGTCTGCTTTTGTCGACTTTGTTTAATGTTAGTGTGAAGTCAAACGTGAAAACACCAGAAAACAACCTCGAGATTCAATACAACCGACAGAAATGGGACACATATGTATGTATGCATCTATGTATGTATACATATATATGATGGGCCGACTTAAGGTGGAAAACAGGAGTGGCTACTGCCCAGAGGTATACACAAAGGAGAATTTATAAAAAGATATCCACATTTCAACTGGTCAACAACTATTACCTTTATTTATTGGACCATTTACAGCAACAAATAAAAAAAAAACATAACAATACTTTAAATCTGACTATTGGAAACACTGTCATAGTTAAGAATTATTAGCTTGTATCTTGCTCGAAGCTAAGAAGGCTCAGAGTCCAGAGATATCTTCCCGAACATGTAGGACCCAACCATCCTCTACCTTGAAGTAACGTCTACATTGTACGAGATATATTAATCTCATTTGGTTTTGATGGTCTTGAATCGCACTGGGGAGCTGCTCTTTAAAAAGAAATATAAAGAATAGGCTCTGAACGATGAAGGATCAGAACCTAAATTAGTTTTGAAAGTGTTTTGATTCATGAAATACATTTTAACGAAATCAATAACGACTTTCGTCTAAAAAAAGCCGCAAAGTTCCACTCGATAACAAGTTCATGTAGTTTATCATACATTGTATTGGTCTTTAACAAATTACTACATTATTAGTTGAAGTATTTCCTGTATTGGCGATAATATCTATCTCTAGGTCTGCCTGGTCATTAGTCTCCATTTCCCTGTTGCAATGCAAAGTATCCCTGTTTTTAAACTGAAGATTTTTATGACAAATTACCAAACTTTTTAGCTAATTAGAGAGGGAGAGAGAGAATAGAGAAAATAAGAGAAAGGGAGAAAGCGGAAATTATAGTATTACTATGTTCAACAGTTACTTTTATTAGTTTATTGTTTGTTTATTCGTTACATTGATTGACGTTACAGTACTCGAGAGCTGTTTGGATGAACAAACAAAAAGTTTAGTAAAATTAAAGTTCCCTTGTAAGACCTTGTGATCCCTAGGGCAGATCTGTTTCTGTAGCCCACAGATGACGAAAATGTCATGTGGTCAGACTAACTTACTTTACTTTTCCCAAACTAATTCCAGATACCCATTAGAGCTGAGTGGACTCAGAGGCGCCCGAAATTAAAAATCCCAGTCTTCACTAGGATGCGAACCCAGAACGCCCAATACGGAAACAAAGCGCTTTACCACTCAGCCACCGCGCCTGTTGGCTAAAGAAAACAAAACAAAAATCTAAGTATTGTTAAAATTGGTGTCACCATTTTTTAAAAGTTATGTAATGCTTACAAAGACTTATAGAAGAGACGGAACAATAAAATTATATAAATAATAATATTACACCAATATGAACAATTTGAGCCAATAGAAAGATCAGAAATATTATATGTGAAGTAGGTCTCTAGCTTCAGAAATAGTTGTTCAAAGTTCACGTAGCTAGTGTAGACTGTAGACTGGTATGTAAGGCGTCTGGTCTAGTTAAGTTGTGTACTAATTGAATCAACACGCGTGACCAATCAAGCGGACTGTGCGCAGTCTCCAACACCAGATCCATAGGAACACACTTTTAATGTCATTCAAACAGTTTTTCCCTTCCTTAATTTGAAATCACAGGACTGTGCAGATACGTTATTGAGCCTATGGTATTTTTTTTTCATTCAAATTGTTCTCAAAAAGACCATTACCCTGCCTCCCCCCCCCCCCCCAAAAAAAAAAAAACGAAAAAAAAAGTTCCATAAGGAGCGGGGGTGGGGTCTCTTTGGCTCTCTGTGTGCCCACTAGACGCGGTAAACTTTAAATGTCAAATGATCAAATTATTCTTGATTTATATTTTCTCTGCGCGTCTCGTCAGAGATCTCAATGCAAAAATCTTAGTCAATTCTAAGTCGAACTCTGTTTACATTATAACCTTTATGTACTAAGAATCCTATTGATTCTAATAACATGGCACTGTTCACTTTCGATCTACTCCCTGCAGTGGCCTGTGTTCCATTTGTTATTGCACTCTCAGGGCTTTCTGTGTATGCTCTTTTCTAATATGTTCTGATTGTATTCTTTATGTGGTCTATTTGGCTTTAAAGAAACATATAAAAAACCTTTATCTACGCTAAAGAAATAAAATAAAGACTAGGTTTTGACTCCAATGTGCTTAACATCCGCTACCGCTGAACCAGAATGACGACCTTACGTAAGATAAGTAGGGCGCACATTAAAATAACATCAGTTCTAATTTCATCCATTACGTCTGTTGTCCTCGGTTTGCGATATGCCTAACTGGAACTTTTCACATAGAATTATGTGAAGTGAAGAATAGTAGATTTTTATACGAGATAGATGCTTATTCCATGATATAGTGGTTCTAACTTTGCATGTATGATAAGTTTATAGGTACATCATAAAATTTATTTTTTAGTCGATTAGAATACAGATTGAATTTTGTTCAGTCCAGCCAAGTCTCAAAGATTGTTGGTATAAAGAGAGAAAATATAAAACCCTTCTATAAATTTTAGATATAATGCTCTCCCTGTAATCAAAGTAAGTTTGGCATAGTGCTTTAGTCTCATAGCGACTCTCAAACTGTGAGACGCGTCCCACTAGACTTAAGCTAGAAAAATGGGGGAGGGGTATGAAGATATTAAGTTTTTTTTGTTTCTTTTCAAGAAACAAAACAAAATCAATAGCATTTTAAATGTAGTTTTAAATCTTTATTCTAATATTAATCAAGTAAAAATGATATAATAATCGTGTTTTAAAAATAAAAATGATGAGGATTATTATTATTGTAAAGACATTAAAAATACCCTCTGCCTTTCTAAGCCTAATTGAATTTCTTCTCCTAGAGTTATTATTTTGGCGACTTTGACCTGACCTGTACAGGGCCCGCTACATGACGTCAAGGGGAGCACGAAGATGATCTCAAGACGATCGCGTTCAATAAAGATTTAGATTTACATGTAATAAATACGTACTTTGAATGTTACAGACATTTTTGTATCAGCAGGTGTCGTCCCCATCCTCATGAGTTTTGACCTTTATTTAAAAAAAAGGAACTTTCTTCAGATTAGAAAACATGAAAATTATTTGAGACTGGGCTTCGTTCAGGACCCCATTTGTGTAGTTTACAGCCCTACTAAACTGGGAAAGCGTCGAGGTAAAATGTTTGAGAAACGCTGATTTTACAGTAATTTTTTTTTCTAATAGAACGTTCCATGCATTCAATTATTTGAGAACCCTGAAAATAAATGCAATAACTCCAGGAAATGGTAAAATGTGGACTAAAAAGACTAAGACGCCACTGAGACAGACACGCCAAAAAAAAAAGGGGAGCTTGTTAAGTAGGTCTAATGAAAGCTCCAACCCACTCCCGCTTTCCTTCCTTCCTTTGGTGTCTTCCAGGCAACCACTTGAAAAGCTACATCGTCTGCACAGAACGTGACCGTGGCACTCGGCCGCGGATTGAGCAAGAAAAAGGTCACGTGATTCGAGATGAAAGACACGCTACAGTTAAATCTGTGGAAATATATTAAAACGGTCAGGGCGTGGAAGACAGAAGTCATGTTTACCCCAGTCTTCGCCTTCCCTCTTCCATTTCGTAAGGTCGCTTGCACACTACACTACACGGTGTGACCTAACTCGACGACTGCAGATGCGAATAATGAGAATGGAAGCTTTCACAATGCACAATGGCGGCAAAGTTGTCATATGACGCTTTTAAAGAAGCCGTATCTTGCCACTGAATTCGAAGTGTCACTATACGAATTATTGGAATCAGTAGTCTACGTGGCCAAATGCAAAGATTAACGCTTCTTAGTTGAGCGGTCATGAGAGATGAACATATCGCAAAGCAAAAATGTGATAAAAGAAATGTGGAATACGGCAAGGACAAATCCAATCCAGGTTAAAGCTACAACGACACTGAAAAAAACTTGTTCGTTACATTGCTTTAAGGTCAAACCGTCTAGTCTGCAAGTGACCTAACAATCAAGTCTTACGTTATATTTCTTTAAGGGACATACTTAACTAGAGCACTGCATTGAAATTATCTACAATTTGGAGAAAGTCTTCATGGTATGCAGGGGAACAAAACTAAGGGCTTGGGGGTGTGGGAAGATGGTTGTCCAGCATTGTATGACATACATTTGTATACATAAATTAGTGAACTAGGTTTTAGATTGGAATTTGATTTCACGGTAATATCTGCCATCATGTCTAAGTTGACTAAGTTAAGAAGTTTTGTTCTCAAGTGTTAGTACATTACTTAACACTTGACAACAAAACTAGTCAATAATGAGTTAAGTAAAGTTCTGCTCTCAGACCTTAAAAGCGATCTACAGGAGAAATGATGTAAAGGTGATCTGTATATGTGGCCTACGGTTAACGAGGATGTCATGTGGTTAGCACAACGACCAACCGCCTGTACTTTTCACTAACTATTGTCAGGTACCCATTAGAGCTGGGTGGACTCAGTGGCGCCCAAAGACCCCGAAGTTAAAAACCCCTGTCTTCACCAGGATTCGAACCCAGGACCCCCAATGATGAGTCCTCTTTGGTATTATTATTTTTTTTTTGGCTTTGTTTTGACAGCAAGAACGTTTAGAAGGGTATGGGTTTAACTTTTTAACTTTTCAATATTGAAAAAAAAAAAAAAGCACATGACTAATTAAAAATGCAGATTATATTACTCAAACACCCATTTCTCGAAGAACTAGTTAAAAAAATATACCTTTCGAAAACATATAAAAAACACAATTCCCCCACGCCCAATAAACCACAGTTACATCAGATCTGGACGAAGTGGCTGTCTCCTCTCCATTAAGGCTAGAAACAGAAAGATTTTAACATTCTTTCATTCCACTTTCAGTCAGACTAACCGAGAGCACTCGTCACAGAAGGTCTGAACACTGACCTGCAACGTCACAACATGTGGGCAGTTGAGACCAGTGTGTATGTGTGTGGGAGGTGAGCATGCTGTAGGAGTGGTCGCTTTCAAAATTTTGTTTAAGCAACTCCCTCCCCTCCGCTTTATGATAGCTATGACACAAATATGCAATAATTTGCACCGCCACATAGGCTGATTTGTGTGCTCCTTTTCTTGTCGAGGTGTTCACCTGATACTATTGTATTTTGTACAGATTTATACATTATGTATGTATACATACAATAAACCAAAATTTTTGGAATCGATCTTCTAATCGTTGCTTCTATAGCTCTTCATTTTCTTTTTGTTATATGTTGGTTTTTTTTGCCGGATTTGTATACTTTCCAAAGCCCGATTCTCCCAAACTGGGAATCTAATTTAACGTATGCCTTCAGTCACGGTTCTGTTGACTATAAGGTATTGAATGTCAGGATTTAGGCTCCCTGGGCCCTCGTGGTATGGGTTATCAAATGACAAGATGGCTTCCAAAAGCCACACTTTACAGGATTTGGCCTGTAAAGCTCTCATATATATTTTGAATAACAAGTGTGTTAGTGTGTGTGTATAATCTTTCTACCCGCACTTTATCCCTATTTTCGTTCTCTCATTCTCTCATGTGTAAGGAAGAAAGATTGATAAATAGATTGAGGGAGAGAGAGAAAGAAAGAGAGAGGGGGGGGGATGACGATATGGCAAGAAATGTTGTATTTATACTTGTAAAAATGACTCAATAGTTATATGCTGATACATTACGTTGAAATAAAATAAATATATTTCTTTTTAAAATTAATTCATGTCTGTGACATTTTACGACTCGAGAGACTATCTTTTCCATTTCCAACTTTTCAAGTGACTAAAGAGGTCACATGTGGGCATTTTTAATCACCAGCATTTAACCCTTCTTCCTACTTCTGGTGTGTACGCCATCAGCAATCCAGGACCCATCCTTTATGCTACCTCTCCATCAAGTGCCTCTTTCTCCCAATTATTATTGTCGATTTTAAAGAGCTTCATGTCGCGTTTGCATACATCAGTAGACCTTAAATATGGGCTACGAAATTGTGGCATTCTGTGAGAATGTCCAATCCAGCCAAAACGTCTTCTGCTAATAAGAACCCGTAAGTCCTGGCATCATTCTCTTCGCAGAACTTCCTCATTGGTTAATTTATCCTACAACTGTATTTTAAAAATCCGCCTTAAGCACAAGAAGTAGAAGATATTCAGCTTTTTTTTTTTGCTGCCAAGTTTAAGTTAATTATGTTTCAGAGTGCTCATCCCACTGTTAAGGTAGACTAGGGATTTGGTAATGGTAGTCAGCAAGGTATCATCCCACACTCTTTTCTGCAGCCATGACATGACAGTTGCTTTGGCTTTCATGTTGTTGATGTCTTTAAACATTAGCACATCGTTTGAAATGATGAAGCTAAGATAACCATTATCGTCCAGAGCTTCGCAAAGCCTGTAGTACAGGTTTTGAGTCAATGACCACAAAAATCTGTGTTGCCCACAAATGTCCTTCGATTTTAACTGAGCCAAAGCAAAGAAACTCAATGTAGGCCCCATACGCTTATCTTATTGATGCCGACCCATCAGTATATGCAAAAATGGCACTGGGCTTGAAGGTATTGATGATCTCATGTGCAAGAATTTGAATGCCTTAGCTTAGTGACATTAGGGTCCATACTAGTTTCAAGCGTATGTCTGGAGCCGTTGGGCGATACTAAGGGTGAAGGCGGTGAAAACGTTGAATGATTTGTCTATTTTGGCGGACAGTACCCGCCCACTTTGTGTCCTCTGGTAACTGCGATAAGTTAACCCTTTAGCTCTCCGAGTGTTCTAAAAAGGGCTAAAGTAGCTGGAGCCTCCGATCTACCTTCCTGGCGGACTCTCAAGCTTGTCTTGGTGCAGACCTCTGCTTATGGGGGCAAACCACGAGCTCTGACTGACATGGTTCTTGCACGCTCGTCTGGTGTAGAGTCTGCGTCCGTCAGGGTCTACAGCTTGTGTTACAGCTATTCTTTTTTGCATATTCTTTTCCTGCCACTGCACTTTACTTATAATGACATCAATAACGGTGTTTTTCTTTATACAAGATCATCTGGAAAGCTTTTCTAGGTATCAAGATTAAAAACAAAAACCAAAGTTAGAAAGCTACTTATCAGGAACCCTTCTATTGATGATGCAGCTATTGTTGCTTAATTTGCTTTACAGCTTCAGACTCTGGTTCACACACTATCTGCTACATGCCAGAAGTTTGGCTTGAATATTAGTTAAATCAATACCAAACTACTAGCTAAGAACACAAACAATTAATTTCTAATCTATGTTAAAATAACATCGGATTGAATCATTCGAATAGATTCGTATGATGTATCTGATGTGATCCGATTGAATCGGATCGATTAAAATCTGATATGATTGAAACGGATTGGATGTAATCGGATCAAATCGATATATTCAGACCTTTCCCGCCCCCTCTCATATGTTGATCGGTATAACATGTTATAAGATCTGAACATAAACTTTTTGTACTACTAAGCCGCCTACTTAAATGTACTTTTCATTTGTTGTTATTTCTGAACTATTTTAAAGCCCTCATCTGTATGACAAGATGAACCAGAGCGTTGAGTGAAACTGATAGGATCCAATGACATACGATGATATATAAATTCACAGCAACATTGAATTCAAGCTGTGGTATTTTTAATAATCTTATTACAGTATCAGCTTACCATTGTTATAGCTGTCAGTCTTATCGAAGAGCACCTGATCAAATGTCACTGTATGCTAATACACGGGTAAGATTCGCTTCTTGGCGCCCTGAAGTCCTAACGCAAGTAAACAGTAGAACACACACAAAAAAACACGTGTATCTCCAAAACACTTACCCTCCAAAATACTGTATATTTTCATTGTTGGTTTATTTAATTTTTAAGAGTTATATTTTTATATAAGTTTTTAATAACGACGTAGATTTATATGTTCGCTATATGTGGCTGTGGCTGAGCGGTAAAGCGCTTGGCTTCTGAACCGGGGCTTCCGCGTTCGAATCCTGGTGAAGACTGGGAATTTTATTTCGGGATCCTTGGGCGCTTCTGAGTCTACCCAGCTCTAATGGGTACCTGACATCAGTTGGGGAAAAGTAAAGGCGGTTGGTCGTTGTGCTGGCCACATGACACCCTCGTTAACCGTAGGCCACAGAATCAGATGACCTTTACATCATCTGCCCTATAGACCATAAGGTCTGAAAGGGAAACCTTTTTTTTAAATGTGAGATTAATCTACTTTAAATCTAGTTTTATAATTGGCACTTGAGAGGGACGGTCCAAATGGCCTGTATGGTAATGAGGTGTTGAGCTACATAAGAAATGTAAAATCGTTGGAAACCTACACATAAAGATTTACATATTTTCTATTAGCAACAAGTCCCTTTTTTTGTGGGGGTAGGCGTGATTGAGTGGTTAGGCGCTTGGCTTCCGAACCTGGGGTCCTGGGTTCAAATCTCAGTGAAGACTGATTTTGATATTCGGGATTTTTAGGGCGCCCCTGAGTCCATCCAACTCTAATGGGTACCTGACTTTAATTGAGGAAAGTAAAGGCGGGTTAATGCTGGCCACATGACACCCTGCTCGTTAACCGTTGGTCAAAGAAGAGGCTGACCTCCACATCATCTGCCTTTTAGATTGCAAAGTCTGAAAGGGGAACTTTACTTTTACCAGGTCCCTATCTAGCGAAGGCCATCTCCTCTATGTGCTTCTCTGTTTAGCGATTTACTGCGTGTGTCGTGTAGATCAACTAGACTTTATTTTTGCGATTTTTTGCAAGTGTCGTCTGGATAAAGTAGACTTTTTTTTTAGCGATTTTTTGCATGTGTCGTGTGGATAAAGTAGACTTTATTTTTAGCGATTTTCTGCGTGTGTCGTGTGGATAAAGTAGACTTATTTTTTAGCGATTTTTTGCATTTGTCGTGTCGATAAAGTAGACTTACTGCGTTCAGGAGGCAATAGTAAAGGGATATTACATTTATATGAACAGGGCATTTCGGTACCACCCGGCCCATAAATTGTATATTATATGATGGACATCCAATTATATGCCTACATTTTCTCAAAATCATTATGATAAGTTAAATAATGTATAGATAGTTGTTCCCAAGCATACAGTGAACTATATATCTCTATAAGAAATATACAGGCCTTATGTTGCTTTTTAATCGCAAAATGTGTAGGTCCTGAAAGGTCGAAGCCTACTAGTAGCACTGTCTACGTATGTAGGCTATTTTTCATTAATATTTTGGACAATGTGTTAGATATATTAGTAGGCACTGTTAGATAGAGTCTGTAAAAGTTTGTTTTTTTATAAGACTCTCAGAGGGCCCATTTTGTTAGAGAATACTATAAAACATTTAACATTTTAATACGAGCCATAATAGCATCCATGCGGCCCTTATCTTATAAAATACAAACGTGACTTAAAAATAGAAGATGATTACTGTGGTCATAAAAGCCCATTTGGGTACCGGTAAATTGGGCATTTGTCCGAATGCCTACATAGCCAGCCCGACCCTGTGGCTGAAGGAACCCTAATGAGTCCTTGTAGTCCGATGGGCAGTGTTTCTCAAACCTTTACTACTTATGCCTCGTTGACCAAAAAATTACATTGTCCCGACCTTTAGCAGGCTAAGAGTCAGAGGGGGGCGCTGCAAACCTTATAAGCGGGGTCAAAGGTGTATTTCCTGAGTCTAAATGTTTTCCTGGATTTTGGGCTTCAGAAATGTATTTTCCTGGACTATACAACGAGCTATTTCACCTAGTACGAAGTGAACAAGTCAATAAAAAATAAATTAAGGTGGAACAGGTCGATAATGACTTTTAGAAACATTCGAGGCAGCGGAGTTGGTAAATCACTTTATTGTGTTCAGTAAAACATATATCAATGATTTGTTCACCAAAAACATTCATCTTGAGGTAAGAGGATATAGAATTGCATTGGCGTATTGACGTTTTGAATTATTCTTTTCGATGTAACTTTTTAAATTAATCAATGTTATCTCTTGCCTCTAGCTTAAACAACATGAAGATCTTTATCCTTCAGTTTAGAAAATAAAATGATTTCACTTAGTTATTTTTTTTAATCATTTGTTTCTCTTGTAAAATCCGGTCATAATGACGATTTTGTTTAATTAGTAGTCAAATATGTATTTTACTTTTCTACAATGCAAATACAACAGATTTTTTTTGTCTGTGAAAAAAGAGACCGCTTTCTCTCCACTTCTTCTTTATTAGCACATTTTGAGACGCCCTGCCACATTTAGTAGATGGTGTCAAGCTAAGCGGTTTTTGTGTCCAATGTTTGATGAGTTAACAATGTCCGCACAACGACCAACTTTTTTTTTCTCGGCTTATTGAAGCTAGTCATTTGAGACTGTGTGAACTAGAGGACTCCATTTGGACAGAGGCGTAGTGAGAGGGGGCAAGGGGGGCATGATGCCCAAGGCGTCACCCTCAGGGGGTGCCACACGCAGAGGCGCAAAAAAAATATTGTAGATATTTTAGTGAGATTATACATTTTAAGTTTATTTGTATTATATTATTATTAATAACTTTTTATTTATTAGCCTATAATTCTATGTGATGTTCATGGAAAATGATGGGGGGTGGGGGCACTTCTCATCAAGCACTTAGACAAAAAAGATTCCACCAGACGGCGCTAGGCATGCTTAAGTGGATGGCAATAATGATATAAATAGTAATGGAAAATATTTGTAAGGAGTTATTGTCAAACAAGTTTTAACAAATCAAGGATCTACAGTACAATAACAATAGCGTGCCAAACTTATCCATTGGTAAATGTTCTACTCCTATTGTTCTACTTATAAACCTCTTAGGCCTAATGACTGAGATTTGTGGTCAGTAGAGTACTTAGACATCTTGTCAACTAATTGACATTATCTGAGATGACATCAGACCATCGCACGATCTAGTATCTTTAGATATCGTGACTTGACCCGACTCCCCACGCGAGTCTACTCGAAGTAGAACAAAACAAAAGACGGATTTCATAGGAAGATAATGGTTTGTAACGTCCGTCACATCTTAATTAGTATCCCCCTCCCCATGTCAAACAAGACAACGAAAAATCATTAATTGCTTTACCTTAATTAAAAGGGAAAACAAACGAAGTGGAGACTTTTGAACAAATTCCATCTTCTTAGTCATTGCTGAAGAAATGAATTTTATTAAAATAGAACAGGGGCTCAATAAATGTCTGGTACTTTTTATCTCCCTTCTTCGACTACACGATATTGTTTTCAGTCTACTATTTTTTGTCCTTAAAACGATAGCGTTAAAGAACTATATGACAAAAAAAAAAAAAGGTAGACATTATATGCATCTTTTCATTTCTTAAAAAATTATAGACGTTTCAAATGAGAGGGGATTATTTCCTACACGTAGTCATGTGTTAATCTAGTCGTGTACGTTAATTCTGCTTTATCATTTGTTTTCTTGGCGGATTTACGCCACCCGTTTCATGCTCTAATGGCACTAGGGAAGAAGGTGTACCGTAAGAATGGACCTCATTCACCAGTAGGAAACAAACAACATTTAGCCAGGTGAATTCTTGATCTCTTCTCTACAAATGACGTAATCCATACGTTGTTTTTTTATTGTTTTATCGATCTTGTCACGTGTGGCTAAATGTTGTTTGTTTACGATTGCTGAATGAGGTCCATTGGTCCAAGCGTATGGAAGAAGTAATGTTTCTATATCTTTGTATACTTCTGGTCATGTTATTAGGTTGTTGATTTGGGAACATGTTATTGTAATTTATGATTCAGAGTTTTACGCAATATAAGTGCTAGAATGCATTTGGTCAGTTATTTCTTCTTAGACTCATTTGACTGTACTAAGCAAAACGTTTCTTCCTCAACACTATTAATGACTGCGTCTGATAGGTACTTAGGTCGATACTATTTTTTTGTCTGTAATTGTCTTAATAGATGAGTCTATGACTCCTGGAACTCTAGGCCTATGGAAATTCGACACTGTATGTTTGGTAAAGGTCCAAGCAGATGTAAATTATTACATCACTATTACTGAAAGCTCATATTCCAAGGTGCTTGAACTAGTAGCGAGGCTATAGGCCGAGCACATCATGGAAACTCCTATATATTACTTCTTTGTACCACATCGGGGTCCGTCATAAAAAACATTCCTTTGAGGAACGGTGTTTCGTTAGTAACATTTTTGTTGGGGGCTTTCTTCCATTCCCACCAGTGCAATGAACTCGGTACTTAAGTACTGTTTGCTTCCTATTGACCTAATCGTCTACTATAATGATCCTTTCCACACTAGCGACACGAAAGCGTCCCGAGACATGACGTTAAACTGCGCTCCTCTTTCCTTAGCACTTTTGGAGCTCAGCACTACCTCTTTTCTATCATTGTGTCTGCCTCCTCTTTTCCTCAGTCTGCCTTCGTTTATCATCACTCTGTATCCTTATCTCTAAAATCTCGCTACGTCCTAGACCAGTCCGTTTGCCATGGACTGCGACGGGTAAGGGGGGATAAAGAGATCCTGGTGTTTGAGTGGTGGCTATCTGAGGATAAACCACCACAACACAATACTTTGGCTCCAAGTTCCCCTAGACCTGAGGCCCAGATGGCCCGCTCTGGGTCAACCGGCTGGTCATGCCGAGCTGCCAGCATGGGTCTTCGACCTATGCTGGAGGGTCAATCAGGGAGCTGCTGTATCGGGCACATGTCCGATGCAGTAGCTGACTGAGTATAGCACCTGTGTAGCCCAGGCGGGCTCATTCTGGACTTGCGAATGGCCCGTCCCCTTGTTGGACTCGATGGCGGGTGGGGAGCACAGGTGCCGAACTAATAAGAACACCTATGGATAAGAACCAAAAAATCTACTTGTCCCAGACCTATGTCTGGGCAAGAGACGCCGTATGGAGGATAAAAAGGAGGAGGCCACAAAAAGTTGTGCTATCTGGCCATCATTTCTGGTGGTTAGGTGCACAGAGGAGGGGGAAAAGTCTGACAAAGATGAGCCCTTTTGTCATCTACAAGGGACTTAAGTCAGTAGTGGGAGAACCCAAGAGTGTGTTGATAGCAAGATACACTCTGATGGGCTTTTAAGATGCAGAAGACTATGTGATCTCCAAGTGGAAGTCATGCCACACAAGAGTCTGAACACCAGCAGAGGTGTAATCAGCTCTAGGGACCTACTGGAATGTTCCGAGAAGGAAATAGTGGAGGGCATTGAAGGAGTCACCCATGCCCGGCGCATTACCAGGCGCAGGGATGGTGAGGAGGTCAAAACCGCCACTATTATCCTCACATTCAGAACTAGGACACCGCCAGAGTATGTGAAGGCAGGATACCTACGAGTTTCAGTGAGGCTCTACATACCTAACCCCATAAGTTGCTTCAAGTGCCAGGGTTATGGACATGGCGCGGCAGTCTGCAAGAGGAACACCGTGTGTGCCAGATGTGTTGGAGAGGGTCATGAGGACAAGGGCTGCACAGCCCAGTTCAAATGCCCAAACTGTTACGCTGGCCACTCAGCCTACTCCAAGGACTGCCCTGTGTGGAAACAGGAGGTTGCCGTGCAGGAGTACTAGGCAAGAAATGGATGTACCTTCAGCCAGGCGAAATCGGCTGTATTGGCCCTACCCAAGGGCCAATTCGGCTTGACAAAGATCTATGCCCAAGCTGTTGTTAAGATAGGAAGATCCATAGCCACACAGACGGACACATTGACCCCACCACCCCCTCCTCCTCCTCCAACTCAGAAGAAAACACCGCCAAAGAACACACCTCTGAAGAAACAAGAAAGCCCTGTTGTCAGGCTAAAGAACAGGTTCTCTGTGCTCGCTGATGAGAGCATGGAGACCGAGCACCATGTCAAAACCAATACTCCGGGAGAACCCGGAGACATCATGTCTGACACAGGTTCTCCTCAGAGAACTTAGCCAGACACCCCAACCTCTACCGAATTAGAGGTTGACCAACTCCTTAAGGGGAGAAATCAAAGCGGAGGTGAGCGAGGAGGAAATAGCCTCCGCTCTAACCAGAGGGATCTCCCCTCTCCAGAGAGAAAGACTTCCCCTAAAAGGGGATTGTCCTCCTCTCCATCCAAACCCAAGAATAAAAATACCAAGGTCACTGGAATAAAGGGAAACCCCTCCGGGGGCCTCCCAAGGCCAAATAGCTCCAAGTAGGTAATCTAGAATAAGCCATGGATTCCAGATTTGTACAGTGGAATTGTAGAGGCCTCAAGGCCAATTATGAGGAAATGCAGCTACTGATGGACTCTGAGACTCCTGTAGCTGTCTGCTTACAGGAAACATTTCACTAGGTTATCCCTTGCTGCAGCCTGTATCTACCACCAGGCGCTCCATTAAACCAAACAGACATGGAGGACCTATTGAAACAACTCCCCCGGCCTTATATAATCCTTGGGGATTTCAATGCCAATAACACCATCCAACAATACCGACACAAGAGGCCGTATGCTGGAGGATATCTTCCTCCAACATGACTTAAGCATACTTAATGATGCATCACCGACCTACTTGCACCCAGGAACTGGATCTCTCACATGCATTGACCTCACCGTATGCGTCCCTGGACTTCTGGACGACTTTAAATGGTCAATTAGCAATGATCTACGGGGAAGTGATCACTTCCCAATCATCATTACTAACAATCCCCCCTCATTGGGACGACCTCAGCGGTGGAAACTGAATAAGGCCGATTGGGAACAATTCCAAAAAAGATGCTCCGAGGATATGACAGAAAATATCCTCGATGAACAGAACCCAGCTGATGCCTTTGCTAGCAAGCTACTTAGTATAGCCAGGAAAGTTGTCCCCCCTAGCCTCCGCAAATCCAAAACGGCCTAGCAAACCATGGTTTCATACAGCTTGCAAAAGTGCTATTGGCGATAGGAACAAACGACTGGCTGCATTTATAAAGAATCCTTCCCAGGAAAACCTAAAGCTATTAAGGATAGCTAGAGCAAAGGCTAGACAAACCATACGGTCAGCCAAAAGGAAACTTCTGCTAGAGCGGTTTGAAAGGCAGTAAGGCGAATCAAAGGGAAAGAATCAAATGCAATAGGGCATTTGAAAAACCAAGGACGAACTGTCACGTCCCCCAGAGAAATAGCTGACTGCCTTGCATCCTCAATAGCAGAAAAGTCATCCACTGCACACTACACGCCAGAGTTCCAAAAAGTCAAAACCAGGGAGGAAAGACACCCCATTGATTTCAGGTCAGAGAACAATGAAGACTACAACAAACCGTTCTCGCTTGAGGAACTGAGGGAATCGCTAGACAAGTCACATGACACAGCGCCTGGAGAAGATGAAATCCATTACCAGTTCCTCAAGCACCTTCCCGAACCCTCATTGGCAGTCCTGCTAGGGTCTATAACTGTGTGTGGCAAACAGGCGCTTTCCCAAACAGCTGGAGGAAAGCCACAGTTATACCGATACCTTAACCGGGAAGAGACGGCTCTGACCCAGCTAACTATCGACCAGTAGCAATAACAAGCTGCATCTGCAAAACCATGGAAAGAATGATTAACAGTAGGCTGGTCTGGTACCTGGAGAGGAATAAAGTGATCTCCAACTACCAGTGCAGATTCCGGCAGGGGCGGACAACAAGTGACCACCTGGTAAAGCGGGAAGCTTATATTAGAAATGCATTACTCAGAAGAGAACATCTAGTAGCTGTATTCTTCGATATAGAAAAGGCCTATGACACAACCTGGAAACATGGCATTCTACGTGACCTGGGGCTTATGGGGCTTAAGGGACACCTTCCCCGTTTTGTGGGGGAATTCCTGAAATACCGAAAATTTCAGGTTCGAGTGGGCAACTCCGCTTCTGACACTCATGACCAGGAAATGGGTGTACCCCAGGGCAGCATTCAGTCACCCTGTTCAACATTAAAATAAATAGCATCATAAATGCTCTGTCCCCTGGCATAGAGTGCTCTTTGTATGTTGATGGCTTTGTCATTTTTACTTATGGGAAAAACATGAACACCTTAGAACACCTTAGAAAGGTTTAAACAAAATTCAAAATTGGGCAAACGATAATGGTTTTAAATTTTCGGACTCCAAAACAGTATGCATTTTTGTAATTTAAGGGGACTCCACCCAGACCCTGAACTATTTATACACAAGATCCCTGTCGTGAAAACAACAAAAATTTTAAGCAACACTCTAGATTCCAAATTTAATTTTCTCCCCCACATTAAGGAACTTAAGAGGAAATGCCAAAAGTCATTAAACATACTTAGAGTACTCAGCCATACGGACTGGGGAGCTGACAGAGATACCTTACTGCTGCTATATCGGAGACTAATTCGATCCAAGATAGACTACGGATCCATAATATATGGAGCAGCAAGGAAGTCGTACCTAAAAATACTGGAACCAATGCAAAATGCTGCCTTGCGTCTCTGTCTCGGCGCGTTTCGTACATCACCTATCCCAAGTCTCCATGTGGAGGCTGGAGAACTCCCCATGGATATAAGAATGAAAAAGCTTGCAATGCAGTATATAGTCAAGCTAAAATCCAACCCCACAAGTCCTGCTTTCAACTCCATATTTAACCCCACAGAGGTTGAATTATACAATCGAAGGCCTAACGTCATACAGCCGTTGGGCCTTCGAATGAGAGAACCCATCCAAAATGTAACCCCACCCATTGACCAAATCTCTAAAATAGAAAGCCCTCAGAATCCTCCTTGGTTAATGAATAAAACCCAAATTAAATTTATCCCTCCTTAATTTCAAAAAAGAAAATACAGACCCAAGCATACTACAAGTCCACTTTAGGGAACTGCAGGAGAGCTACGGAGATTGTGGCACCATCTACACAGACGGATCCAAAATGAATGGAAAGGTCGCGTGTGCCTGCTCCTTTCGGAACAAAACAATCTCCCGTAGACTCCCCGATGGCTGCTCCATCTTTACGGCCGAATTGCATGCAATATCGCTTGCACTTATGGCCGTTAAAGCATCAGAAAGGAGGAAATTTATAATCTGCTCCGACTCCAAATCTGCATTACAAGCTTTGGGGCGTATGAAGACTGACATCCCATTGGTACATAAGAGCCTGAAGCTGTTGGACCCCTCCCATGTTGGCATTGAGGGAAACGAAGCCGCAGACAGAGAAGCAAAGAGAGCCCTAAATCTTGCGGTGTAAGGAACCCGAATTCCCTGCTCGGACCTGAGACAAAGTATTGCCTCTGCCACCTATCGAGAGTGGCAGAACCGATGGGAGGCTGAGACTCACAGTAAACTCAGGCAGATTGTGGTGGATGTCAGGTGGCGGCCCACATCTAAGGGTCTGACAAGGCGTGGTAGCACGACCATGTCCAGACTTAGGATTGGCCACACCTACATCACGCACTCTTTTGTGCTGAAGAGAGAGGAGCCCCCACTTTGTGAGTACTGTGACTCGCGCCTCACCGTGGAACATATCCTCGTTGATTGTCCCAGATACCAGGATGTCAGGGAGAAATATTTTAGAGCCACTAACTTAAAAACACTATTTGATAATGTCGACCCTGGGAAGGTATTGGGCTTTATCCGGGAAGTGGGGTTATCTACGAAGATCTGATTTATGAATTTGTGAACATGTACTATTTACATTAGATTTTTACCAAATAATTAAATTTTTACTACCTTTACTATTTTAACTGTGAATAGACCTTGATTTTAATGATATGACTGTATAGAATCTGGTCCTTGTTGTTTAGAGAGAGAGTAGTCCTTAAGGGACTGCAGGCTCGACATGGCCTAAATTGTGCCGATGTGCCTAAAATCAAAATCAAATCAATCTAGCGACACGATGAGGCTGAAAAGCATTGCCCGGGATAGGACGATACTGGATCCAACTACGGCTCTGAATCTGCAGCCTCTAATGTAATAAACACGATACCATTGTTTTCTGGTTTGAATTGAGATTACAGATTACAGAACCAGCCTATGACAAAATACATTTGTACACTAGACAAATATTGATAACTAGGATCACAATTTCATATTAAGTAACCTTATCACATCTCATGACATCATCGCATTATGAAAATATCATAACATTTGATAACACCCTTACTTCTCTTCAAATCTGTACATCTCATGACATCATCACATTTCACATCATCGTCATATCTCACAACTTTTTTTTGTTTCTGTATAAAACGAAAATTCCTCATTTGGATACATCGGCTCATCAACTGTTTCTGCTGCCAACATAGTCTAATAGTGTAGTTAATACCATGATCTGAGTTATACAGTCAAGACCCGTTACTCATATGGAACTAAAAAAAAATTACTAGTAATATAATATGTAAAAATTATGAAAAATGCATATATTCCACCAAGAGTTGATGTTTGAGGTTTTTGTGCTAATCAGCAGTTTCTCTAGTTTTTAAATCGTAAACCAAATCTTTATCTATTATGTTCAATCATTACTTCCTGCTTGAACTAGGCTACAAGATGTTACGTCCGGGCTGTTTTGTCCGGGCTTATTTGTCCGGGCTGATTCTCTAATACTCTCATTCCTGCTGTACTTTGACCTCGGGTCTGTTGGTTAGACTTCAAATGAAAGAGATAAAAGAGAAATTGATTTTAGAATTGTTTTTATGTTGTTTTTGATTATTTTATTTTCCCTTACGTATTTAGAATGTTTCTACTTTTCAAATAATTGGGTAATAATTGTGTAGCCTGATCATACAACTTTTTTTTGTATAAGGGCGTGTATGCATGAGTATTTTTATGCGTGTGTGGTTAGGTTAATATCTTTATTAGGTTTTGACGTCAATGTAACACTCAGTTTGTTGACAAAACGTTGCAGCTCCTTCGGTTGATTTGTTGTTATAATTAAAATCCGTAGATTGTAAGATAAGCAATTGACATTTATTTCCTTTGTTTGTTTGTTTTTTCTCGAAAGAAAACCTAGATCGTAAATCAGGTTATGGTGTAAGGAAGAGGGATGCTACTTAATGCGTGGCCATCTGTTGCAGCTTTTTTTTTTAGTTGTCGTAAATATATAATCGCGACTAAAATTCAAATTGACCTTTATTAATTTCCCATTACTATTAGCCTATACAGCGCATTAAGAATTATTGTTTTCTAACTTTAATAATAATAAGGCCACCACTTTTAAGGTAAACTGATGTATTATGACATAAAGCTCTTTAAAATTGACCCCAATAACAGGATATAAGAAACACTGAGTAAATCCACATGGATAGCTAGCTTAAAGGAAGGGCCCTGGATTGCCGACGGAGTACACATCTAAAGTAGAAAGAAGGCTGGAAACGCTGGGGAGCCTGGTGATTACAGAAGGCCAATCTCTGAAGGATCGGCATCTTAAGTCACACGAGAAGTTGCAAAGGAAAAATGTTAGAATAAAGAAATATGGTCCGTTTAACTTCAGTTCAAGTTTTAAAATTTTTCAAATTCTAACTTGGATTGAGAACTATTTCATTTCCTTCTGCGGATTGACCAAACAACTCATGAAGATTGGGATTGTATGTTTAACCATGTGGGGGTGGGACTAAGTATGTGTGTGTGTTTGTGTGTCAATTAGATAGGTGTGATCGGTTGCAAAGGTATTATTTTTTGTAAAGATATAAATGTATCTAATTTTAAGTGTAAGGAGCGTGCCCCATTCAACTGTGGCCATACATTTGTATAGATAGGCTTCAAGATTTCTAAACACCTTTCATGTACATTTCTATTTATGTCAGGGTATACACATTCGTAGTTCGGTGTAATTATGTTATTCTATTTATAACTCTAGCTACCCGGCGTGTGTGTGTGTGGGTGCTATCGTCTGACTTGATTGTTTCAATTCGACATTGATTTATGTGCATGTCATAAACATAATCCACCAGTGGAACGCTACCTTTTTGTGTGTGTGTGTGTCTTGCTTGGATGCCTCCCTCCCCAATCCCCACGCCTCCACATACTCCCCCTATCAGAAATATGTTAAAAATAAGATCCCTTTGAACTAAAGGATTACACAGAAAATCAAACGCTAATTTTAATTTGAGATGACCTGATGGAAAAGTCATTTGACGTTGACATGAATAAGGGCCGGAATGATGAACTTGTGTTAACATCGTCAGGTATTGGCAAGGACAAATTCAATTTATTGAAAATTACTTCTCCATATATAGAGATTTACAGACACTCCAGTGCTAAAGATTTAAATTTTGAAGTATATAGTTATCTATTGTTTCTATAGTCTCGTCCTATTTCATGTTGGTGTTTACCAGGACTGAACACGTCGACATATAAAGGGAACTAATTCAGCTTATACCACCACTTCAGTCAATTACAATATCTTTCCCTTGTTCGAGATACCAAATATAATAATTAATAACCAATAGTTGATTATCTAATTGGTTATTTTTTTAAATTGATTCTGGTGTTGTCTGGTAAAAGAAATAATTGTGCAAAATTTCAGCTTGATCCGAGATTGGTTGTAGGAGAAATAACGTGTGCACACTTTTGGCCAGACAGACAGAGTAAGTTGATATTAGCTTGGTAAAAAGGGCTAAGCTCTACAGTATTTCATATTCATCAATCATACACACCAATAAAAAGGTTCAATTTAATTTTTAAAGCGTGTTGGTTAATGGCTTACTGAGTTCATGTTCATTACTGTAGCTGATGTAGTGGATGCAGTGAATAGTGTGTATTATAAGTCACTACCTAAACAGCCAACACACACTTGGGTAACATCATCATACACGGCTGAGTGTTGATGTAATACATAGCAAGGGGTGCCTTGTGAAGTGCTTTGCTACATTGTCAAGTGCAGTACTGTACCAACACACGAAGACAATGGTTCTAAAACTGCTAACGTGGACTCAATGCATATATCAAGTCCTAGCTCTGCTCAATATATTTTACAATGCCAATTGCTGTACGTTATCAATCATCTGTAGATCTAGTTCTAGATGTAATCTCTGTAGATCTAGTTCTAGATGTAATCTCTGTAGATCTAGTTCTAGATGTGATCTCTGTAAATCTAGTTTAGAGGTAATCTCTGTAGACCTAGTTCTGGATGCATTCTCTGTAGATCTAGTTCTGGATGCATTCTCTGTAGATCTAGTTCTAGATGTAATCTTGATTAGATTTATGTAGAAATACAAGCAAAACTTAGTAATGAACTAAAAGCCATTAATGTCAGTAGTATGCATCTACCTCCTGTTATTTTTTCTATTTCGATCTTTAATGCAAACTTTGTTTTCCAAAGCGTTAGTCTATCAATGAAGTCCGAGTTATCAATGTTGAATCTTGTGTCTTATTATAGATACTTAAATCCCTTGATGTATTTTATTTAAAAAGTGTTATATTATATTGAACACAAAAAAATGCTTGTATTTTGATTTCAAAAAATTAAACGGTTTGTTTCAGAAAATAGAAATGTAGCTTTTGCCCCACAACTTTGCAAGATCTAAAATATTATGATATCGGATACAATATCTATTCTAGTTTATGTGATCTAAACGGAACGGACGGACGGAATAACAGACTACACAGAAATAAAAGCGGCTTTTTCCTTTCGGATCCGGCAAAAAGTAAATATTTAAACCGAATTTGCTGAAATAATGTTTTCATTATACACGTTCCAATGTATAATTTACCTGTTAAAAGTCGCCATGATAATGTGTGCATATTCTTTTCTTTCTTTTTTGCTCTACTTTCCCATGTGCAATGTTCTAGATGAATGCCCTAATGTACACAAATGTTGGGTGACATAAATTGTCTGTCTTAAGAGATAGTTCTACATCTTTGAAATGCACAATGTCAAGGGATTATGCGCTGCAGGGAATAGTTGATTCTTCGTGTAAAAAAAAACAACAAATAATTATGTTAATCTTTCTCTGCTGTCAAGAATTGTAACAGCTCAGTTACAGCTGATATATCTGGCTTACAAACAAACACTTCAGACTAATTATATCAGACCATTACATCTATTCAAATAATATAATATAATCGTGTTTAGTATTTGCCAAATTTTGCACATAAAAGTATGGCTGGTTGGCCAAGTTTATAAAGCGTTACGCGAACGTCGTGCATTCTTTATTTTTTTCAATGACAACCAGAATAGAATATTTAGTTTAATATATTATCTGGATATAAAGTAAAAAAGTAAAGTTCACCTTTCAGACCTTGTGATCTATGGGGCAGATGATGTAAAGGTCTTATGTTTCTGTGAACTACGGTTAACAAGGGTGTCATGTGGCCAGCACAACGACCAACCGCCTTTACTTTCCCCCTACTAATGTCAGGTAAACAGTAGAGCTGGGTGGGCTTAGAGTGAAAGTGAAAATCCGAGTCTTCACCAGGATTCGAACCTGGGACCCCCAGTTGGGAAGCCCAGTGCTTTAGCACTCAGCCACCGCGCCTCTGAATATAAAGTAAGTGCTTTATTTTTCTTTAGCTTTTTTTTTTAAAGATTAATTTTTATATTATTTTTTTACTTTATAAAGAAAGGTTTGAAAGTATTCTTGTCTTGGGTCCTTTTTATCATTATACATTGTAAGTTTAACGCAATTCTAATAAAAGAATCATTTCGACGTATGTAAGAAGTTAGACAAGTTCCGAAATATATATTTATAAGGCTCATTCTGTCTTGAATGACGGTTGTTGCGCTCAGATGGATAACATATCCCATATTATCTAATAAATTAATGACGTTACTTAAAAGAGGAGATAATTACGCCTTACGTATTTCATATGTCAGATAAGTCAATCGCTTTTAATTGGTGACTTTTTAATAAACTATATTTAGTTGTGGCTGATTCAGGCAACCCATTCCCATGGTCTAATAGAACTAGGGGAAAAGGAGCACTTCTACGAATTTGTAAGAATTTATCTTAGCATCAAGAATAAGAAATATTCTTTTATCTTTGTGTCTTTCTGTGTATGTTATTGCGTTTTTTTTAGTTTTTTTGTTTTTGTATTAGTACATTGTACTATTGCTACTATACTTTTTAATGTTCTGTCCTTAAGGTCTCATAATTTAGTGATTTAGTTATCACATTTCATTCAAGAGAATACATGTTTTGATGCTATTAGATGTGAGAAGTTGGCTTCCTCTTTCACTTAGGTCCCATCTTACTTTTGCTCCAAAATAAAACTGTTTATTTTAAGTGCCTACAATAATTTTTTTTGTCAAGATGAAATCTTTAAGTGCATTCCTATTGTCTTCCTGCTGGTTTACCCTCAGTGGTACACACTACAAGAAACAACTACTAGATAAGGCCCGACATCATTCCATCTTCCAGACAGTTATCAACAGAAATGTGGGAGTGGTGGGCGCATCATGGTGGCGACACCGCCTCGGTCTGCCTACCCTCGTCTTGTCACAGCGGTGGCCCGACCTTGCCCCCCCCCCCTTCAACCCAATTTTTTGTTTTCGGTACAGTTTTAATTCATGTTTAACTTGTCGTCTACTCCTTAGCCCTCCGCTCAGGCGAGTGTCATCATACACGAGATCTGAAACCACACGAGAAGGGGACGACGTGTTGAATCTTAGACTACGCCAGGCAATGAAAAAAGAACAGGGGAGGGGAGAAAAAACTGCGTCTCTTACATTTCCCCCCCCCCTCCCCCTTTGATTTCTTCTCTAACCTCAGCCTTTGTATTATATCGTGTTATAAGACAGGCTGCAATCTCTCTGGCCTCATCCAGTTCGTAGGTTGTTTATTGTTTGTTTGTTTATGGATAAAATCAACCATTGAATCAACTTGGGCCTGTTTAAGGTGTGCGGTGGCTTTAACTGGAACACGGGTTCAAGTACCCTCGCCTCAATTGTTTCAGATTATAGGATTCTTTACAACGGCTAATGGTGTGTCCCACCAACTAGTCCAATAAGTCACTGTGTGGGTCTGAGTGCACTAAGATTCTACCACCGACCTCCACCAGTCGTTACCCTCATCCTGTTAGTCACTTCAAAAACCCACCCTCTAAATGGCTACTTCTGTTTGTAGCGGATCAGATCGGAGGACACAATTAGCTCGAGTTAATTATCTACGCCTGTGTGTGATTCTGTGTTATTCAAGGAGCTATCTTAAGGTAGGACAAATGTATGTCTATTAAATATAGATCTACACACAAAACATTTCTTAGTAACTACTAGATTATATTATCTGGTACTGTAATCTACATACCCTCTAGGGTTAATTACAACATTATAATCACTACGACCGGACAACTAAAATAAAAAGTGGGAAATGGTTTCATCCAAAAGCGATATAATTTTGTTTACTTTTCAAAACTTAACTGTTGCTTTAGTGCACTATTACAGAACATCCTAATACTATTAAAATACCTCCTGGAGGATAGATAGAGACTTAAAGTAAAAAAAAATATTTAAAATATGCCTATGTGACACAAAAGTTTAGATCAATTAAAATCTTATCTATGATTTGAAATGGTGGATCAGTTTCAGTTCTAATTGTATCACTTTCGTTCCCTTATAGTTTTGTTCCCTTACAATTTTGTTCCTTTACAATTTCTTTCTCTCGTCCCTTATAATTGTATATCGCTTATTTGTTACTTTATAACTTTGTTCCCTTATAGATCTAGTTATTTTTTTCTTTACAGTTTTGTTTTCAATATAGTTTTGTTCCCTTATTTAACTCTATTGTAAGTTAGTAAACAAAGCCGTTTCCTATACGTACCATTTTATACCTTTATTACTATTATTTAAGTACAATTAATATGTATTTTTAATTTACCATTTTCCCCGAGATAAAAATTTCGGTATCTAGTGGATCATTCATTGTTACAGTCCGTAGTTACAGATTCAGACCCAATATAGCTTAGACTAGTAGATCTAGATTGCTAGGTATTAGAAAGCGTCAGGATGTCCCCTTGTTGACTGTGTTAAATAGGCGGAAAGTTAGTTAAAAAAGGATGTTTACATCTGCAAGATGTTGAGATCAAAACTGTTGATTGAAGCAACGTCTCAGTCTTTTTATATCTGTGATAGAAACTTAACATTCATAACAAATATTATGAGATGAATCTTTCAAACATACTGATTCGTTGAAAAGATGTCATCCAACCTTATTAGAAGAATGTGGATAAAGTCATATATGGATTCGTGCATTCAATTAAAGTAAGGCTTTGTTCTTATACACACACACACAAAGTCAAGCTGTATCATTTGTGACAAGAAACTTTTGTGCGTGTCGTATCAATGAGAAAAAGAGTAGCTCTCTACTCTACAAATACGGCGAATGTTTAACTTATGTAAGATAACGCTATGGACCAACTGGCCGTTTGTATATAAGGGAAATGACCGGTGGGCTGGTGGCCAATAGGTCGCTGAGACATACGAATGGGGGCATGAATGATAGTGATTTTGTCCTCACTAATAAAAGGCGCACGGAGAGTAGTGATCTCCCTTGTCTTACCATAAAAGATACACATTATAGCTTGACATTGAACAAAAGGAGCAGATGTCTCTGTGGGACGTTAACAACTAATGTGAGCTTGCAAGTAATTAGAGAACTGCTCTTACAGAATCTTACAGATTTAAATTTAGTGATTGAGGTTTTTCTGGTCGTTAATATTTTCGCAATACGCCGATAAGCATTGCAATATAAGAGAAGATTCAGTTCATTCTTATGGCTGTTATTGACGTTTTATAAAGATGTGATTTTCACATCATCATAGACAATATTCCTGCGTGTAGTTCGTTAATGAGAGAACCTTCATTCTGGATATCATTTATTGGTTCATGTATAAATGTATTTGGTAATAAAAACTTTGATTCTCTTTAACATGTTCTGGTTTACTCTTTAAATGATAGCCCACTATGGCTCAAAATCAAGTAATAAGTATTCCTAGTATAAACCCATGCAAGAATGCGTTCAGTTTCGATCAGTTGCATTACCAATCCAATAATGTTTAGAACAAGTTGCCCATTTTAAGGCACACAATAAGTGGGATGGATTAAATGTTATTGCCAGCGCCGATTGGATAACACTGAAGTATGATAATTCATTTAAAGTTCTTCATTTAGCAACCCTTGGAAATGTTAACGAGTGTAGCGTAGGGCTAACACAACGGCTGTTCATTCTCCAATTAATGGCATGTACATATCTACGTCTTGTGTCTCTATTAAAATTTGAATTAAATTCCAGGTCTTGGTTAGAACGAAGCCGGAGACACAGGATTGACAAGCCTCTGGCTCTAAGGCTCGCCACTCCTCATCCTCATATAGGACTGAGTTTTAAAAACAAATTCTTTAAATACCAAACATTCGTGTTGCCGTCTGGTGTAAAGTGATCATCTATAAGAAACATTTGTGGTGTATTTTTTTTTTTTTTGAATGTAGGTAACTGCGTATAAAGGATTGTCCTCAACAAGTGTTTTTTTTTAAGCATAAATATTTGTCAGATGCTGTTTGAAATATTTAATTTAAAGATAATTACGTTATATGTGTGTGTATGCGTGTGTAATAGATATACAAATTATAAGCGCTATCCCTTAAGGCAATAAAAAAAATATGTTTAGTCGAGGAAAAAAAAACGGTATAAAATGTTAGTATCCAAAAAAGAATTAAAAAAAAAAAGGAAGTTATGTTTCTCTTTCAGACCTTGCGGTCAATTGAGCTGATGATGTAAAAGGTCGTCTGTTTGTAGGACCCACGGTTAACGAGGGATTCATGTGGCCAGCACAACGACCTACTTTTCCCCAAATAATGTCAGGTACCCAATAGAGCTTGGAGGACTCCCAAGAAAGAATCCTAAATTTAAAAAAAAAAAGGTCAAAACTAGTTTGGTTACAAGATTATATCAACTCACTCTTTCACTCACTCTGTCACTCTGTCTGTGTGGTAAAAAAAAAAAGTTATTTCTCACACACCCATTCTAGGATCAAGTTGAAACTTTGCACAACAAAGACATATATAAATCAATAAAAAAATTAAACAATTAGTCAATTGATTACTGGTAAATAATCGATTTGTTTGATACTAACAATGGAAAATTAATCCTTCAGTATTCACAGAATATGGCTAAATAAGTAGGGTTTGGTCCTTTAAATAATTGTACACTTTTTTCCTGCCACAACCATTTCCGATTGAAGCTGAATTAAAAAAAAAATTACTGTTCCTAACAAAACATGAATCAATTCAAAAATTAGCCAACTAGTCAATATGTATTGGTAATTAATTATTTTGTGTGATATTGAAAAAGGGAAATAAATTCTACATTATTGATACAGTTGTAATTGCGACGTTCAAGATAAGCTTTTATTTCTAAAGGGTTTTTATATTTCGCTAGTTTATGCTTTGATTTTAATTGTATGTTTTGTTTCTGTTTTTACCTCGTTATTGATATGTATGTTTTTACCTCGTTATTGATATGTATGTTTTTACCTCGTTATTGATATGTATGTTTTTACCTGATTGCAATTCTTTATTCCAAAATCTGATATAACACTTTTGGTCAAATATTAGAGAAATCAACATTATCTTCAAACTTAATCTATCATTGCACAATGCGCACTAGACTCTTTAATATTAATTATCCATTTAAAAATTTAGTCTTAATTAATATTTTTTTTAACATCCACAATTCTAGGAGCGGGCTGGCCGCGTACTAAAGCGCTTAGCTTCCAAACTCATGGGTCTCGTGATCAAATCCAGGTGAAAACTGGTATTCTAAATTTCGTGATTTTTTGAGGACGCCCTTGGATACATGCCCTACTTTTGGGAAAGTAAAGACGGTTGACCGTTGTGCTGGTTCCATGAAACTATCGTCAACAATAGATGCTGATGACCTTTAGATTCACTGGCCCACCCTATAGATCGCAATATCTGAAAGGGATACTGTTAACTTCGTTTCCAAAGCTCCGAGACGTTGGTGAATGTTGTAAAGTAAATTGTTTCTACGTTTGCTGCGGGACCGCAGGGGTTGGGCGCCTACCAAGTCAGCGACCATTATGGACCTTTCCTTGCCACTTGTCTGGTTTATACGACTATGACCCCCATTCATTTCTCTTCCCCTCTCTACCTTGATAGAAACGATCTTTTCCTTCACGCTTCTCTGGACTTTTAGGGCCCCCTGAGATTTACTGTAGACCTACTAAATTGACCTACTAAATTGAAACCAACAATTTTGCTCGTATGTATTTTTTTCCCTGTTCAGTTTTTTTTCTTCTTATTTTGCATTAACGATGGCGCCTGTATCGCTTGAATGACTTTTGATCTATTCATTGATAAGAATAATCTTTTAAAACATTTCATGTCGGAGTGTATTTAGTTGTTTCCGTAGCGTTTATTTATGGCTCGTGGATTGAGAATGTTGATGAAGTGTTTTCAATTTAGTTTTCATAAACTAGAACCTATAATCTGACAGGATTTAAAATATCGATGTTAATGTAACTTTTTGTCACCACGTTATTTTAGATGGTCGTGGCTGACATCATTCTCATACGACTGAATTAAGAAATGCTTCAATCGAAAATAAATAACTATTTCTCGGTTAGTATTTTGTCTACAGAGAAATGTTTAATTAAGTAGCAGTGAACTCTTATTAATCAACACGCCTTTAAAGTATTACATACATGTCATACATACCCTCTTTGATACTGTCGTGTTATAATGTTTACTTAGTAACAATGGATGGCTGCCTGGTCACGGTCTCAATGGTCCCGGGATCGCGCCCAGTCCGCTGTCCTGAGGGAGGTTTGGGCTAGAATTAATGATCGTAAGACCAGAAGGAACTTTAGAAATATGCAAAGCTAACAAACTATGCATACATTCAACAAACTGGACATAAACTATAAACACTCCTCAAACGTGAGTAACTGTTAGTCAGAGCATAAACTGTACATGCAATAAACAAACAGGATTTAAACTGTAAACACCTTAAACTGGACAAAAATTATATACAGTCTCAACGAAATTGACATAAACTCTACACTGACTCAACAAACTGGACATTAACTCTACACAGACTCAATAAACTGGACATAAACTATACGCTGACTCAACAAACTGGACATAAACTATACGCTGACTCAACTGGACATAAACTCTACACAGACTCAACAAACTGGACATAAACTGCATACCAACTGCACACAAATGTCAGTAACTGTTCTATAACTACATCTCATATAATCTCTGCCTGTGGTCTGGTGCATATTCCACCAACCAGCTTCCTCCAGGCATCTCGGTTTTGGGCGAGTGTTTCCAACTGTAAAATTTCCCACATCTCCACATACTATGTACACATTTTTATACATGTACACAAATTGTGGGAAAAGAAATTCTGATCTTAGTAGGCCTACTACTCTTAGTTACACATGTGCAGAAGTCAGGGCATGGCCAAGTCACCCCTAAACAAGTAGTGAACTAGAAACTAAAACACAAAGGTGTCTTAGCATGAACTCAGTGACATTGTGGCCCTGTAGTAAGGGCAAGAGAATAGATTCGCTTTTTTTTTTCTTTGGGGAGGGGGGGGGAGGATCATGTCAGCTTACTTACTGGAGTTTAATTTCTAACGAGTGTGTTGATATAGTACCGAATAGTTTTCTTTTTCTCTTTAATCCTTTTAAAAAAGGAAGGAAACAAAACCTAGGTCTAAAGGTCTAAATATATTATAAATTATAGTACAAAAGAAGGAGTACCTACTTCGTATTATCATTTTTCACATAAAGAGAAAGAGGAAACGAGAGAAAGAGGAAAAGAAAGAAAGAGAGCAAAAGGAGAAAGCAAAAAAAAAAAAAAAGAAAACAGAGGGGCTGGAGAAGGGCAGGGGTGAAAGGGTTTATGGGAGAGATGGCGGGGGGGGGAGCTAATGTAAATAAATAGATCAAGCGATAGAGACAAGATTCCACTGATTTTTTTAAAACTGAACAATCAACTACTGTATATGTAAAGCCACTGGTTTGCACCTAAAAGGTGTTTATCCACGCCTCTGATCAGCGGACACTTTCCTGGCCAACATTATATCCCTTGGCAATATAAAAAAAAAAGCGTGCCAGGTACCGTAGCGTCTGCTTTAATAAATTCATCGACGCAATGAAAGTACACGTTCACGATAGACATCTACCCTCCAGCCGTTGATTTGATTGGTTGATTTGAGTCCACGTGACACACATGCACTCACAGTGGTCAGCCTGGAAAATGTAAAAATAAATTGAAGAAACTTTATCTAGGTAACATAATAAAATAAATACAAAAAATTTCTACTAATACAAACTTTAGCACTGTTTCCATTGTCCTCGTTTCGAAATCCGTATTATCCAGTAATAATTCAGGCGAAAAGAAAAGTTACATTATACACATTTCTGATTAAATTTGTTACTTAGCTATTACTATATTTACTGCTGGTATAAACACATGCACATGATGGTACTCTTCTTAGGTCTCTTACCTAGTTAACAGAGTAGATTGTACCCGTGTTAAGTTTGCTGGTATATGGTCCTGGCTTGGATTGTTTGTGTTGTCTGTTTGATGCTATTTCACTTATTCTAAACTCGAAACACATCCAAGGGAAACAACAATTAAATGTATTAAATAAAACTTGTGATGACAACTGATGTTTATTTACTGATGGTGATGATCATCTTATCTATCTATCCGTCGTTTCAATTAGCATGTCTATTCTATCCATATTTTTTCTTGTTTCGTATTCTGCATCGTCATTCTAATCTCCGACTAGGTCACTACTTTAATCGTCGCTGAAAAACAATGCACAATGTATTTATTTGCACAACTCATCAAATATCTCTAAACTAGACTTAGCTCACTACAATATATTACAAAATATAACATAAAAGAATGAGTACCTAGCTCGTGAAGTTAATCGCAATGTATTTAGTCAATGATGAGGTCAACACTACGTTGTACCTGTACAACAATGATTACTGCTTTATTGTATTGAACTACACGCTGGTGACCACAATTTTGTATTGAGTGTATGTTAAGAAAACTGCTTTCTAAACTTTAAATAAACACAATTTCATTTTTACAAAGCTTAAATTAACTCTGCCTGTCTGGTACAAATTATGTAAACGTTTTTTTCTATCACTTTCCTTTAATGGATCAAGTTGAAACTTTGCACAATTATTCATTGATCTTAACACCAAACATGAATCAAATAAACAATTAACCAATTAATTAATACATTTATTGTGTTTCGCACGTGCGTAAATTATAATATATCCTTACTTATTGAGATTTGGACGTATCCTAAAAAAAAAAATAAAAAAAAAGAGTTTTGGACGTATGGGCGTTTTTTCATTCAAGTATTTTTATTTTTTTTACATGTCGCTTGTTATAATTAAAAATAGCTGTACTCATTTCTTTGACTTGAAGAAAAATGACATATTTAAAAAACAAGAACAACGGGTTTATCTAGAAGGAATTATTTTCAATAGTAATGTAGAAATTCAAAAATATTGAAAGAGAGATACATACAAATTATAGGTAAAAAGTAATAGGTACTTCCAAATTCAAGATCACCTAAATATTAAAAAAATCTTTATATCTTTAAGATAGAAGATATTATTTAAAAGTTTAAAAAAAGAATCTTGTTTGTTCATTTTACATTTTATTACCAAGCTTATATCGACTCTGTCTGTCTGGTACAAGTTTTAAACACATAATTTCTACCACATCTATTCCTGATCAGGTTTTAACTTTGTATAATTATCCATTGGCGAATGCAATACATGAATCAAAGAAAAAGATTAATCAATTAATCAATTGATTACTGGTGATTACTTATTTTGTTTTTACCAAGATACCAACAAGGGAAATTAACCCTTCAGTATTCACTAATATTGCTATAGATGTGGAGTTTTGTCCCATTAGATAATTGTACACGTTTTTTCTCCCATACTCATTCTCGGATCAAGCTAAAACTATAAATAATTATTGATAGTACAAAACAAAACATGAATCGATTAAAAAATTAACCAGAGTCAATGGAACTTACTTAGACTTAGGTCCTCCCGCGACGTTCGGCGCATTGGGCGGCAAGCTGTCTCCATAAAGATCTGTCACTGGCAATGTCTGAGGCCTCCTCCCACCTGGTGTCTACTGTTCTGAGGTCCTCCATGAAGGTGTGTCGCCAAGTAATACGAGGACGTCCCTATTTGCGCTTTCCTTGTTTTGGCTTCCATGTTATCGCAACTCTTGGTGTGCGTAATTCATTTTGACGTAGAACATGTCCCGCAAACCTCATGTGACGCTCAGTCACAACCTCACCAAGTGTTCGACTCTCAGTTCGGCATAGGATTTCCTTGTTTGAGACCCGATCTGTGTAACTGACTCCCAAAATCCGTCTCAGCCATCTCTGTTGAGCCACATTTAAGTCTTTTCTCAATTTTGACAGATGACTTCCACGTCTCACAAGCATATGTAGCAGTTGGAATGACGATTGTGTTGAGAAGGTGTATTTTTGTCTCGAGTCCAATGCCTTGGCTAGTCCAAATAGGCTGCAGCCTTTGGAAAATGCTCCCTGCCATTCCTATTCGGCACTCTACATCATGGTAAGCATCTCCATCATTTGTTATGATGCTGCCAAGGTACGTGAACTTGTCCAGCTCTTCAAGCTTTGACTCGCCAAGTCTGACGGGGACACCCTTTGCCTTATATCCCACTCGCATAATTTTAGTCTTATCCAAGTTTATGCGGAGGCCAATTTTGGGTGCCTCTCTGTCTAGGCTCTCCGTCATTTCTTGAATGCATTTATTTGTAGCCCCGAGTAGTGCAACATCATCAGCAAAGTCCAAGTCCGTCAATGGGAGCTGTTTATGCCATGGAATACCAAAGGCAGTCTGGTTCATTGCTCTCCTCATCATGTAGTCGATGGCTAGGAGGAAAAGGAAGGGAGATAAGATGCACCCCTGTCTCACACCTGTCAATGAAACAATGGTAAATAATTATTTAGTTTGACACCGTCTTTAAAATAGTTGTAAGCGTGGAGCTTTTCTCTTTAGTTAAGCTTTTTAAAGAACTATTGTTATATTTTACTTGCTATTCGCTCATTCCCAGTGACTGTACAGATCTATATAGTAAAACAAAACAAAAGCATTTACCATTTGCTCTTCCCTACCACTTGAATCAAGCGACAAAGTATTGTTCACTTTCGTTGCGGGTGTAGTATTGTTAAGAAGTCAAGTGTTAACAGCTAGTTCAAGCTCTGTCAGCTCTTTTGTTTCTGTGTTGCTAGGCGTATCCTAAATAGACATAGAACTAGGTCTACCGACCGTAATGCTTCTACATTCGCATATCCCTGGCTAAAGACTTGTGATGTTTCGTTATGCAAATCATTATCATTACGTCATATATAGGAGGCTGGCTGAGTGGTTACGCGCTTGGCTTCCGAACCTGGACTCCTCTGTTCAAATCACGGTGAAGACTCGAGTTTTGAATTTCGGGATTTTTTTTAGGGCACCCGTGAGTCTACCCAACTCTAATGTGTACCTGGCAGTAGGTTGGAAAAGTGTTAAGGCGGTTGGTAGTTGTGCTGGCCACATGAAACTTTCGTTAACCGTGGGCCACAGAAATAGATGACCTTTACATAACTTCCCCTACAGATCCCCATACGTCGGAAAGGGGAACTTTACTGTTACTTTTACTATACAGTTTTTTTTCTTAATAAAAAATACTTTAAAAAAATGTAATTTATATCAAATGAAATTTTAAAAAGAAAAATACATCACTACGGATGAGGCACCATATTAACACAGTTTATATTCCTTCTAAGAAATCTCGTTACACATAGCACTAGTGTCATCAACGTAATCTATAAGCCTGTAAATCTATGCTTTTAAAACTTTCCATTTTGATCTAGACGATTGTAGGGTTTTTAGAGCGTCCTGCAATTCTGAGTGTAAGAAAGGCCCCATTAGACAGCAAACTAGGAACTCATTAAGATACTGTCTATTTAAAAATGTCCTTCTACAGGTAATGTGCACGTTACAAGACGTGCTTATACATTTTGTATGTATGTGTATGTCAGTGGCGTAGCTAGGGATTTGGGAGACGGAGCGGGGGCTTGATCTTTTTAGGGGCCCTACAGTTTTACAATCTACGTTATGACATGAGAAATTGTACTTAACAAATAAATGTTTTAATTCGAAATGGTAGCCAATATAAGTAATATTAATACCAAAAAATATCATTAAGAATCTTCTATTGAATATTACCTTTGTTTATAGGCGATATAATGCACAAGTGACAAATCTCAATTCATATCGCCTCACGCCTTCTATGAAGCAAAGGCATCTAAACATCCTCTAGATTCATGCTGTCTTGAAGTTTTGACTCCACGTGAATTGCAAGATTACATGGTAGTGGCGTAATATTTAATATTTAAAGTAAAAAAAAAAATAGAGGACATTCATTTGGAGGACCTTCTCAAGTGGGGGCCCGGAGGAACTGGTGTGTGCGTAAGTGTGTATGTGTGTGTTTGTTGCTGTTTGGGTGTTTGTGTAATCTATCGAACTTGGTTTTTAATTAACAGATTTTCTGTGGGCAGTTAAAATTAAAGTCAAATTTACTTATCTATCAAATTTTCTAATAACTATCACAATGACTATTCATAGATTTGATATTTACGTAGTCCTCCTGGTGTTTCGTTTAATATAGTAGTATTTTTATTGTATGGGTGTCTCCTAATACTTATAATGATAAAATCGAATACTGGTCTAGAGGGGTGTAGCGATGTACTCACTTCATGGCTCATGTCTAGCTGATCTGTTTTTCTTCCTCAAAATACTTTTTAAATGTATAACTGAACAAACAAAAACACTCAGCTTTAATTTTTTACCCTAGACTTGCCAACTTGATGGGATATCCGCCGCCGAGTGGCGCTGTCACTTAGTAAGTGTGTAGTGACAGGGGCTACACTGAACGTTTACAGCGGATACGCAGTTCACATTTGTGATACGGATGTTAAGCTGGAGCAGACGTAACGAATTAAACGAGCAGACTTAAGAGAAAGTGAGAGAGAAGGAGACAAAGAGGGTGAATGAAAGAGATTCTGAGAGAGAAAACAAATGGGAAATATAAAGAGAGATAGAAAAAAGAAAATGGGAAAGAGAGAAAGAGATAGTGAGAGAGTGAACGAAAGAAATAGTGAAGAGACGTGTAAAGCCAAAGAGAGAAAGAGATAGTGAGAGAGTGAACGAAAACGATTTTGAAAGAGGAGAAAAAGAGAATGAAAGAGAGGGAGAGATATAGAGAATACTGATTCAAGTCTCTACTTTCCTATCTAAACCTGAACAAACAAAAAAAAACACATGGAAACAATGTAACATTATGGAAAGTTGTACATAATTTGAACTTTTGGTTCAGAGTTAACAGCCACTAAATGTAGTCACTTAGCTGAGGTTAAATTCTCCAAATGAACATTTTTTTAAAGCATATGAAATCGAGTCACTAAAAGCCCTATCTTAAAGGACCTGTCGAGTTTAGTGAGAAAGTTTTGGGGTGGATAAAATGGCTTGCTTTTAAAGGCGTGATCCCCCATGCCTGAGTGGCTCTCCACAAAACAAGTTCAAGCAACAAGAGGCTATAAAATTGTACACTTTAATTGACCCCCGTGATCCGTTATCTGCGTATAACACTGTGCTGTTATGTTCTAATGTGTTAGCTGTACATAGATGTGTGGGTTTATAGAGGATCATACAACAGTGCTGTTTAATTCTGTAGCAATTTCACATCAGATTTGGGATCTTTTCATTTTCATGCCAAATTATGTTCTTCATTAATGAATTTTGTATTACTAATGAACGTGATATAAAACAATTTTAATAGATTCTTAACTTGACGTTCTCTCCTTTTTATCGCTTTAATATTAGTCTCTCTCTCTCTCTCTCTCTCTCTCTCGCTCACTAAAATGTCTTGTTTATCCCATCCCACATTCTCTTTTTTTTCAATTGTGTAAAGTTATTGTCTCCCTTTAATTAGGTCTTACTTCCCTTGTGTAACTTTCTCTGTTTCTCTGTCCCTTTTTCAGCTTACTAATTAAATACTATTTATCTACTCTCTCTCTCTCTCTCTCTCTCTCTTTCCTTTCTGTTATCTCTTTCTTCCCATTTTTTCTCGCTCTGCTTTGTCTCCTTCATTCTCTGTTTTTTATCTCTCTTTGTCTTTCTATTACTTTCTCTCCCACCCCTCTCTCTCATACTGTCTCTTACTTTCTATTTTAATGCAGTACTCTTCTTGACAACGTTATTTTTCTCCTGGCTCTATAGGCAAGGAACTAGTCTCTAAGTGTCCGTTTTATTTTCAACTCAAGTTATCCTTCAAGCCCTACACAATTGCTTAAAGCCTATAAAAAGACCTACGATAAAGGGCGGTAGGTGTGAGGAGGCGTAACACTTTGAATCCAGTGTTGTCTTTGAGTCACTGCCCCCATTGTTGGCAGTGACATTTACTATCAGACGACACAGCTCGGACTTCTCACGGAGAAAACTGGGCAGGTTTTTCTTTTCTTTTGTGGTTCTTCAATTGTATGGGACGTCTGCTAGACAGTGTGCTAAGCTTAAATGTAACCCTACTCTCAAATACTATGTACTGTAACTGTTATTATACAGGCAGGAGGGGGATTGCTCATATTGCCATTATAAGGTATTATTACTATTATTTGGAATTACAAGGCTTCAATAATGAGACTTGAGACTTGAGGTGAGACTTGTAAGAGAGAGTTAAATGAGAAAGAGAGGGCAGACAGAGAGAGAGAGAGAGAGAGACAGACAGAGACAGAACAAGATAATTCTTTAATCTTAGTTTATTAATGCGTTATCTTACCTGGCGTACATTACATTTCATTACAAAGCTTATATCAACTCATTCTGTCTGTCTGTCTGTCTGGTAAAAAGTTTGCATATGTTTTTTTCTCGCATTTCTCATTCTCGGATCAAGTTAAAACGTTGCGCTTTGTCTTTAAAAATTATTTTTTTCTATTGCCTTTTTTTTTTCTCTTATCAAAGTAATGTTGATAAATAGTCTACATTTAATTGTGTTTAAATACATTCTACAGCTAGTATAGGACGAGGCCTGATACGAGTGTGATTGGAAAACGATATTTCCTAGACAACTTTAATGCTCGGAAGGACACAGTCTATCACAGTCAATAGCCTCCTTACCTACAATAATCATTTTCTTTGCCCCGATTATTTTTAAATGCATCCGGTCTCTAGTGGCATTGTAAAACAGCTCTTTGAATAGACACGCCCTGTTCTTATATTTCACAGAGTGTCTGCACATGGCTCATTTCCCGGAAAGATACAATCAACTGCATGGCTACAGCCACAGCTAGCAAGGGATAAAGGTGAAAGACTTCTTCAGAGCTGGAATCATTGATACCCTTATTGACGCAAGGCGCCCATGCACAAAGCAGGTAAGCTTTCACCTCTTTGAACCTGTACTAGACGTGGCCCGGCTTTCAGAGGATAGCGTGTCAAAGTTTACACTTGAAGGAGAAAGTGTGACGAACGATATAAGATACATTTTATATCATTGTTAACTGACGTTAAAGCAGAAAGTAATCATGGGTTTTTTAATCTTGGTTGTCATTTCGATGCTTATCTTACGTATGTGTACTCTTTTCTTTTAGTGTAATCAGATAATAATTCTTGATGAAAGGTGTATGGACAGGGAATAGTTTAGTGTGATTCCTTAATGAAAAAAAAAATCACAAGCTTTTTGCAAGACTGCTTCATATGTTTCAGGGGACGATTATCTAACATATGCTGGGCGCAGCGTTTCTTAGAACTGTTTCTATGATCAAATGTAAAATTGGCTGTCTTGTTATTTAAAAGAGCTTTACGCATAGACCAATAAGTTATATTTAGGGTTGTTTTGTCTATCCTCTTTTTTACATTTTTTTTTTCAAAACAAAACGTGAAACAAGACTTCAGTGTTTAGATATTAACTAGCAAATAACCCGTTCTACGCCGGTAAAGAAAGTCCAGAACTGAGCAGTTCCTTTATCTTTAGAAGTATCATCACTATTTAGCCCTACCCGCCCATTCGAAGATTTATTTTTGTGTTTGTATCACTCTCTCCTTCTTGATCCAGTCGGGTTCTATTCCCCCTCCCCTCGACACCATTCTAGCAATGAAGTCTCTTATTTTACGTCACCCCCCCCACACACACACACTCTTCTGCACTCAGTAGCCCTCGTCCCTTTGCATCCATTCCCCCAACCTTACCCCCCCCCCCCCCCAGATATATATCAACAAATCATTAAAGAGAAAAAATACAAATACAACAAATATCAATAACGTCATTGTGTGTGTGTGTGTGCGTGCGTGCATGCGTGTGTGTGTTTGTGTGTGTTCCGTCTAAGTGCGTACGTCATTAAGACTTAGGAAAGAATATGCACTTATGTACTTATGTTCCTTAAATAATATGTTATTCTTTGTCATTGTCATTTCAAGAATGTCATTTGTACGATTTAATGGTTCTTGTAGGATTAAAGGATTCTTGTAGAAGTTGATAGTTCTTGTAGGATTAGATAATTCTTTTATGATTAGATGAATATTGAAGGCTTAGATGATTTATGTAGGATTAGATGATTATTGTAGGAGTAGATTATTCTTGCATGATTAAATTTTTCTTTTTGGATTAGGTGATTCTTGTAGACTTAGATGATTTTTGTATGATTCTTGTAGGATTAGATGATTCTTCAAACTCATGATTTAAGTTATGTTATTTATACACACTCAAAACATAGATTGCGACAAGCTTATTTCGATATAGTTTAAAGAGACACTTTTTTTTTATTAAAAATTCGTATGCAACATCATAGAATTTTATATCATTTTACTTGCTTGAATAGAGTCATTTTTAAACAATCTTTGATCTTTGTAAAATATTTGGAAGGCTCTTGTAGAAGAATAAAAGTTGAAAGTGTAGTTAAAATTTAAAAAAAAAAATAGAAAAAAGTAGGGAGGGGGTGTAAAATTTAAATGACCTCCCACTCTTCGTGATCTCAACGTGTTTCCCTTCCCCCCTCCTCCTAGTGTTGACGTTGGAGTGGCGGCTGGCAAGCGGAGGAGACCCGATCGCAGTTTATAGCCCAAGTCAATATTTGACTATATAATTTTGACTCCGGTGCCTGTCGCAGTACCCACTTGACTTGGAAAGTCATTGGGTCAGGTATAAAAAAAAAAAAAAGAAGTGCATTGGTAGTATGTTAGTGATAAAACCTTGGTAATAGCCTTCAGTTAGAGAGTGGGTGACGTGAAGGTGTAGCTGTGTATATGTGAGTGTGTGGTGGAATAGGAGGGAGAGGGGCAAAAAACGCTGAACGTTGTGAAAACTGAGAACAATGTTGTCGTGAGGAAAAACTTGATTTTTTTTTGGTAGGCTACGTCAGGGAGAGAATCCCGGACAAGTTAAAGCTTGCACAATTGTTTTGTTTTTTTTATGGATATTTAATTAGCTCCCCTCTTCTACTTTTACGCTGGTTTCACTTTTGCAATAAAATATTTATGACTTCCATCTTCGATGTAAAAAAAAAAATCTCCCAAAAATTACAGCTATCAAAGAATTTTTTTTTTTTTGTTATTAGTTCTACAAAAATGTCCTTTGGTTTTAAAAATTGCGGGTTAAAAATGTGAAAATAACATATTCCGTAAGATCAAAGCAGGGCTTTATAATTGCAGTCTTTCTGCGTACAAACTGTTCATCAAAGATGTTTGTCAGGTTTATAGGTTTCGAGGGCAGATCACTAGATGAATTATACATCGGAATAGGTACTGCAACGCATTAATAGGAACAGTGGCGTAGCTTGGGATTAGGGGGCCCGGGTGGCTTGACCTCTTTAAGGGCCCCTGCATTTTGACATTCGACATCATGACATGAGATAAAGGCTTAATAATTAATAGGAAAACAATCAGATACACATTAAGAGGCCTCCCTCAAGTGGGTGCCCGGAGGGATTTACATCATCCTCCCCCACGCCACTGAATAAGAAACTATCGACCCCACCTCCTGGAGGTCAAGGGTTTTGATGAAATAAGTTTGATGAAATAAGTTTGATTTAAATAGTCGCCCAACAGAAGTCATCATTAGGTAATCTTGTTTCTGAGATTTTGTTTAAAACTTCACGCCATAACGATGCGCTACACTTAGCATCTTTAGCCAAACAGTGAAAGCTAAACCTTACAAAACGTATGATGTCGACAAAAGACAAGAAACTGTCTCGCTTCAATGTATAAAATTATTTCCAGATGATAAAAAGTGTTCGAATTAACAAATCTAAAGGAACTCTCCCAACGTAAGAAAGACCTATCACAGAGTATTTGTATGGTACATCGTGTCTTGCATTGGGCATTAAAAGTTTCACACAAAATCATTTTGTTGTGAATAAGGTAAAAGAAAATATTGAATAGCAAGACACGGCATGTGCAAAAAACAAAAGCAGGCAATCTGTGGAATGTCCGACAGCAGTGGCTTCACCGAAAGATTTTCAACCACACGGTTTTAGTGAGACTTTAAAACAATTAGTCAGAACAGGACATTGCTAAGAAGCTTGCCTTTAGAAAGAATGAGCAAATTACTAAGCACAGATTAACTTGACCTCCTTACATTCAGACACACACGAGACACAGACACACGTCTTTGATTAGATAGCATTACCTGTATGACCTGATCTAAGCACTTAACCGGTACAGTGACCAGTACAGTGACCTCATTAACCTAACACACATTTAGCTATCAATCAGTTAATGACCGGGATGACCCTCACCCCCGCCCTCCCTGAGCCCGATGTTTAAAAAGGCACAGGTGGGACAATGTCCTTAAACAGGTTCATGTCGTGTAGGCAGGTGGTGGCTGAAGATGGTGGCTAAAGTCTGCACACAGTAATTAAAATACTATTTTTTCTACAAATGAAATCATAGAAATTTTACGGTAAAATAATAACACACAAAAAACTCACAGGCGCCCTGGATTATACTACGACACGGAATCATATTTAAATCGCATGTTAATAATTTTAACTCTGATTAGTCGTTGATTTTCCTGGCTGATTCAGGCAACCCATTCCATTTTCTAAACGAAGAAAGGAAGAAAGAGCACTTGTACGAATTCGTTTAAGCATATGGGATATGAAATGTACCTCTATCTTTTTTTTTTTTTTTTTTTTAATTTGTAAATTATGGTTCAGTGTTTTATGTATAATTGTTGCGTTACTTTTAATTTTTCTGTCCTGAACTAACTCTAAATTGAGTGATCTCGTAAATCGTATATAATTGTATTTTGTTATCTTGCGGATTCTTCTTCTTGGTAATAAAGACTAATGAAAGGGTTTCCCTTAGCGATATTTTTAGTTCAACCGTTTTCCTTATCCATTATTTATGATTAGCCTCATGTGTCCACCTTATTTGGTTACATTTTTTTAGCAGCAAATCACACCAGTGAATACTTAAAAAAGGTGAGCGGGGGCCTCTCTTTTTCTGGGGACCACCGACTCCACCCGAGCCCGTGGGTCTCGCTTCACCTCGTTTGACGCCCTGGTCTTGTGACGACAGTCTAGTGTCACTTTGTGACCATGGTGGCGATGGGGACGGACAAATGTCGTCTGCAAAAGCAAAGGGGACGAGATTCAACCGGAACAATACCAAACAAAATGGGCTGCCCGCTGTTTCGGGTTCACTGATAGCGCGGCCCACCTCCTGCTGACGGAGCCCATCAAGGACCCAGTTTTCATGGCGCCGACAGTCGGGGGGAGAGGTTCCACGTTTCTAACACTAAGAAATGGGGCACGGTGGACCACGAATAGAAAACTCTCTGAGATTGAGGAAAATAAGGCGTGTGTGGAAGATGATGGGAGGGGGAGGGGTGGAATAAGAAAGGGGCTTTGGGATCAATCATGAAATGTATATGCGATTCTTTCGGTAGGCTACGTGCCGATTATACAAGTGACCGTTGAGTGAATTGGGTTACTTACAAGTGCAATGACTTGAGGCTTGGACCGTACCAGTTGACATTGGGAATTGGCTGAGTAAATGTTGTAGAGAAGATTTGTTTTTCGGTGGACTACTTACAATCAGATTATTGTTCGTACAAAACATGCCAATAGATAAGGTGATTATGTATAGGATTTACAAGTACTCATTTAAGTGCATATGCAAAGGCGTGGCCGTGTAACTACTACATGGTGAGTAACTTTTATGTGTTTGTATCAGTTAATAGCTGTTATTGATATTGTTATTTAATGTTATTGTTCAAAATGTCAATTGTCTCTAACTAAAGCATAACCTATTTAAATGTTAGGAAAATGTTAACATAGTATTATGTAGGTCTTTCTTTTCTGTAAAAATAATACATTTTAGTTATTAATTATTAAAATATTCCCCATCAAAGAACTTATAGTTTTTGAGTATATGCATCTGTTCTCCTAAGTAAGGACAATGTACGAGCTAGGGATACTCGAGAAGACCAAAAGAAATAATATTACAGTATACAGAAGAGAGAAGAGAAAGTTCTCTGTTTTCTTTATTTAAGTAAGTAGCTCAGTAATATATATATGCGGATAATTCATGGAATGCTCTGTTTGCGGTGTTGGAGCATTTTATGGATGGAAATGTTAAGCACATATAACGAGATTCAATTTTTTTTCCGAATTAAAACAATCCTTTTTTTTTTTCCTTTTTTAGTATTATTGCTACACGACCTTTCATTAGCGTATTATCGTGCATGTAACCCGCGTTTTATACATGTTTTTACTAGCATACATTTAGATAAGGTGCAAGGTTTTCACAATTTATTTTACTTTAAACATAGCAAAACGAAAGATTTTGACACACCGGCGGGTCTTCATACCTAAAGTTCGCTGTGTGCTTGTGAAGTGTACATTGGAAGGCTTTATGACCATCTCATTCTAAGCCACAAGAAAACAATTAGTACCGATGCGGCAGAGAATTTTTAATTTACCATCACTCAATTGTTACAAGTAAGTAAGCCACTCAACTAGCTCGCCAGTATCGGCCATATGAAATCAATGCCTCACTAATGTATCATATTCACTGTATTCTTCCAATAAGCGAAGCATGTTGGTTGCAGCAGTTGGGTCACAGATCGACTCTTCACATGCGGGGTATATAATGGTGCGGATTGTACGATTTTTTGCAAATTTGTAAATTCTGCGGGGTATACGTGCATGCGGGTTATATGCGTATGGCCCCCCCCCCCCCCCCGGGGGGGTATATGCGCGAATATACGGTATCACTATTTTTGTGAAAGTCCTTTTAAACTCTGTGATGTTTTAGAAACGCTGAATAGTCGATGCGAACTTCTTTGGGTGATGTTCATATATGTTTGTATTTTTAAATTGTAAATATAAAGTATCGGACATGTTATAAAATAGGAGAAAGTTAAGTTAGTGTTTCCTCCCCCCCCCCCCCCCCCCCCACATCTCGAATACTCATAAGCAATCAACACTAATTGACGATAATTTGGGGATCAACTATTACTTTGGCTTTGTCATCGACAGTGAATAATTGTGCAAACCTTCAACTTGATCAGAGAATAGGAAGTAGGAGAAAACTCGTGTACAAGATTTGTGCCAGATAAATAGTTGTTAATAGGTAATAAAAACATTTTTCCTTGTTCTAAATACTGCAACAGTTTTTCTTAACAGTTAGGAGAAAACCTAATTAGAGTTTTAAATTCCAGGTCATGTTTATCTACGTGATATTTATTTAAGCTAACATTTCTTGATCATTTAAATTTTAATAACCTATTTCGCGTCAAACATTCATCAGACATTTTCAATGAAATCGTAATCTAGTGTAGCAGTGAGTGACATATTCTACAATTTGCAAACCTTAACTGAATATCTTTATCGTCTTGTAATGAATGAATGTTTGCTTGTCATATTCAAAACCTCAATAGTGACTGATGAGAATTATAGATGGTTTCAATGATATCTATGTACTTTTAAAGACCCTATTAAACACTCTACAACAACAAAGATGTAGGGCGAAAAACGCTCATTGAGAAAAAGTAGGCACCCAGCTGGGGTAAGATAAAGTAAAATTATCGCATATTGCATTTCGTCTTACGAGATCTGCATATATCTGGCTAGAAATACATAAGCAGTGGCGTGTCTGACTAGTTATTTTCATGAGGTTACATTGTTAAAATGCACGCTGTATTAGCTTTGAACTATTCGGTTCTAAACTATTTGTCTTATCTTTTGAAGCGTCTTACGTCTCTAAAATGTTTTAGACTTCGCAATTTATTTCAGTGGTATTGTGACAAATGCCGGCTAACATGTACATGTTAAAACGACACTTTAAAAAAAATTAAAACATTATAATTAAAGTGTTAGACCAGTTAAAGGTCGACGACATCGCGAGTTAATTGTAAGGTCCTCATTTTATCTTCTGGTCACATTTTTAAGATAGAGCCCCCATTGGCTCCCCCCACCCCATCCCGTTCCCAACCCGTCAACCTCACGTCGTATGGGACAGTGGAGCAATGCAATATTTCAGCGGACTGTCACTTTGTTAAATTGCTAGGTATTTCTTCTTGTCATTTTAAGGAAGAGCGTTTTAGGGTTTTACTTTTTTTTACTCTCATTTCTCCAAAGCATTTATCTCTTATCTCAGAAAGGAAACTGTCACAGGTATTGGTTCAAATCTCTTGCTTGAGTTAGGAACGCGGTCTAGTGTGCACCAACATCACCTAATTAGTTTTACTCTAGGCTGGCTCCACCCACCTGATCACATCATCTAATTAGTATGACTCTAGCCTGGCTCCACCCACAACTTGACTTGACATCGTGGAGTTAGAGAGTAGGAGAATACAGACGTTGTTGTATGTAAGCAATCAACATTTTAAATCAGACACAAACCTTACCTCAACGGGGTTTGAAACCAGGACCATTTAGTTGACAGTTGCGCGCTACCAAAACAACCAACCCACTTTTTTATTTCCTAACCAAAAGATGAAATGTATTTATTATTCAAACTTTATTGTAACAAGGTCTTTCGTAGTATACACACACACTTAGAGAAGAGAAAGAGACACACACAGGGACAGGGACAAAGAAAGAGAGAGACAGAAAAAGAGACACAGAGGTAGACAGAGAGATAGATATATATATACATATATATATATATATATATATATATATATATATATATATATATATATATATAAGAGAAAGAAATAGAGAGACACACACACACACAGACATGCAGAGAGAGACAGACAGAGATACAGAGAGAGACAATTAGAGAGACAGACAGAGAGAAAGAGAGAGACAGAGATACAGAGAGAGACAATTAGAGAGACAGACAGAGAGAAAGAAAGAGAGAGACAGAGATAAAGAGAAAGAAAGAGAGAGATACTACTACAGCTACTAATCGCAGTGCACGTTTCCTTCGAGACCCACACCCTGATCGTTACAGCACAAACGACAAGGCAGCGAATGGCAGGGGGAAGAATTAAGCGAGGAATTAAACAGATTACTACGTCCTAATCTTCAAGGAACGAAATCTCGTACGGTAAAATTAACCCACACCTCGAGTCAACTGTCTGCTCCATTGTCTGTCTTAACAACTCGAGTCTCTGGGATTTGGCCACGGTTGGTGCAACTGTAAACTCAAATCTATGTTTATTATCTAGATCTATATCGAAGCCTGTATAATAGTGAGATAACGCTTGTAGATCTAGTTAATATAGGAGCATGAGTGTTATTCATAATAAGAGATGTACGACCATACATGTAGACCTTAAGCCAAAGAAAGTATTTGCAGCTTTACCTTTTTGGTACACTATTTTGGATTAGCCAAACCATGTGCTGATCTATCTATCTATCTATCTATCTATCTATCTATCTATCTATCTATCTATCTATCTATCTATCTATCTATCTATCTGTCTATCTGTCTGTCTATCTATCTATCTATCTATCTATCTATCCATCTATCCATCCATCCATCCATATCCATCCATCCATCCATCCATCCGCCCATCGTATTAACGTAAATGTACAATATTGGTTGGATCTTATAGCTGTATTTAGACATTATCAAAAAATATCCACCTAGTGTTTCTTGTTGTTCATGCATAATCAAATGTTCTTGAGTTCCTTAAATGTACATCTAAAACACTTGATGCCTGGTGTGCAATGACTTACTTAGAGTAGCTCCTCTCTCTGAAATTTTGAAAATTTTTTTTTTTATTTTTCTGCTCTACTTTTCAAAACGATGTTCTAATTGTGGACTCATTAGTCTCTAGTTGAACTGGTTACTTTTAGCTCAAAACACTGGGGTGCTTATCGCTCTGTTAACGTCTATAGAAGGAAGGGGCGCCATAAAGCTCGTTTGTTGGTGATGGAGGCAAAAACGATTGAAAGGACATAAGGGAACAGAGCAGCACGTTTACTCGTCAGATATCTCCATTGGGCTTTGGATCAGGAGCAACACTAAATGGAGGAGAGGGATACACAATGGTGCGACCTGGTTCAATATTGTCAGTCACTCTTTTAGGCTCATTTCCATTTTGCTCCCCTCTTTAAAATTCGTGTCTCCATTCAGGTCTCTGAATTTTATAGACTCTCCATCTACCGCACCCCACCTGACACCCACTCCTTCTATAAATAGAATCCAACGATCTAGTTCAAACGTGGTCGGGGCTTATACTATAGTAACAACTAAATAGTCACTGAAAATTGTGTCAATAAAATAGTCACTGAAAATTGTGTCAATAAAATAGTCACTAGAAAGTATGTCAATTGTAAACGTCACAGAACAATACATTTTTTTTCTTTTCTTTTTTTTTTTTTAAACTTCCAACATTCCTGATTGTGTTAGCGTTCACTTTCATGTATGTGCCTGATTGTGTTAGCGTTCACTTTCATGTATGTGCCTGATTGTGTTAGCGTTCACTTTCATGTATGTGCCTGATTTTGTTAGCGTTCACTTTTATGTATGTGCCTGATTGTGTTAGCGTTCACTTTCATGTATGTGCCTGATTGTGTTAGCGTTCACTTTCATGTATGTGCCTGATTGTGTTAGCGTTCACTTTCATGTATGTTCCTGCAATGAAAACTAAAACAAATCCGACATCTAACACAGAATACTAATTGTTTGTAAATAGAATTAGACGAAAATCTAGACGAATTAATTTGTAATTATACTATAGTCAAAGTCGATGGAATTGTGATTGCGATCTACAGTGACAGATTTTTCCAAGGCTTTTGACAAAGTTCACCACCATAGTTTGCTTAAGAAATAAAAATATTTCGGCATTAATGGTCCACTGCATCAGTGGATTAAAGATTTTCTGATAGGGAGAGAACAAACTGTAATAATAAATGGCTCTAAATCAACACCAATAACAGTAAACTCAGGTGTACCTCAAGGAACAGTCTTGGGTCCACTACTATTTTTAATTTACATAAATGATTTACCAAATTGCATTAGTTCAGGAACAAAAGTCAGATTATTTGCAGATGATTGCATAATATATAGAACAATAAAAACAACACAAGACACAGATATTTAACCTTGGTTAGGCCAATAATAGAATATGCATCCACCGTTTGGGACCCCTCAACTCAAGAAAACATAAAGAAACTGGAACAAACACAAAATAGAGCAGTAAGATTCACAACAAACGAATATTCACATTTGACTAGAGTAACACCATTAGTAAAATCACTAAATTTAGAAAGCCTTCAGGACAGAAGACTCAAAAGTAAAGTAGCAATTATACATAAAACACTGAACCATAATCTTCAAATACAAAAACAAAACTTAATAAAATACTCTGAAAGACACAAAAATAAAGGCACATTCCTCGTCCCCTATGCTAGGACAAATTTGTACAAATGCTCCTTCTTCCCTAGTGCTATTAGAGCATGGAATGGGTTGCCTGAGCTAGCCAGAAAAACCAGTGACTTGGCAGAATTTAAGTCATTGGTTAATATGCATGACTAAATGCATGACGCGTAGGACGTAATCATCTTCTTTTTTGAAGTAACGTCTGTATTATTTAAGATTAAGATTAAGATGAAAAGCTCATCAGCTTCTGTATCCGACGGTCAACAGGGGTCTCATGCGGCCATCAACTGCTTTTAATTCCTTAATGTATGTCATGTACCCTTTAGAGCTGCGTTGACCCAGGGGTCAAAAAGTGAAAAATTTCAGTCTTCATTAGGATTCGAGCTCCAGACCCTTAGGTTCGGAAGCCAAGCGCTTTACCACTTCGAAATTGACCAATACAGCCATCGACATTGTTTTAGTTGGAACGTTAGCAAATTGGTAAGAAATCCAACATTAAACAGGAATACCCTACATGGATATAGTTGACTAATAGATGGGAAATACGTGGGGACAATTGAAGAGACTTGCCCTGAACCGAGACTCCCGGAGGAATATGGTTGGTGGATTAAGCCCCAGTCATGAGGATGATGAATTTTTGTGAATTTGTTATGATAAATAATTTGAAATATGGCATTATGTATTCAAGTCACTATTTCACCCAAAACATGAAAAGAAAAAAAACATCATAAAGATGCCAACACTAGTTTCAACTCTGGAGAACATGTACTCTACTTACCCATACATTTATATATATATACATTATCCCTACATAAACTTTGGTGTACGGATTATAATTTGGGAACCCTTTCGTTAAAGCCCCTGCTGCTTATTTGTACTGTAATACAATACTGTCCACGACACACCCATCCCTCCACCAGCCCAACCCCCTTAACTCCTCCCTGTTCCATTGTTCCCAAACAGACAGAGCACATAGAGTGTGTTCAATGCAGACAGGTTGAACACACGCAATCTGGATCTACAACTCGATCGAGATCTATACCGTGTTTGCTCTTGCTTTGTGCTTGTGTGTATGCGTGAGTGCGTGTGTGTATGTGTCTGCCGATCCGACGGGCAGAGTCTAAATTCATCTGATGCTATTTGTCTAAGTATTTAGCGCGCGGATTTGAGCGATTTTGTCTATTCCGATGTGGTATCCAAAAAAAAAAAAAATTCATGCAACGTTTGCGTATGTCTGTAGGTGTCTAGGTCTTAGTGTAATTAGAGGTGCGCAAACTCGTTTTCACGTGATATGCAAGTGACTTTTCAGAATTTTGTCGTCTGAAATGTTATACAAAAGTCTATCATGTCATTCATTCTTTGCTTTTGATACTGGCTATAAAAAAAAGTTAATCCCAAAGTAAATTTAGTAAATCGTTGTCATGGTTGAAATTTTGAGATCACACTGCCAGTGTACAAGAACATCCAACTAGAATTGTTTTTTTTAACTTTGGTCTACGCCAATACTAGACGTCTAGAAGATGATTGGATTCCTCCTCAACTTAGGAAGAAAACTTAAGAAAACATGAACAGACTCAAAACAGAGCCGTAATATCTAGAACAAATGAATATTTATATTGAACTAGAGTAACACCATTATTAAAATAAATAAAATTAAAGACATATCAGACAGAGGACTTAATAAAGTAAGTACAGAAAATACATTGAACCATAACCTACAAAGCAAAACCTAATAAAAATATTCATAAAGACAAAAAGATATAGGTTACACCATGGGCGTAGACAGGATTTTTTTTTATCGTGGGTTGGGGGATTGTAACCTCTATTGGCCACGCTCTTGGAATTAGGTGACTGTAGTTTGCTTTAGATTTTATATCGAAAAGAGAAATTTTGACATCAAAATCATATGTTGGGGGGTTTTAAACTAAAAAAAATCTCTGGAATTTTTAATAATAATAATAATGATAATAATAATCTTTATTATCCGTATGGAAATTTATCTTACAATTTGTGCATTACACCAAACAACAAATTCAAACCCCCCTTAGCTACGTTCATAGAATTTAGTGACTGTAGTTTGCTTTAGAATACTAATGAAGAGAGAAGTTTTCCACCCCAAAAGTCTTTGTAGGGGGATTATAAACTCAAAACCACCTGTAGGGATTTTAGACTTTTAAAAATCCCTAGGCTAGACTTCTACAATTTTAAGTGGTTAATTTGCTTTTTTTTTATATTGAAGAGGTATTTTTTTTAGCATCAAACACTTTGAAAGAGGGGGGGGGGTAAATGCAAAACCCCCTTTATGTATGCTCATAGCATTTTGAGTATGTACTTTGCTTTTTTTTTATATATTGAAAAGGTATTTTTTGGCATCAAACCCCGCTGAAGAGGGTTTAAACTCAAAAACCCCCCTACGCTACTCTCATAGAATTTTAAGTAACTTGCTATTATTTATATTGAAGAGGTAATTTTGACTTTAAACCCAGCTGAAGATGGTTTAAACCTAAAACCTCTTTGGCTACGCTCATAGAATTTTTGTGCGTGTAATTTGCTTTTTTTTATATTAAAGAGGTATTTTCTAGCTTCAAACCTGCTGGAGGGCGTTAAAACTCAAACACAGTTTGGCTACGCTCATAGAATTTTAAGTATTTAATTTTCTATTTTTATATGAAAGAGGTCGTTATTAGCTTCTAACCCCGATGGGAAAGTGGGGGGGGGGGGGGGTACACGAAGCTCCTCTTGGCTACGCTCATAAAATCTGGTGACTGAAAAATGGATAGTCATATATTGAAGAGGGGGTTTTATCGTTAATTTCGGAGGGGTTTTAAAATCAAAATCTTCCTTAGCTATACCCTTGGAATATGGGGTTTGTCGTTTGCGTTATTATAATTTTTTCTTTTTAGTTTTATAGAAGAGGGGGATTCAACTGCAAAACCGCCTGGTAGGTGGTTTTAAAGTCAAAACCCCCTTTGATGCGCTGGAACAAGTGATAGTTTAGTATCAAAATCTCATCTAAAATAAACAAAATGGCATTACAGCATATAATAACTATATAAGGGGACTAAACCCTACTAAATTAGCAATATATGTGAATACTGATGTATTAATTTTCCTTTTTTGGTATCAAACAAAATAATTAAATATCAGTATTTAATTCAATAGTTGGCTATTTGTTTTCATTGATTTATGTCTTGTCTATGCCGATGTGCAAAGTTTCAGCTTGATCCGAGAATGGTTTTGGCAGAAATAACGTGTAAACACTTTTTACCAGTTTTCAAAGGGCTTCAAACCCAAAATATTAGTTCAAATAACAAACTCTTTACCTCTTGACCACCAGAGAATTCAAGTAATGTCAGGCATATCTGTATAAACAAATATGCACTCAAAAAAGTATGCACGGAGCTCAAATAAGCTTTTACTGCTGCCAAATTAATTTTTTTTTCATTCCGAAACAGGCTTTACAATAGGCTCTATTAATAGGAACTTCTTTGTAAACGATGCTAAAACGAGTCTCTGAAACATAAAGTTAGTCAACCAAAATAACATCACCAAGGACACGGAGACAGGTATTGTTTTATTCTGACAGACATAAGTGTAATGTGCTTTTCAACTGGCATACAAATGTTGACATTTATGACACTCTTGAGTTTTTTGTTTATTTGTTTTGTTAATTATCTCCAGGCATGATTACACACAAAACAATGTTTATTATTTATCTACGTTAGGTACATTGGACCTGCCCATCCCCCCGTCTTTAATCTCTAATGCTTAAAAACATGTCCTCAAGTTACTGTTGAATCTAATATATAAAGTAGAATGTTAGGTATATGTATGTCTTTCATAGACATCAAAACCGCTGAATCAATCTTGATGAAACTTGACATGAACGTTCCTTAGATAATAGCGGTGATCTTAGGAGATGTCAAGTTGTCCTACAACAAGAGAGTTTACTAGGTTTAATACGGCATCTTGACATAGATAGTAAACATTTATAATAATACAAATTCAAAACATAGTGAAAAAATCCGCTCTGAACGTTCGTTTCCTCTGTCTCTGGTTCGAACCCAGCCCGTTGACACACCCCGACGTAGTTTTGTGATACGATGTAATAATCGTCAGCTCTGGAGTAACATCCAAAACCTGTAAAACATTCAAGCTTGATCTTACATATTCCGAACTTTGATCAGTTTGATATAAAGTTTGTACCTAAACGTTAAATGAACTCTTCATAATTAAATGAGTTATTGTTTTGCTTAACTGATGAATTAGTGTCCACCGCAGACGCTTGACTCTTAAAAAAGGATTCTATGAATTTAATTTTAGTGAGAACATTATGTCAAAATCGTATATATATACTTAGTTGCCTTTAAACGAACTGTAACCATAGACAATGTTGTTTTTTTATTAGATTATATCAACTGACTCCGTCAGTTTGTCTGGTAAAAAATTGTACACGTTATTTCTGCCACACCCAATCTCGGATCACATCTTGCACAATTATTTCATTAACCTCACAAAAGAAAAATGAATTTTAAAAAATAGCCAATTAGTTAATTACCTATTGGTAATTAATTTTTTTGTTTGGCATCTCGAACAAGAGAAAAAAAAGGTACTTGACCGGTAAGGTGGTATAAGTTGAATTAATCCCCTTTATACTTTAGAGAGAAAAGATTGAAACTAACAATAGATAGCTACAAAACCTTTTTTCTAGCACTTCCCTGGCTTATTGGCTGTTGTATTACCTTGAAGAGACTGACAATAAATGACAAAGATTTTTTTCCTTGGCACAGTCTGCAAATAGCTGGCTGGAAGAAGAAGAAAAAAAACAACACATCAACGTGGTTCATAATTTATGCTAAGTGTATGCAAAGTGTATGCTAAGTGTATGCTAGAGGTGTACAGTTTTCAGTTATTGTTTTTTTTTACTTATATCAAAACCAAGCAAAGTGGTTAGTCTGTACAAAATGAACAGTAGATTCTAGTTGTTAGTTAAATAATGTTCATTGACAAATGTAAACGCTTTGCGATATTCATGTACCAGGGTAGACTCAGCCGCGTTCTTTGATGCGCTGACGAAATGATGGTTGAAAATGATTTGTTGAAACTCCTAGACGTTGAAACATGGAATCAGATTGGGCTTCCAGCACGATGAATTCTCAGCCCACTGTCTCATGTTATTTTGAGTTTATGCTAGACAAAGGCATAGAAAAATAAATGTCTTGCACCAAAGTACCTGATATACCATCGCTATATGTTGAGATTTAATATGACTCAAACTGTTCGACATTAATACAACGGTATGTAATTGTTGCGTAAGTTTCACGTGATTTATTTTCATGTTTGTTTACAACTATTTTTACTTTTTTTTCCCCCTAAGCTTCTCAAAAACTGATTCTAGAGCAGTAGAACCAAATAATGTCAGCCGTGTTCATTTAGAAGAAACTGGGCGAATTATTAGGTTAACGTTAATTGAATAAATCTTTGATGGCAGAGGTTTAATTAAGGTTACGTTTTCTCTATAGATCAAAGTAATTTATTTGCATATAATGTAACATATGTTTGTTTCTGTGTAGTAATTTGTTGACATAATGGCCAAGAGTCTACAACAACCAACTCCTGCTTGTCTTCTATTAAGTAATTTCTATCTAAATTCCCATTCGTTATCGATATTAACGCTTGACACTTTCAGTTAGAAAGTTTAGTGAGTTATCACTTGACTACCTTGCGAAACAAGACTGTGGCGAAATTAGGGCACTGTATAACATTAGGCCAGCATGTAAAATTAGGGCACTGTATTGCATTAGGCCAGCAGGTAAAATTAAGGTACTGTATAGCATTAGGTCAGCAGGTAAATTTAGGGCACTGTATAACATTAGGTCAACAGGTAAATTTAGGGCACCGTATAACATTAGGTCAACAGGTAAATTTAGGGCACTGTATAGCATTAGGTCAGCAGGTAAAATTAGGGCACTAGAAAATGTTGTGGCACTAAACGAATTTAGGGTGATACCATAAGAATATGTCACCTGACTACATAAATACTAAAGTTTTGTCAATACACAATACATCGAATGCTTCTTCAGAAGATTATTTCATCGTACGGTTTAGAAGACCTCCCGCAGTAAAGTTCCCCTTCCAGACCTTGCGATCTATATGCAGATGATGTTAAGGTCGTCTGTTTCTTTGGCCAACGGTTTTCATGTGGTCAGCATAACGATCTTTATTTTCCCCTACTAAAGTCAGGCACCCATTAGAGTTGGGTAGACTCAGGGGCTAACTAAAAATCTCGAAATTCAAAATCCCAGTTTTTTTTTTTAATTGAGATTCGAGCTTAGCACCCCAGATTTGGACGCCTAGTGCTTAGCCAGTCGGTCAACGCGCTCCAGACCTCCCGAAGGCCAACGTTGAATTGCGGCGGGCAGTGTTCGAACATGTGACCATGGAGACGACTGTCACGTTGTTGCTTGACCACATAACCAGTCAGTCACACAGCCTATAAGCAACGGCACTACATACATTTTAGGCTTCAATGAGAGAAGAGCACGCAAGAAAGAAAAAAAAATCACTCAGAATTTTGTTATTAAAGATTTCTGGCCGCCTTCCAATCTATTTTTCTCCTAAGAATATTGAATAAGAATGTAAATGCAGCTAAAGCAGCTAACTTAAAAGTCTACACTGAATAAACTCCAAAGCTATTTAAAATGAAACAACAAGACTACTAGAAATAGGATCACTCCGTGCTGTAGATGAGAAATTGAAAGAAAAGATAGAGCCATTTTCTTTCCTATTCTTCTGTGTACTTATCTCTCTGGAGTCGGATCAAGTTGACAAAGGCGCCCAGCTTTGGTAATCAGCGCAAATAACCGCATGGGGTGCTTTTTCACTCCTGGGCCAACGGGGCGCCGTTTCCCACTTGACACTTCGGTTTGCACACTCCAACGCTCACTTAAAAGGAGATTCGTCTTTTGATTTCACCTCCATGGCCCTCTACCGTTTACTATAAAATAGGCTTACAAAAATAATGACATAAGATCTTATTTGTTGAAACTTTGAATTCCAAAAGTCAAACATACGCTGTGACTTATTTAAAAACCTACGTAATCTTTTTGTTAGTCTGTTTAAATGCGACGTCCTCTGCACTATTTCATTAAATACTCTTCTACTATATATTTTAAATCGATTGATTTTAATGTTTTACAAATCTAGGGATGATTTCCAGTCTTCAAAGAGCCGTGCCGAAACCTAAAGCAACCTTAACCAAACGAAATGAAAGGGCGCTTCACCGACGCCTCTTCCCAAAGGTCTCCCATCAACTAAATGATCATTAAATCACATCATTTTTGTAGAATCACTGCACCTTTGAGTGAAAGTTTGGAGGCTAAGCTCCAAGAAGTTGTCCAATGTATTCCTAGATTGTACATCCACATGCCTTCTTGAGAAACATCATGGCGGATAAAACTGGAATTTGAAAGTCTTCCCTACCAGGTACTGACGCAGCTCAAGGAACACTTGCCTATTGATTTCCCGTTACGGACATTTTTGACGAGGGCGCCACGATAAAGTTGGCTATGAATAGTTATCTATTTCTACCCCAATCCAGAATTCAGCGGTAGAGATTACTAATATTTCAGTTTTAAAGAGATTGGATGATATCTTTGCTTTATGCCCTAGGAGAAATAGACAAAATAAAACTAAAACAAAAGAGAACAATAGAAAAACAAAACTGCTTACTCGATCAGATTTAAAGTAAAAAATTTAAAAGTTGGTCAATCATTTTTTTATGTGCATATATTATGATGAATTAAATTTGTTACTTTAATAATAATAATAATAATAATAATAATAATAATAATAATCTTTATTGTCTGTAAGGAAATTTGTCTTACAATTTGTGCAAACAAAACATTGTAACTATAAAAAAAGTTACATTCACACCCGACTCGCTCATAATTTAGATGTAAAAAGTTTAAATCAGATTGTTTCTATTTAATGATTTGATTGCCAGAGGAACAAAAGAGTGTTTGTGTCTTTGCTATCGGTGTCTTGTATCTCTTTTGTGATAGTAAAATCACAAAATCCTGATTTAAAGGGTGATTTCTTATTTCTGGAATCTCTTTACTTTATCTTGCACCCGTGCCCTGCATTTTGTAAGGTTGTCTTGATAAAATTATATATATTATAAAATATATCTCTGCAAACTAGGGCACTATGGAAAAAGTAAAATTCCATAACTTGCACATTACATAGGTTAGAAAGATAAAACTTATTTTCAATTGAGAAGAGCGCACCTACAATAAGAAAATGCGCCTGTGTCCTTCAGTTGAATGAAACAAGAGACATCACTGCATTCCACGGGCCATTGGCACTCAAGTAGCGCACACACTCACTTTAGCATGGTCTCACATGCACACACACGCATCTTCAAAAGTACACATATACACAATATATTCACACATACGCATCTATACATCATTTTTAACAGGGGAATAGTAGTAGATATGAAAGCTAGACTATTTTGTTTTTTAATGTTTTACACTTGTTCTCTAAGTCGTCTGCAGCGAATGCCTCACAAGGGAAATAATCCAGCAGTGGACGTTTTCCAAAATCCTAGCAGACAATTTGTAGGCCTTGTTAAACAATAACCAAAAGAAAAAAGATTCTCCTCTTGGACTGTAATTAGTTGCAAACGTTTGTCCGATAAGTCAGTGTCACCGTGGTCAGTGTCACATTTTTTATTCTCAACAGACAACGTGACAGATGTAGACATGTAGCCTCCCCTGAAAAGTCACGTTGAGTCACGAGACATTTTAACCCTTCCTCTTATATATGTTTTCTTATTGCTGTTAACTCCGCCTCCTCCTCCTCTCTCTCTCTCTCTCTCTCTTTCTCTCTCTCTTCTAATCTCATGCACACAGACGCACACAAATTTACCTGTATACAATTTCACTTGATCTAGTTAAATTAATTCCCTTGGTGGTTTCTATTTGTGTTGAATTTTGTTTGATATTATGTTGGGACGTGTGGCCGAGTGATCCAAATCGATTGTCTTCTTAAGTGAGGGGAACTAGTTCCAGTCCAAGTGTCGACTAGAAATTTATAGTTTGAGACTTAGGCCTACTAGAGGTAGCATTGAAACGTTCCCACACAAGCCCCCTTCCCGATCTTTAAATATTCTTAAACGAGATAAAAAAAAAAATATGTGTGCTATTTTCTAAAATATATGTTGCAAATTTTTGTTGATATTGTTAGTTCATTTTAACATTTGAATCATTTTTTTTTTCTGTCTCTATTTTCTAAATATCAACAGAAGTTCTTCCTAATTTGAGGATGTGGCTATTTGTTTATGTCCATAATTTCTACATTAATGCTGTACATAATATGACTAGTTTAACTCTCTCATGTCTGCATATTATATCATACATAAATTTCCTAACGTTCCTCACAAAGGCAATGATCCAGTAGTGGACGTTTATCGAAACACGCAGACGGATTGTGGGCATTGTTAAACAATAACCAAAAGAAAAAAAAAATCAATCATGGTGTATCTACATAGTGTCCACATAACAATTGTTTGTATCTACTGTTAAAACATTAATGGTTTTATATTTTATATATTTTTAGTGAATAACTGTTTTAAACTTATGTCATTATATTAATGATGCCAAGTCCGGATTTACCTATTGGCATTACACGATTTAGCTTAATGGCTCCCAAGAAATATTTAGCACTGAAATATTATATCTGTACTTTATATTAAAAAGTGCCCCAAGGTATATTTCAAATAGCTTAGGACCTTATGACTATGTAAGTCTAAATGCGGCACTGATGATGATTTTATTCTTATTTGCAATTATATTAATAAATGTTTTGTATGCCCACATAATACTATTTTCCCTTCACGATTCCCACATTTCGTATCAGTTTCAGATCTATCACAGTCAATAAATACTGAAACAGGGCTTGCCCAACATTCTGAGACCACCAAATAGTATTTGGGATTGCCACACTGTATTATATAAGAAGAAGATTTCTACAATAATATATCTCCTTAATTCCACAGATAATGAAAGTTTTTCTTTTTGTTTTTTTAAAGTTGCTCTAATATAATAAAAAAAAAAGTTTATGATCTTTATTTCCTAAATTCATGATGTGCTACCTTTTCCCTAGCTGTTATGAAACGAAAGTGAAAACTCTAAAACAGGTAAGTGTGATCATTAAAACTGGGCAGTCTGGTCAAGTTTAGAGGCATGTAAAGCGAGTGTCAAACTAAAGAATGCGCTGAGCTTGTTGACAAGGTGTCTGGAACTTTCCCCTGGTCTATTTTTTGTTTTATTCAGAATTCTCTGTCATCCAGACCTCACCCACTTCACATGGAAACATTTCATCTCTCTCTTTTTTACTTTGTTTTCTTCACCTTTGGACGTCTTTTGGTGATATTGTTAGACGTCCAGACCATTCTGGCCTATTCATGTATTATTTTTTTACAAAGCCTCTATTCAAGTCACTTCTTCATAGAGGGTAGGCGAACAGCTGATCTCAAAAACGGCTCCAACGAATTTCCTAGAAATGTAACTGTTGCTGTATATCACTGCGAAAAGAATTACTAGCTCGTTGGCCACACGAGTAATATTCTAGTTTGACCAATAATTTTTCAAAGTAAAAATATATAAATGAAAATTTGGCTGAAGACTAAATCTAGGTCTAGGTCCTACATCGGTTTTTAAAGGACTATCGCGTTCTTGAAGGTCTAGGCTTTATTGATTCAAGAGTTACTGTTCAGGACTATTTTGCACATTTTCTTTAAGTCTAGATCTAAATGCGTATCATTGGAATATTAAAAGGTGTACTAAATCTATACATTCGCTTAACCCAAGACTTTTTTCTCGGGGAGAACTTCTGTGGCCCATAATAGCTCTTATTTTTCAACGTGCTTCAATCAGTCATTCCATCATGTCTTATTATTTCACAAACTTCCTATTCAAAATTCGCACAATTATTCATTGACATTACATTAATGCATCGAAAAATTAACCCATTAGTTAATCAATTAGTCATAATTCATTAAATCTTTCTAACATTTTCTCTCTTCTGTCACTCTTTTTTTTTATTTTACCTACATCACCTATACACTACCTCACTCTCTCACTTTCTCTCTCTCTCACTCTCTCTCTCTCACTCACTCTCTCTCTCACTCTCTCTCTCTCTCTCACTCTCTCTCTCACTCTCTCTCTCTCACTCTCTCACTCTCACTCTTTCTCTCTCACTCTCTCTCTCACTCTCTCTCTCTCTCACTCTCACTCTCTCACTCTCTCTCTCACTCCCTCTCTCACTCTCTCTCTTTCTCTCTCTCTCTCTCTCTCACACACACATATTCCCTTTAACGTTTCTGTTTCAGCGAAGAAAGATTTAAAATTACGTACAATCCCAAATACTATTTGGTGGTCAGAGAATGTTGGGCACTCCCTGTTTCAGTATTTATTGACAGTGATAGATCTTAAACTGATACCAAATGTTCTAGTAATTCCCAGTGCAGTCTGCTTGCAGTGTACCACGTACTAAATGTACAGAAAGAGAATTTCAAAACAGCATTTCAACTTTATCGGATTAAAAAGGGTTGAGGATTGTTAAACCCCACTCTAAGAACTAGCCACAACTATCATATTAAAGTGGATAAATTTAGTTCATAATTCTTAAACACGAAAGACAAACGTAACCACAAGTAAATAATTAATTGTAGTACTAATAATTAAAATTCAAGAGATTATTATACAAAGATAGGATAATAACTCCAGGAGGTCTAAAAGAAACCCATTGTCATCTCAGGCTTCATCCATCCACTTGGTATTTAGAATCATCCCCCCCCCCCCCCCCCCCAGGTTTATATCTAAGAAAATAGACTACAACACTCCCATCTCCCTTTCATGGCTCACCCTAAACATTTTATTTTTCTGTCTCTAGAATAAACAACATTTGGTTTGAACTACTTTAAACTATATATTTCCTTAACTCTTTCTGTCCTAATCGACGATACCATCGTTTATTTGACCTCAATAAATTAAATTAATGTTTAATTTTTTAAAAATGACTTTGTGTTATATAAAAAGAGCATGCATTTCCCTTTAATTCTATACCTGGACAACATTTTCTGATAAAAAACAACAACGCTATTGAAGCCCAATCATAACAGGGGTAGTGAGATAGTAATGAGCAAAATGAAGAATTCCTTCAGAAAGTTTAAAACTAATTACGAGAGAAAAAGTTAATGCCTAGTTTTTGGTATCCCTTTTTTCTAATCTGACGCCTCGTGTTTGAAAGACCCGATGTTTTATGTTTTGTTCATTTTGTTCGGTATATTATTCACTACTCTATTCTCTACCCCTGCAATAGTAAATCTTCATTGACCTTTCAGGAGCATATAATGAAACTAATTTGTCAGTTTTCTTTTTTAAGCGTCACAATTTGGGGGGAAACAATCCGCATTTTTTTTTGTTTATTAATTTGAAAAACAAAACAAAACAACAACAGCACGCTTTTTATGCGTCTGATAAATAAGACCAGCCCTTGTCACGTGGCTAGACAGTCTTTGTTCATTGCGACCTAATTATGTGCACTTTATTACGTTTTATTCAAATAATACAATAAATCAAAAGATGTTAAGAAACAGGATTCAATATATAGATCTATACATTACTGAACCGCTTTATTTATCATGACGTAGTAAGTACAATCGACAATGCTTCCAACAACTATCAGTCAAAAAAATTTCCTTACAGGTAAAGTTCATAACCTCATTCTAAAGCATGCATTAAAAATTTTCACATTTATATGTCAATGACCAAAACTCAAAACATAGTAATTAGAAAATCTTCGAAACATTATTGTAACAAAATCTGAAAAAATTCTAGAGAATGTATCTATAAATGGAGACAGTACATTCAGACTTCATTGTTGTAACACTATGACTGATGGGCCATTAAGGAAACTATAAATTACTAGATGCCAGTATGTTGCTAATTAAAGATTTTAAAAAAATACTTCGAGGAATAAAAAATATTTAAGTCATTTGAGCCTTTACTTAATTTTATAATGGACTCAATAAAAATAGTTTTTTTCTCTTCAAAACAAACAAACATTAGGCTATACTATTTGATTCGGTATAATATTTTTAAAAAATCCAGTCTTGCAAAAGTTACTATTCGTTCATTTAAAACAACAGACTTCTTTAGACGAATAGTTTTAAACAATTGCTGTTTTCTATTGTCTGATATCTCTTATGTGGACATTTCGACAGGAACACATTTTTATTTAAAATTAGCGCAACCTTCATGTCTATGGCATACTCACAACGCTATTGTCCAGTCACTTTTTATGGACCGTTAGGGGGCAGGGGTATATGGGAGAAGTTTTTCCGTCTTGCTTTAAGGCCAGGCGCTCAGTAAACATAACTCTGGTGTCGAACTAGAGCCCCCTTCATAGATAGCCAAGCCCCCTTGATAGGTAGCCAAGACCCCTTGATAGGTAGCCAAGCCTCCATGATAGGTAGCCAAGGTCCCTTTGATAGGTAGCCAAGGTCCAATTGATAGGTAGCCAAGGTCTCTTGATAGAAAGTCATGCCCCCTTGATAGGTATCCAAGCCTCCTTGATAGGTAGCCAAGCCTATTTATAGGTAGCCAAGCCCCCTTAATAGGTAACCAAGCGGCCATGCATACCACATTTCTTTATCCAGACATCTAGAATAGTATCATCATTGTATTACTTAAACTTTGGTGAGACATGTCCCTGGGACTTTCAGTCAATAGTGTTGCTAGACTAGAATAGAATAAATTAGTTTAATTAGTTGATCAAAGTTTGTTCGATTTGTTTAAAAAAAAAAAGTATTGGGAATACAAAAAGGTTAATTTTCTTAAAAATACATTATTAACCAAAGTAGCTGTGTTCCTTTGTTCCCTCTTCTTGTCCAACTATCTACTTTTCTACATCTTTTAAAAAAGGTAATAAATAACAATAATACACGGATTCGAAACTTTGGCCCTACAATACACTATCACTTTGAAGGCCATCATTCCCTTTGAGCACTGAAGTAAATTCTTGTTTCAGAAGATATTTAAAAAATAATAGACTGCTACCTTCGTTTTCCCTTTTTTTGTTCCTGATTACCTGCTGAAATCGTTCACCTTAATTTATGAACTTTGCAAAAAAAAAAAAAAAAAAAAAAAAAAAAAAAGGTGGGCACTTATTAAGTAAGAAAACAGCATTCTTTTGTGTTCAATGTTTTATTTCCTCCTGAAAGAGTGTAATGAGACACCTCCCAATGCTTTCCCATTATGTTTTACCTATTTTTGGGGGGGCAGCTCATGAAAGGGGAAAAAAGCCACTGTTAGTTTATCTTGTCTGTCTAACCATCTGTATGTCGAGTTTAGAAATTATAAAAAAAAAGCGGTATTGAAATTTCGATTTCACTCTAACTTGTCTAAATATAGGTAAAATTACTTTTGGATTTCTTAAAGCAAATATTCTTGTTTCCGTTCTTCTAGGTACTTCAGTAACTTATAGTTTACTGAAAATGTACATTTTTGTTTAAAAAAAAAGAAGTCACATTGTTTGTACATATTATTAGAAAACTTTATTTTATGACCAATTTTTATTCTTTTTTTTTTGTGAATAGGTTACTGCTGCACCCGACAGAAGGGCTCATAGCTTTGTTTATGAGTGTTAACGCTTGGAAACTTCATTTAAGCGCGACGTACAGGACCTGGGTATCACGCTCACTGACCCCTGAAGTCATCGCAAAGAGTCGTGTCCCCCAAAAGTTGCCATTGTGTGAAGTTTCTGATATATAGACAGGCATGACTTTTTCCTATCACTTTTTGTTAACTCAAAGGTGAGATTAATTATTTATATTCATCTTCAGCATCAAACAACATTTGTGTTATGTGTACATCTGTTCTCTGGACTGAAATCCTGCTGTTCTACTAAGTGCTTGTATGTCACCAAACAGGTCAAGAACTTGTGGTTCACCAGACCTGTCGAGACGGAGGTCAGCCAATCTGGGGCAGTGTCGAATATGCGACAGTTTCCTCTTTCTAACCTGCACGGTGAGTAAAAGTTTGGCCTGAGACATGCGAAATATGAGCCGACAGGACAGTAACCCGTCCTGCACTAGGCTATTAAAATAGACAAGTGTTATGAAGACAATTATCAAGTGTTAAAACCATCTAAACTGTCTCAGTATGTAGGTTTATACATTCCAATTTAACTTTTATGTCCATGTCATTTCATTGAAATTGTTTAAAAACGCTAATTAAAAAAAATGTTAACGCGCGGTTAATGACACAAAGTCTTGACTCGTATTTTTTTATCAAGATGTTCACCTCTGCAAGTATATTTTAATGACTGAGCTAACCAAAAGTAAAGTGCTTAAAAACATAAGTTAATCTTGTAATTATCAATATGTCAGTTGATATTTCAAAGGAAAAATTCTTTGTAATGATATTGCAAATATATCTATGTGAAGTGTAACAACCATTTAAGTTTAAATTGCATTGATAACAAAGGCAATATTAATGTAGCTAAGCATTACTTTTGTAGTTACATGTATCTCATTTTTTGTTGCTTGTTTCCAGATCAGACGCTATTAACATCATACGACACTGCTGTTAAATTTTCTTCAAAACGAACAAAATCAGTGTTTGATTCAAGGGAAGTCATTCTGTCAGCATGTTACAGATTTATCATGAGACAGTGTGTCCTCCCTTGCTTCATCACCAATGTATCAACTATAGAGTCATCACAAGGACGAAATCAAATCGAATCAAAGAAAATGTATCAATATCTCATAGTTAGGTATAATTAATGTACTACTGAAAATTGCAATTACAGACTTCAAAGGCACATTGACTCCTGCTCCTCCATATTAAAGATTGTCACTACTGATTTCAATACTCATGTACTTTTTAATTTCTTTTTACACTTTATTGATCCTATTATCATTTATCATGCCAGAGAAAATCAAAAGTATGAAACCAAATTTTGAGAATAAAATGGTTTAGTTGGCAATAAAGAACACTGTCAAATGAAAGTGTGATTTGATTGTTAGATATTTTAAATTAATAATATATAAAATGCGTGCATACTAACCTGATTTTTATTATAAACAAGTTGTTATGAGATGGGTAGTGCCATAGGTATCAGAATTTTGAACAGAAGAAACACAGGCTGAACTACAGCAACTTGATTTATTCAGTTGAAGCCAAATCTCAGAGAGTTTGGTGTTGGAGTGATTGTTCTCAGGGATGGCACTCTGTCTACTTGTGTTTTGGACCATGAGACAGTGCGTCCTCCCTCAGATTCAAATCACCAAGCCGCCTTACAGCTGAAATAAAAATAGTGCATTTATAGCAGGGAAGAGAGGCCTGAATGAACATAAATTGAGTCTTAAATGTGAATAAATACATGAGGCTTCAATGAACATAAGTGAGGCTTCAGTTAACAAACAAGTGAGGCTTCAAAAAACATATAAGTGATTTTTCAGGGAGAATAAAAAATAAATAAGGTGCAGCCTAAAAACCCCCAGAAATATAATTGACAGTTTTCTGCCAAACTCTGTTATGTTTACCATTATATACGCAATACATTAATTTCATATTTGTCTGTTTGTCTAAATCAGCACCTTTTATAGAGTGGCGCTGGATAGATTCACATGGAGAACAAGCAATGAGGAGCATAAATGAAGAGTCCAGGATTGCAGATAAGAAGGCTGAAAATACAACAGCACCTGGTGATTAAATATGCATAGTCTGTGACAGCAACCTACTATCAAGGAATAACCTTTTTAGTCGCATAAAGAGTTGCAATGGCAAGATTGAAGAGCCAAAGACCCATAAGGCCACAAGAGGATAAGTATTTTATATATTTTTTGCTTTTCTAATATTATGTCTTGAATTTTTTTTTTTAGCAATCCTTTGTAAAATAGATTTTGGCAAAGGATCCTATAGGAGACAGACAAAAAGTAAGAATGTAATGAGAAGATATAATTATAACATGAGACTAAATCTAAGGGAGGGTATCAAGAATATACCCATGTATTACTTCAGTATATTAATTACAGGTTGCAATTATAGTGATATTTTGGAATTTTAATATTACAGGCTCAGATTGTTTAAAATCAAGTATGCAAGCAGTTTAAAAAAAGTACAACTATTCATTATTAATAGTAATAAACGTGGGAGGCTATTTACTAATTGAGTATACCATATTTTAAACACATTTATGCAAACGGTTTTAGACTTTAATCAAAATTTCAATTTCACTAGCTCCGCTGTAACATATACTCTACTATCTACCACCAACGCTCGAACATTTTACTTTGTATTGTAAGTAGATAGGATCTATTTAGTATGCATCGAAGTGGAACATAACTTTAAAAAACAATTAATACATAGTTTTTCATATTATTGTGTGAAATGCAGTCCTTCGCCTCTACCATGGAACACAAAACTAAAGGAATTTTTTTTTTCTTTTTCTTTTTTTTTTTTTTGAGTCTTTGATTAAGAGATTGACCCTTTACAAAACAATTAGATCATTATTATAAGACATCAGTTAGGCCAGGTTCACATCTAACTTTACCATTCTCTTGGTCTGCTGGACCGTTTGGGCACCACGCAAGATCTGTCAACCTTCTTTCTCCTTCTTCTATGTCATTTGCCTTTGATAGAATTTCATTCTGATATTCTTTCTGAAAATATTGAAACCTGCCATTTTACCTGCCTGGATGTACCAGGCCGATTTTGAGTTTTGTGTTTCCACACAAACTGTCCTTGTAATTTTGCTTTTTTTGGTTTAAGCTTATAACATTAACAATCTCAACACATTGTAAGAAATTGTATGTAAGGAAAACAAACTGTAATCAAGAAAACAACACTTACACGAAACTTCCATTTAAAGAGCTTTAAGGCTTATTTTATTATTCAATAACTTATACAAGGGAAGCAATCCCCACTCAAGCTTTTACAACTGATTATTTGAGTTGTTATTTCCCTTAGAATCAGGCCACAGTATTTTTTTACAGTCAATTGGTCTTGAGTTTACAAGAAAAGTCTCAAAGCAACCCAGCCATATTGTTCGCTAAAGCAAATCCAAATAAGAGATAGATCTACATCCTAAAAAATGTATATTATGCGACACAGCTGAAAAGTAATCAAATTATTACAACAGTGCTCAGTCAATCATGTTTAATACGAGCTGATGATTCCGTCTATGGTTTGCGTCTGCATCGTTACATTCTCAACATATTTACTTAGACATAGTGCAGGGCATCGTGTGCCCATACTGGCATCTGCAAGCCAGTCACTGCACTAAATCAGTGGCGTAGCTATCTTGGGGAAATGGGGGAATATAATTTGAAAATATCCCCAGCCCCAATTGATGGGACCCACAAACGAGTTTTCGAATTTTTTTTTATATCAAATATTGAATATTTCCGTAATATCTCATGACATAATGTCGAATGTCAAAATTCAGGGGCTCCTTCAGAGGTCAAGCCCTCGGTGCCCCTTACTGATGGCAAATCCCTAGCTACGCCACTGCACTATGTCAATGGATTTCTGTTAGTATTGAGGCTCTTTTGAAGCTTTTATTACTCTGTGATTCACTTGGCTGAATTTATGTCATTTGAAATCTTGTCATATAATTTGTTTTAAATTTAGAAAGTTATTTTGGATTTCTGTTTTCTGTGTCCATCTATTTCCGGGAGTTTTCAGCATGCTGGGTTTAGCATACTATAATTACACTGTACGCATTTCTTTTAGTGGTATGCTGTAGTACCAAGCCAAGTGGCGGTGTAAAATTTAGTAACTACATTTGTAGAAATCATTTTCATTTGAAGCATTTCTCTGTTACTTAAAAAAAAAATAACTAGCAAAACTTTAATTGACTGTCGACACTTGAACATGACACTTTGTGAAAATTAGATGTCTAAACAATACATTTTGAAATGTTTATAGGTCAGCATTTAAAAAAAAAATACCTTCAGCGTCTTTTTTAAATACGTTAACTTGTTCATGTTGGGAGGAGGAATATTTTTTACAAGTTCTCTTTACAGTTTACAAATTCATGGGCACTGGGTGGGTGGTTGGTCACGGTTCTCAAAAATGGCTCTAACGATATTTCTAGAAATTCGTACGTTGGTTATATCTTTGGGAAAAGAGATACTAACTATTCGGACACACTAGGATGTTGACCGTCATAATTTTTCAATATAAAAAATTTGGTTCAAGGACTAGAACATTTTTATCTTGAACTGACAACACATGTGGGTATTTCAAAGGGAGGCCCTATTGATGATATAATTTTTTTTAATTTATAGACTCCTGGAACATATTGCTCACGGTCTTCTAATCTAGATATATAGGTCTATTATAAGAATATTTTATACACCTATTTCTAGTACATTTATACATAAGCTCAACCAGGACTTTTGTTCTTGTGAAGGGGGGATTGGAGCAGGGTAGAACATCTTCCATTTATCTTTCATTAATTATTAAGAGTAATATATTCAATCTATCGAAGCAGTCAACAACTTTATAAAGTAGGAGTTATATATTTTTTTTAAACGTATTTCTATTCTATTTTACTATTTTCTATACAGTTCCACGACATGGCCTAAATTGTGCCAATGGCCCAAAACTCAAGTATATCTACATAGTTTTCTTGCATCATTGACGTCAAACTCAGTTAATGCTTTAGGTACTCTGCAGACTGATATTACTTATCTATAGCTATCTCTGTGGTTCTCTTTGTTCTTTTAGGGTGCAGACACTTCATGGGGAACAAAAAAACATTGCCCCCCCCCCCCGCCCCCTAAGTCATTAAAGAAAAGTTTAGTGTAGTGAATTGTTTTACGATTTTGTTGTAGTGGTAAAAATATTTTCATTTTCATTCGTAGCACAAGTCTTGCACACCTTTTTTTTAATCTTCTAGACAACTATCATAAATCTTTAGATAGATACCCTTATAATTTTGACCAGTGTACATTACAGTTTATTAACATCTTTTACTTGAAAATACGCCAACGAGGCTAAAGCAAACCGCCTTATCCCTCCCCTTAGTCGTGTGGTATGCGTTGGTATCGATGTTCCCGGGTTCGAACTCTACCATCCCCGTCGTCCTACGGGAGGTTTGGTTTAGTATGTAATTATCATTCAATCTGAAGGAACATGTTAAACATTTTACAGAACATCAAAGAGACAGTGAAGTGCTTTTCAAACTAGAGGACGTCTACCACTGGTTATAATAATAATTAATAATAATTTTCGCTTTTATATAGCGCTACTTCCATGCTCAGAGCGCTATGGTCCAATCTCATTTGAGGACCAGTTGGGGGGTATCTGAGAGTAGGTTTTCCGTGCTGCCTTTAGACGCTCAGTAAACACAACTCTGCCCGAGTCGGGTGTCGAACCTAGAGCCTCCTACATAGGTAGCCAAGACAAGACAAGTCAAGTTAAAGTGTACTTATCCTCTAGACCACTATACCTTAAATCATGCCAAGAGGTACTAGTGTGGTCCTAATTTTCCTCGAATCGATGTTTCGATCTATTATTTTTTTTACTTTTCCATCTAAAATCATTTCTAGAGTCTAGAGTCTAGAAGATATGTGAACAATGTAGAAACGAGAGTATTAATAAGTGTTTTGTTTTGATCATCTCAAGATTAAGACAAAAAATAGAGATACGCCTATGATCAGGACCGCCGCGAGGGTTGTGGCCGCCTGCGTGAGAAATTTTAAAATGTCGTCCACCCCCTTTTTTTTTTTTAGAAAAAAAATTCATTATCACTTAGGTGGAGACTGTTCCAAAAGTGACATTGGATTTAAATCCATTTTTTGTAGACCATTCCATTTTCCCCTTTTATATTGTACCCCTCAAGTACTATGAACTATGAACCATGCACTAGGAACAATTTAAAAACTGATCTCGTTCAGACTACTCGCTTATGCTCCTGTATTTGCGACGATCAATTTATAATTAATGAGCTGCGGCTGGTAGGCTATATTACATTGAATAGTGGAAATGATCATGATCTATATACAATCACTCAATAGCTTTGGCTACTCAACAGTGTTCTATGGTCTAGACTCTGATTTGTTTCACTTGTTTGTCAATGTACGTTGAAGTATATTCCGAAAAAAAAATGACTCGAAATACAAAAACCATCGACAGTGAAACTTTTTCAACGTTCCGTACAGTTTCATAAACATTATCACGATTGCATTTTGGAGAGATGTATCCACAATCATCTGACATACACGGATTAAGAGTTGCCTACAAATTTATTCAACTAATAAAGCAACTCAGCGTTAAATATTTTTCTTGAGTTTAATACAAAGTAAATAATCCAAAGTACAAATCACTTATACAATGACTTGAAATAAAACAGTGTTTCTCACATTCCTGGGTAGCGACTCCCTAGATAACAACATTTTCGTTCCAGCCCCCTTTAGAAGCTGGAGCCCCGAGGAGCGATGAAGGCTTCCACAATGTGATCAGTAGTTAGGCCTTTTGTTAATTAAGAAGGTAATCAAAAAGGTAAAGAAACAAAGACATCATTTTTAGGTTTTAGTTTTCATTTCTATTCATCCAAAGTGACGTCATGAACGTTCACTCAAAGTTGTTGTAGTTGCTTCTTTCGGACATTGTGTTCTGCCTACGTCATTTGTAAGCGTTGTCAAAAGTTATTCCTGGAGATAGAATTGAAGATGCGGCAGGTTTCCGCTCAAGTCGACAAGTGGTCTGAACCTTTTTTTTTTAACGTGGGACTTAATCTCTCGCATGCTGCTCTATTTTATTTGTTCTAGTTTCCAGAGTCATTTCTTATGCACTATTATCGATTATATTTTCAAAGGATATTGGAATAATTAGAATTTATTTAAAATATTTAAGTAATTTTTTTTATTGAATTAAATTTTTAACAAAGTAACCTTGGAATAATGATTTGGCCGCCCCCTAAAGTCGGCCGCCTGCGTGCAATGCACACATTGCACAATAGGTAGCGGCAGCCCTGCCTATGATAAACTACAAGTCAGTTTGTGTGCAGTTTCAACCGTTTTACCGCGTCCCTTCAAGATAGACAAATTTGTCATCAGGTAATTGCCAGCATATGTACAAGGATCACAGAGCGGCGGCTCGAAAAGAAAAGCGAAGGTTCATGGTGACCTACTGGCAAAGAATCAAAAGTACGTTTGTTGTACACACAGCAGTAACAGTAGTTACAAGTGATAATGTAATTTGCTTATGAATGTTTGACATCCATACACGATAGACCTTCAGTTTTTTTAAGAAGCATTCTTTAGTAATTTAAGTTTAATTAATTGAATATCACTTTAATCTCTTTATTTATTCATAATGGGACAAAATAAATGATTCATTTACAGCCTACAGGTGTACATCTAACAAAACCTGACTTTAATGAAAGAGGAAATAGAAAACCTGAAACGCAAGAATGTAATAAAACTTTGAGTTTACTTCGTAGACTCAAAGGACTCACTAGTTCTGTCTAGTTCTCTTTATCTCTCTTCAATTCTCTCCCAATCTCTGGTTCGGTAGAGGAAATGTGAGGCCCAACCCTCTACCCTTTTCACCACCTACTATTTAACACTTTTCACAAATTTAGTTGACTTGGTCACATGGGCCCAGGATTGTTAGTCTCACGACGATTCTTAGTTTTGCACTCAGCCCTGTGTCTAAAACAGTTATGGGTGTGTACGAGACCAATCGTTATAGATAGCTTGAACACTTACATGGAAGGTCGCAGCGAGTGGGCAGTTTAGAACAATATATCTCCTTGCCATGTCACATGTGACGGCGGAACTGGATGTGGCAAAATATGTAGGTCACAGCTGGGGCTGCGTACCTACGGGGAATTCTGCATTCCTTATTAATCTTCGGATTAGAAGACACGCCCTATTATTATTATTATTATTAATTTTAATATTATTATTATTAATATTAATATTATTATTAGAGGGCATAGATATCATCTAGATTTCTGTACAGGTTTTTTTTTCCTTCTCATATGATAACTGAAATATTACGATTTTAAAAAAAATTGCCATTAGATGAGATACGGTATGTCTGAATCAGCCAGGAAAATCAATGAATTAACGGAGTTTAATAATTAAATTAAAATACACGACAAGATTAACACGTAGATAAGCGTAGGGCGTAATTATCTTTTTTTCTTCGAAGTGACCTCTGTCATTTATAGTGGACAGGCAGTCGTACCCTCTTTCTGAGGGTAGCTTGGCTCACTCTTGGTCCCCACTCAGTACCCAACTCTCACCTGTGTCTCCCAGAAGCTGCAGCATGCGCAGCGGCCACACTCCGGAAACAGCTTTGACTGGCCGGCTAAACCAGGTAGAGGGTATCTGACGTGTCCATGGCACTCAGTACACTGAGGTTCTGTCAAACCTAGCATGAGAAGTCTGGACTAGACAAACTCGGACAGAAAGGCTAATACCAGCACAGTGCTGTGGAGCACTCTAGGGCAGGACAAGACACACAGAAAGTCTCTGGTCATCCACTGCATCCAAACTTGTCCCCGGACGTCTTGAGCAAATCTTGCTTCCGGAAAAAGATGGGCTTTAGGGCGAGAGAGTGAGGTCGACGTGTTGCGCAAATCTTCCTCACTTAAATCCAAATTCCAGAGGAAGTCACTAGTCACTCCCCCCCCCCCCCCCCAAAAAAAAAAATAAAAAAAATAATAAGACAGAGCCACATGAAGGGCATCATGGCGTCGCGCTGTGAAAACTAGAGCACAGGTTGCTGAGGAAAAGAGAACAACGCTGGCAGAAGAAAAACGCCAGAGAAGAAAAGCAAGGCAAACGACACTAGATCCAGCTGGAATAGCCTGCCCAATGTGCAGCCGAACATTCCGAGCTCACATAGGTCTCACCAGGCACATGAGGTGGCATAAAACCCCAGTGCAAAGCCCTCAGCCCCCTGGATGACAAAGTGGTCATCATCGAACCACGATGGACGAACTATACTATCTTTACTAAATGTTTTTAACAATCACTTCAAATGATTAATGACGGATACATTTATTAAAAATTGCATAGAATTACACTTTTTACGACATTTAAATAATCTCTTTTTATTGTTTTTAGCGGCCCCCAAAAGGGGAAAATACGCTATTAGTTTTGCGTGGCCTCTCTGTTAGTCCCGTTTAGATATCAGAATCTTGAAGAGAAAATGAAAATCGGACATCATGATATTGTAGATCATTCAAAGCTCTGATGCAATGGCTTCTTTTTTATTTTCCATAAAAGAGCCATATAATTTTTAAAATTATATATGCAAGCAGATTTTTCAAAAAAATTACACCACTTTTAAATGAAAAACTTCATGTGAAGTAAGTCTTAATAAAAAGTTCACAAGCTTCTTCATTAATAAATCAAGCTTCATTTATAGATTCGCGCATTGGTACAAAATATTGCATCTAAGGTCACAAATGAAAAAGTATCAATGGATCATTATAAAATAGATTTTCAATTTATTAACTAACTCATGAAGTAGAATACTGATTAAAATGTTTTTAGAAAGAATTTTAATACGAACTTCGTTTCAATTTTAAGTTTAAAAAAACCTACAAAAACTTTTATACCGCGCAGTTTTCACACATCCTCATTAGGCTGTACACTTGACAACAATCTAAATTACAATAAATAGAGGCCAGACATAGATCTACATTTAGATTTAATTGTATTAAACAATTTGAACAAAATTTACATTTATAATCCATTAAGAAAATAGTTTATCTTCTAATAGCTTAGGGGCAGTGGCGTCACTATGGGGTGTGAGGGTGCGGTCCGCACTGGGTGACACCCGTTAGGAGAGGGGTGAAACCCTGAGCTACCGCACTAGGTGCCACCGACACTGTATCGGGAGGTTTCCATGCTGATCTTATGTGATCACTTAACGCTACTCTACTTAATCCAGAAGAGTTAAAAGAGTCTTATCAAAGACTACGTGTTTCACTGTTTGCTTTTATGTGAAAACTATTTTTTTTAATTTCTTTAAAAGGTAAAAACAAGAATATGGCCTGAATATATTTCTCGTCCAATGGTGAATTTGATGGGGGCCGCCTCTGAGTTTGTGTGATAACACAAACTCTCTTTGTTATCTTGTTTAATAAAGTTATTTATTATTCATTGTGACTAGTATTGAATTTATTACATAGGAACAACTCATTTCTTAAACCCTGTTTCAGATATTTAAAAATACTGGAGACTGGTGTTATAATTAAACGTGCTTTTTAAATTTAAAATCCTTATATAGATATTTTAAACCAAATTAATTGAAAATAAAAAAAAATTACTTTTTTGTAGAATATCTCTAAATATACTGAAATAATGGCTTGATTATAGAGAATGTTTTTTTATTTTAAATATTTCTTATCATAAAAAAAAGCAACAACTTAAACTACAATCATCAATTATTAAAGTGTATTAACCCATTTACAAAAGGAAAAAAAATACAATGCATGTCCGCTAAGACATTTGCAGGTATTAAATAAAACGTGAATTATAAATGAAAGAAAAACTTATACGGCATGTAAACTAACGCACACTATATATTTATAAAATTTAACTCATCATATTACCTTGCATTTAAAATCTTTCTTGATTAGCGATAATGAGATTACTTTAATTTCAGTCTACACTAGGACGTCTACGCTATAATTAACACAAAAACACCTTTACATGATTTTAATATAGTTTCTATAATTTGTCATAAATTGTAGCAGTTGTAAATGTTGCTAAATACAAGGCTTATGTCCACTCTATCTGTCTATCTATCTGTCGTCTATCTGTCTATCTATCTAGCACAGGTTTTCTCCCATACCCATTCTTGGATCAAGTGAAGAGATACATGGTAGCATATTTCCACTTTTAGGTTTTGTGTAAGTAATATTCTCTCACATCTCATTCTTAAAGGTATATGAAATTTACATTATTATTCATAGTCGTTGATTAAACATGAATCAATTTAAAAAATCCCAAATATGTTAAACAAGAAAAATATAAACAAGTTAAAAAAGAAAGCTTATATATAGTTTATCAATTAGTTTGGATCAGTCATGTAATTACATTTGTAATAGATCAAGACTGACAATAATAAATACAAGTCGAGAGGCGCCGCTAAAACGCCTATCCTACACGTGATAAAAAAAAAAGGCACTATCACGTAATTGTGTAATCTGGTGAAAGAAGCTTCTCGCGCCTCAAACTAATGAAGAATTACTTGAGGTCAACAATTCTCGTAGATAGATTAAAACATTTGGTAATTCTTTCTATTGAGAGTGATGTATGTAGGAAATAAAATTTTTGATATACTGTATGACTTCGCTACACGCAAGGCTCGTAAAGTAATTCTGTATGTAGTAAAGAATGAATAAAATGCAGAGACGAATTTATTTTCTGATATCAACTCTTAAATTTCACATATTATCCGTATCCCTACCCAAACTTGGCCGCGTAAATTCCGTTTTGCATAGGTCCCCACAACGGTTGAGTCCGGCCCTGCTATTTAGTGACGGGTGAATACAGAGTAGATTACGTGTTCTCGTAGAAATAAAAAAGAGTGATCTTTCCATGACTTCTTGGTCACAACGGGTAAGTCCGGCCCTGCTATTTTGTGACGGTTGAGTACTACTTATTCTCCCCCCTCTTTTTTTTTCGTAGGGTAACTCTAGTCAGTCCGACTTGCTCTTTCCTTTACGTGGTGTCCAAACTCTTGAGCCATGAAGAAAAGAAAAATCTTACTCTGGAATAAATGTAACCTAACACAACTACACCAAGCTGCATTAAACTTTCAACAAACATTCTTATTAGAAAAAGACATTAACCAACCAGTCGATGACCTCTGGAATTTCATCAAAAACCATCTTAAAAGCATTATAGAAAATCATATACCAACTAAATACACATTAAAAAAAATAAATAAATGCTGGTTTAATAATAGACTAAAGAAGCTTTGTAAACAGAAGGAAAACCTATATAGAAAATTTAAAGAAACCAAGGCAGAAAAAGTTCACAAAAAGTATATAAAAATTAAACACCTAACCCAAAAAGTAAGCAGACAGCTGCAGAGTGAATACATAAACAATGTAATATCTAAAGATAACAACAAAAACCTATGGTAATACATTAAGTCTAAGAAAATGGAAACAACAGCATAGCGCCATTAAAAGATGAACATAACATAATACATAATGACAATGAAACTAAAGCAAATATCCTAAACAAATACTTTGCATCAGCATTCTCAGCCCCAGGAGACAAAGACATATTACTGAATTTGAACCAAGTAGACAACATAGAAGATTTAGTAGTACAAGAAAATGGAATTCAAAAACTATTATCCAACACCAAACCAAATAAAGCATCTGGACCTGATGGTATTCCAGCTAGATTACTCAAAGAACTAAGCAATGAGCTAGCCCCATAGTTCAAAATACTCTTTCAGGCATCGCTTTAACCAGGGCAGAGTACCAAAGGACTGGAAAGAAGCTAATGTCACCCCCCTATTTAAAAAAGGAGAGAAATCTGATCCAGGAAACTACAGACCAGTATCACTTACCAGCATCACATGTAAAATCCTAGAACACATAATATGTAGCAACATCATAAACCACTTAGACAAACATAATGTTATCACCCCATACCAACATGGCTTTAGGAAATATAGATCATGTGAAACACAACTAATAGGACTAATGGATGATTTTTCAAAAGGTTTAGATAATAGTGAACAAATAGATGCTATTTTACTAGATTTTTCCAAGGCTTTTGACAAAGTTCACCACCATAGTTTGCTAAAAAAAATTAAAATATTTCGGCATTAATGGTCCACTGCATCAGGATTAAAGATTTTCTTATAGGGAGAAAACAAACTGTAATAATAAATGGCTCTAAATCAACATCAATAACAGTAAACTCAGGTGTACCTCAAGGAACAGTCTTGGGTCCACTATTATTTTTAATTTACATAAATGATTTACCAAATTGCATTAGTTCAGGAACAAAAGTCAGATTATTTGCAGATGATTGCATAATATATAGAACAATAAAAACAACACAAGACACAGATATTTTACAAAGAGAATTAGATGAATTACAGAAATGGGAATCAAATTGGAGCATGTCTTTCCACCCAAAAAAATGTCAGTTGTTAAGAGTAACAAAAAAACTAAAACAAATTAATTCCACTTATCTTATTCATGGCAAACCAGTAACACAGACTAAAAACATAAAATACCTAGGTGTTATAATAAATGAAAAACTGTCATGGAATCCACATATTGATGAAACTACAAAAAAATCAAGCAAAGCATTAGGGTTTATTAAAAGAAATTTCTATAAATCAAATAAGAACATAAAACTAAAATGTTATTTAACCTTGGTTAGGCCAATAATAGAATATGCATCCACCGTTTGGGACCCCTCAACTCAAGAAAACATAAAGAAACTGGAACAAACACAAAATAGAGCAGTGAGATTCATAACAAACGAATATTCACATTTGACTAGAGTAACACCATTAGTAAAATCACTAAATTTAGAAAGCCTTCTGGACAGAAGACTCAAAAGTAAAGTAGCAATTATACATAAAACACTGAACCATAATCTTCAAATGCAAAAACAAAACTTAATAAAATACTCTGAAAGACACAAAAATAAAGGCACATTCCTCGTCCCCTATGCTAGGACAAATTTGTACAAATGCTCCTTCTTCCCTAGTGCTATTAGAGCATGGAATGGGTTGCCTGAGCTAGCCAGAAAAACCAGTGACTTGGCAGAATTTAAGTCATTGGTTAATATGCATGACTAAATGCATGACGGACGCGTAGGACGTAATCATCTTCTTTTTTGAAGTAACGCCTGTATCATATAAGATAAGATAATTTTTTTTAAATTTCAGCCTGATCCCATATTGGATGTCGGAGAAATAATGAGTACAAACTTTTGACCAGACAGACAGACACACACAGACAGACAGAATGAGTTGATATAAGCTTTGTAATAAAAAGGGAGCTTATTCCTGCCGTATTGAGATATATGGTATTGATTTTGTGATTTTTTTCCCTTTGATAATTTTTTTTTTTGTAAAATTTTTTTATATTTTGCGTGTCTTATTTAGCCTATAGATGGAAAGCACCGAACAATCACTGCCATATCTCTCAATACTGCAATTCTTATATCCCTTTTTAATTAAAAAAACAAAAATAATCAATTACCACTAATTGACTTGGAAAAGAAATAATGGAAAAGAAATTATTGTGCAAAATTTCAGTTAGATACGAGATTGGATGGGGGAGAAATACTGTGTATAAACTTTTACCAGACAGACTGACGGAAAGAATTGATATAAGCTTTGTAAAAAACAACAGTAACATCAAGCCATCTTTGACGAAGTGAAAACAGAACCAGACGAAGACAAGTTCAACCAGTTGAATGTATCTTGATTCGTGCAGAGCAGGAAGAGTATTCCTTTAACACGAACACACTATCATCATTTTCTGTTGCTCTGTCATTTAAAATAAAAATTTCATCATTTTGTATAGCTACTATTATTACCCTTCATTTGACCAAGCAGCTTGTTTCTAGTGACGTATTTATCAGAGTTCAATAAATTATAGAGCTGCAACGACACTGTAGTCTTGTGACGATACTTGAAATTGTTGTGTATTGATAATACTTTGACACCCAGAAGGAAAAAAAAACACTATACAAATTACGTATTACGCACAGGCTGTCACGTGACAGTTTTTTCTCATTGTTTTATCAATATTATCACGTGGCTAAATGTTGTTTTATTACGATTGCTGAATGAGGTCCATTTCTGTTGATTCGTTATAATTTTAGGTTTATTCCTTTTTCTAACGCTTGCTTATATTTTTTTAAAGAACATAACGCTGGAAACATCAGTTAGTACAAAGAAACAAAAAGGACTGTTTCGACATGTTACTTTTATAAAAACAGAAAACAAAGTATTTTGGACTATGTAACCTACAAAGTCATTTATCATTTGTCAATCTTAATTTCAACACTACTTTTTCTTTTAAAACTATGATCTAGAAAACTACCGTTAGACCGCCCACTAAAATATAGACTTAGAATCCTTTCAAATGGTCATTCCTTACTCGTCGATTAATCTAAAAATTTCCGGAAACAATTGATTAAGGTGAGAGGGATATGGTGAAATCTCTCGATTCTTGTTTCCAACTTAATTTTCGACTCACAGCGTACCAGTACTAGTGGGATAATGAGATAAATTACGATCGATAAATCACTACCACTTGTCATGATGGTCGAGAACCCAGTGACCTTCCTTCGGACAAATGAAACATCGATAGAAAGATACTTTTCTGGTTGGTTAAACTTCGCTCCAGCAGTCTGAGTTGCACTGGCTGAACAAGTTCTCCGTTCTTCAGAGTATTTAGTCTTAGCAAGATTTTTACCAACAAACTAAGATCAGAATTTTGATAAAGATTAATTATTCAATAATGAAATGCATTTTCGGGACATATTTAAATTGTATCATGCTCTTGTGAAATCGTGTGCTCCAGTAAAAACCCCAGCCGTGGCCCAGAGCGTTATCAATGTGAATCTAAAAAGAAAACGTAGATATTTGTCTCTTGTGTTTTCAGTCGGGACCTGCTACGAGGTCCCCGAGTAAACCAGCTCTGAAATGGTAACTATCTTCACTTCCTCAGCGAGTATAAGTCATTGCAGTACATAGTTTTGCTGGCTACACAATAAGTACACAAAGTCTTCTGACACATACGATGAATAGATTATTAGCTATTAATATATGAATGATTAAGTCATAAAGGTGCAGATTAATTTTTTTTTTTTAGATTTATGACCTAATGACTTTAAAAAGTGATATTTTTGTTAAAAAATAAATTATTTATCTTGCTTTACATGTTCAAATTTAGACCACTGACTACTAACGATAGTAATATTATGTGACCAATATCTGACTATTGAAACAATGCATGCTCTGCAATCACTTCACTGGTTTAATAACTTTTTTTAGCGGCCCACATTGGAATTAGCTTCTATTAGTTTTGTGTGGTCTGTCCGTCCGTTCGTCCGTCCATTCTTCCGCCCTTCCCGTTTACATTTTATAAATTAGAACACATATGGAAAATGCGATATCATGATATTTTAGATCTTTCTAAGTTCTCATACATCGGCTACTTTGTTCTTTTCTGAAAGCGAAAAATTTAATTTTTAAAGTCAACTATTCAAGCAATTTTGTCACAAAATCACACCATTTATAAAAAATATATACTATTAATTAGCTACATAAGTCTAATATAATTTAAAACAAGAATTAATATGAAGTGTTTAATTATATTATACGCATGAAGGGCGAATGTAATACACAGCAACTAACATATGAGACTAAAGGGTAAAGTTTCTTTTTAAGGCTTTGAATGAGAAATTGGCCCTTTACTAAACAATTAAATCATTTAGATAATCAATCAATAACATCAATTGCATCAGGTTCACACTAAACTATATCTTCATAATTATCAGTTCATTGGATGTATATAAATATCAACAATGTAATATAATAATAACAATAATAAATCTCCATATCGTGTGGTAAGTTATTAGTCTAACAATACAACAGTATCGGCAACACTTTCGACACAAGCACATCTCTTCTTTTTGTATCGACGGAGATAGGGCTGTAGTTGTTGATAGGGTTGTAGTTCATGTTTCTGATATTCTGTCTGAAAATATTGAAATGTGCCTTAGACCTGCCTGAGCGGGGCCACTTCCGGGGCTGATTTAGCGTTTGTCTTTGTAACCTTGCTTTTTGTTTGTTTTTTTGTTTTTCTTTGCAATCTTCTAGTTGGTAAATATAAATTGTTATCATTGTTCTATAAGATAGAAAAAAAAAAAACAACTAAAGTGGCAAGTACTATGGAGTGCTTGAGTGTGCATGTTTTGTTTTCAAGGTAATGATGAAGAAAGAACGCATTAGTTTTTATTCATTTAGAATGATGCAAGATAAGCGACTCCATCATAATTTATGTTAATAACTGGAGACGACCCTAAGAAACGGGAGTCTTGGGACGAGTTTTTGTTGTGAGTTAGATTTGGTTAAAAACTACCATTTTGTATTAGTACGTAAGTCTACTGCATTTATTTCGTCAAGATTAATTTGTATATATAGCAATAAAAGTTATATATATTTTTGTTAACAAACAATGTTTATTCAAGTTAGGATTTTATTTTTATTTAAAGTTCTATAATTAAAAATAGTGTACACATATGTGAGCAGGTCAGGGTGGCGCTACCTGAGTGAGGCCTCCTTTTTTGTGTTACTTGCTGCTCAACATTTGTTCATTTTACAGTAGGCAGATGGTAGCTCTACTGGGTGGGCCCAATCTGTGCACCTCGGTATGGTGACCAAGGGGCTATAGTAGCCTAAGCAACCAGACAGCACAAGCAAACTAAACTAAACTAAACTAGCTAACTAAAAAACAAACTAAGATTAAAATGAACTTATATACACTTTATTTACACGAAGAAAAAAAACAAATCAATAAAAATATATGTGCAAAAGAAAATATACGTAAACAACTAGATAAACAAAAAACTAAACGACTAATCAACTCTACTTAATCTATACTATTACAACTACAATCACTATCCAACAAACCAAACCCAAATAAAACCACTAGTTAACCCGATTCACCAAAATCCACCAAGATACCTTACAAGACAATAAACCACTAAAATAACCTACAAAACAATAAACTATTGTAACTGAGAACTACAGCAGACAGCTATGCAGTAATACAGTAAGGGAGTAATACAGTAATAACTGTGGCAGACAGTTAGGCAGACAGCAATGCAGTAGCAGCTATGCAGTAGCAGCTATGCAGTAACAATACAGCAGTTTGGCAGTAGCAGCTATGCAGTAGCAGCTATGCAGTTTGGCAGTAGCAGCTGTGCAGTAGCAGCTATGCAGTTTGGCAGGAATTATAGCCTGCAATTACAAAATAAACAAACATAAAACAATAATGATAAATAAAAAAATAAATATGAACTAGACCTAGTCCTAGTCTAGCACATACAAGCATGAGGTAATTTCAATTACCTACATGTAGCTAATAAAAGCAATACATGAATTACTAAAGTCTCAGCCACAACCAACACAGGTCAGGCTAGACTACAATGCACAAGCTAGATCTAAATGATACTATTAACACTAAACAAGCCGCCATGACAGCGATGCTTAGGCCGCAGCCATCTTTTACATTAAAAAGAAGGACAAAACGCCAACTTAAATAGAGTGGTTATCCTAACAATAAAAATAATAAAATTACATAGAAAACAAAATAATAAAATATTTACACCTAGACATAGTATAGAAAAGCAAAAGCATTAAGCTGGGGCAATTGGGTGACACTACCCAAGTCTACAGAGCTTCCGGCTCCATCAGAGGCAATCATGGCTAATTAACTAGCCAGTGATGCCACTACACTAATCAGTCTGCATCTAGACTATAGCAATAGATGCAGAAACAATCAATACTAATACAATAAAAGAAAGCAAAAATAAAAACAATTCACAACTTACAGGCGGTCCCAGCCGAAATAGCACTACACAAAACTAACTCTACACAAACACCACTGTCCGCACTGACCACTGGTCGAGACAAAAAAAAAAAGAATTCAACGTGGTCCCGGAGCCAGCTATAACTGGTCAGCGCGAACGTATCGGAGAGCATGACGTCACACTAATTATTTAAAACTAAACTGGACTACCTATTTCCCTAATTTGTACCTAGCCTTACACAACAATAAAATCTAGCAAATTACTAAAGACACGGACTACACAACATTATATACCAAATTAAACAGCATTAAAAAGAGAATCTTAAAATTTAAATCCTATAAAAATACAAAAAGAAGATAAAAAGTTATTTCTATTCTAGACTCATATGGGGGCTCTATACCGTTTACAGACCTGCACATAAACTGATATAAAAAAATAACAACTATTCCAACACTAATGCCAAAGACAAAAATAAGCAGAACTAACCTGGGACAAAAAATAGAACATAACATCCACAGCTCCAAGGCCAGTTAACTATTTTAAAAACTACTTTTCCTCTACGGGTAAAACACAAATAACAGAAAAAGACTAAAACTAGCAGAAAGTTATAAATAGCGGAAACTACAAAATAATCAGCACTGAACTATAAAAATAAAAAAGGACACTAAATAACAAACATCATAGCCCTGGCCTATGTAAATAATATAAATTAAATTAGATCTAGGAGCGCAAGCTCACATTCACCCCCGCCAAAACTTTTGCGTCCCCGCAAAACTAAAATACACAAAATGCAAAACATAAAACATAGATACTGTAGGAATAAAAAAATAGAAATGAATTCATTCAAAAGAACGGAGAACTATAACCATAGCTCCCAGTTCTAAAAATACATTAGCACTAATAAAAGGCTTCACAAGTGGCAAAGCTTACAACTGAAAACAATCAGTTATAAAATGAAACTGAACATACATTCAATAAAAATACAGGTAATACAAAACATAATGCATGACATCTTTAAAAAAATGGGACGTTATAAAAAAATAATAAAATGAAAACTACATGGTTAGAGCAAATGACGCCCTAGCCAAACATGATACGCTTAGTCACACAGACCAACAGGAACTCTATGAGGCTTAACTCAGTCCCTTAGCCACACAGGCTAAAACAAAGTCACACAGACTTATACTAAGCCACCAAGGCTTTAAACAGGTCCATAGTCACACAGACTTATGGTCAGCCACTAAAGGCTTTACTAGGGTCACACAGACCAGAACATCTCACAAATAAAACACCACATAGCTGACATGTTCAGCCAGATGGCAAAACAAAAAAAATAGTAACATACAAAGTGACATAACACTAACCTGAGGTTAATGTGTTATAACTCAAACACAGGGCATCTAACATAGTGGTGGTAAGACATAAAAAAATAAAAAAGACAAGGACCACTGTCAGACAAATCAGCTTAACACGACATTGATGAGTACCTTAAGTACTTCAAAAAAGTCAAACTACTTATAAACCACCTTTATAAAAAACATTACCTGCCTTCCAAAGGCAACTACAAAAACCATACATGCCTGCCAAAGGCAACAACAGAATACTGCAATATACCATTATATTCAACTTAGTCATGGCCTCCAAGGCAAAATAATATTATCGAGTACCTTGACGGCAACATCGAACATTAACAAGACTAGTAAAAGGTACATCAGCATACCACAATCAAGCACAATATTGGCTTTTGAGAGCCCAATAAAGACTTTTAAAAAAACTTAAATACCTTACTCATCTCTACTAGGTTGCAATACAGGCAACACAACTAGTAAAGCATACATGGAACATACTCAAAATAAAAAAAAAATCATTATTCAAAATACATAAAAGCATAAATACAAATTGAAAATAATATGCATAAATACATTAAAACAATTCAAAGTATAAAAGGAGCCACACAATTAACAGTGTGGTAAGAACATATAAAAAAACTTTTAATAAAAGGAAAAAGACACCACAGATTTGTTCTGCTCTTGACGACTTCTACATCTCTGGCCGGTCCACCACCGCTGTCCAGTAGAGATGACCAGCGGCTGACATAGGGCACCCAGTAAGTGAGGAGTGAAATCCATGTGGTTTACAGTCTGTCTTCAGCATAATGGCGTGGAAGACCTTCTTTAATGGTATCTTCAAGATGTGAGGGCTATCAGACCATGCATTGCAACTGGACGGACAGTCATCCTAAATGGAAGGACAAACTGGCCCAGTTGTTAATAACACAGAGGTGGTGGTGGGGCACCTCTGTCAAGCCAGTACATGGGTGTTTGTATGCTTGCATCAGAGTTGCACCAGTCATGGCAGTAATATTTGAAACCAATCACACCAGCAATAGTCAAGTTTGGCGACAACCCATCAATCAAGACTTGAACTGCCATCTCCCCATCCGTTATCAACTGGGGCTGACATCTCTCCACAGGCATGGGAGAGCTGTAGACTTGTCTCCTCTCTGATCACTCTTCCGAGGCACCTCAACTTCAGCCTGGGACCGCTGCATCCTTCCTGCCGCTGCTGCCATTCTGCCGACCTAACCTAACCTAGCAACCCTAACACTAACCCATAACAACAAATACTAAGTACCTCCGCACTACAACAACTTCCTAGAACTACATCCTACTAAAACTCACTAAACCTCACACTTCAACGACAAAAAAACCCCACATAACTGACCATAGGGAAACCACATAAAACAAAACTCAAACAACAACCTAAACTATCCATATCCTAACAACTTCCTATCAACTAACAACAAAATAAACTCCCTAACACTGCTTCCTACCAATGCAAAAAAAACTAAAACCAATACTAACCTATGCAAACCTTACAATGCGCTAACGAAGCCTATCCAAAGCCTAAAAGAAACCTAACAACAACCTAAAGCAACCTAACAAAAGCCTAACCCCTAAAAAAATAATGTGCGTCTGATCACTTAAGCACAGATCCCACTTCTGACACCAGAAAAATGTGAGCAGGTCAGGGTGGCGCTACCTGAGTGAGGCCTCCTTTTTTGTGTTACTTGCTGCTCAACATTTGTTCATTTTACAGTAGGCAGATGGTAGCTCTACTGGGTGGGCCCAATCTGTGCACCTCGGTATGGTGACCAAGGGGCTATAGTAGCCTAAGCAACCAGACAGCACAAGCAAACTAAACTAAACTAAACTAGCTAACTAAAAAACAAACTAAGATTAAAATGAACTTATATACACTTTATTTACACGAAGAAAAAAAACAAATCAATAAAAATATATGTGCAAAAGAAAATATACGTAAACAACTAGATAAACAAAAAACTAAACGACTAATCAACTCTACTTAATCTATACTATTACAACTACAATCACTATCCAACAAACCAAACCCAAATAAAACCACTAGTTAACCCGATTCACCAAAATCCACCAAGATACCTTACAAGACAATAAACCACTAAAATAACCTACAAAACAATAAACTATTGTAACTGAGAACTACAGCAGACAGCTATGCAGTAATACAGTAAGGGAGTAATACAGTAATAACTGTGGCAGACAGTTAGGCAGACAGCAATGCAGTAGCAGCTATGCAGTAGCAGCTATGCAGTAACAATACAGCAGTTTGGCAGTAGCAGCTATGCAGTAGCAGCTATGCAGTTTGGCAGTAGCAGCTGTGCAGTAGCAGCTATGCAGTTTGGCAGGAATTATAGCCTGCAATTACAAAATAAACAAACATAAAACAATAATGATAAATAAAAAAATAAATATGAACTAGACCTAGTCCTAGTCTAGCACATACAAGCATGAGGTAATTTCAATTACCTACATGTAGCTAATAAAAGCAATACATGAATTACTAAAGTCTCAGCCACAACCAACACAGGTCAGGCTAGACTACAATGCACAAGCTAGATCTAAATGATACTATTAACACTAAACAAGCCGCCATGACAGCGATGCTTAGGCCGCAGCCATCTTTTACATTAAAAAGAAGGACAAAACGCCAACTTAAATAGAGTGGTTATCCTAACAATAAAAATAATAAAATTACATAGAAAACAAAATAATAAAATATTTACACCTAGACATAGTATAGAAAAGCAAAAGCATTAAGCTGGGGCAATTGGGTGACACTACCCAAGTCTACAGAGCTTCCGGCTCCATCAGAGGCAATCATGGCTAATTAACTAGCCAGTGATGCCACTACACTAATCAGTCTGCATCTAGACTATAGCAATAGATGCAGAAACAATCAATACTAATACAATAAAAGAAAGCAAAAATAAAAACAATTCACAACTTACAGGCGGTCCCAGCCGAAATAGCACTACACAAAACTAACTCTACACAAACACCACTGTCCGCACTGACCACTGGTCGAGACAAAAAAAAAAAGAATTCAACGTGGTCCCGGAGCCAGCTATAACTGGTCAGCGCGAACGTATCGGAGAGCATGACGTCACACTAATTATTTAAAACTAAACTGGACTACCTATTTCCCTAATTTGTACCTAGCCTTACACAACAATAAAATCTAGCAAATTACTAAAGACACGGACTACACAACATTATATACCAAATTAAACAGCATTAAAAAGAGAATCTTAAAATTTAAATCCTATAAAAATACAAAAAGAAGATAAAAAGTTATTTCTATTCTAGACTCATATGGGGGCTCTATACCGTTTACAGACCTGCACATAAACTGATATAAAAAAATAACAACTATTCCAACACTAATGCCAAAGACAAAAATAAGCAGAACTAACCTGGGACAAAAAATAGAACATAACATCCACAGCTCCAAGGCCAGTTAACTATTTTAAAAACTACTTTTCCTCTACGGGTAAAACACAAATAACAGAAAAAGACTAAAACTAGCAGAAAGTTATAAATAGCGGAAACTACAAAATAATCAGCACTGAACTATAAAAATAAAAAAGGACACTAAATAACAAACATCATAGCCCTGGCCTATGTAAATAATATAAATTAAATTAGATCTAGGAGCGCAAGCTCACACATACAACAGCTTCTTTGTTGATTAGTAACCTATTGAGAGAATCAAACGACAGACTACAACAGTGAGGTAGTTTAGACTTTTGGTACATATAATTTAAATATTTTTTGACGTTTGGAGTTCGTTCCCAAAATGCAACTCGCTTTCTACCATTCATACAATAATGTAATTTTGTTATTGTTATGGTCACACAATACCGTAGCAATATGTAACATGGCAAACTGTAAGATCCACTTCAGGTGTTTATATTATAGGAATGGAAAAGTAAAAATATATATATCTCTGCTGGATCATTCTTTTTAGATGCACTACAGCAAAACAGCCACAATTTCCCGCCATATTGAATTTGATTGGCCGCTCTTACAGACAAGTGCCTGGTAGTGTTCCCTGGGCTTTACGACCGTGAGGAGTTGTCTCTCCTTGGGCACATCAACGTCTTCATACTTGACATATGGATGCAATATCCCTCCAACAAGGCCATCTCTAGCGTCCCCCAATCCTCCCTCCTTCGGACACATGACACTGTTTGTGCTCAGAATGACGGTAATTTTCTGCAGCCCACTAACTGCGCCCACCCTACTTGTCTCACACCCTGCTACTCCCCCCCCCCCCACTCGCCCCCCCCCCTCTTCACATGTGCGCAATGGTCCTCTGTTGTTTTATTGTTTTATTTTTTTTCTCTCGCAGAAAGTAAAACAAGAAAAACTTAAAAGGCTTTCCCCGTCACTGGCTGCTTTCAAACAAGACTGAAGCCTTCTTGGGCTCTGGGTTAATCCTAACACTCGGAGTGACAGTCAAGATTGCGCGATGGCAAGTGGGAGACAGGGGAGGAGAACGGGCTAGAGAGGAGGAATGAGGTAGATGATAGTGGTTGGGAAAGCTGGGAGACAAAGCCACGAGTAGCACAAATCTAGACTCGACCCAACTCCATTCTTAAGTTACTGGAAATTGTTTGCAGCTAATGCTTTGGAGATGCTCTTGCAGGCAGGACATATTTCTAATTTCTTAACGTCTTAACACACACAAACAAACATGCATGCACACATATTATTGTGTATGTTTATGTGTAAAAGTAAGAACATATGTTCGCGAACAGTAGAACATAGAATTAGATTTAGCCTTGGCGAATGACAACATTGTGAGATTTTCTGCTTTGTACATGCATGCGTGACCTTTTAGTCTTGTCTCATGTAAACATGGCGATATGACCTAGATCCATGAAGTTGCAATACTTCCATAAAGTTGGGTAACTTTTTTTTTTGATGGTTTTCAATTTGTTTTATGGCTACTTTAGCTACGTTAGTTACCTGATAGTCTCCAAGAAACATTTATGCAAGGTCTTATCAAAATAGGTCAAACGGTTTCGATTTTTATTCGGGACATACACCCATCCATACATGCATACAGACATGCATACATACATTCTTACGTATACCTTACTTTATGCTTTCTTGTATAGATAAACACACTACACAATCCTCAGATAGGGAGAACAAAGTATATAGCTTGTTTGATATGCTAGCAGCTGAGCTCCATCGTCAACCTTGAAACACGCAAACTTGACGGTAACTGTTCTTAGAAGGTCAAGTTTTCGTGGCGGACTGAACTTGTACATAGCTTACACAATTCTACAGGGTTTAGTCATGGCTAGAGAGAGATAGATATTTTGATGACAACCAAAGCAGCTAGTCGATTCAACGTCTGTATTTAACTATCCTTTAAGGAATGTCCTAATGTCCCTTTTATTTATTTTTTTCTCTGATTTCATAGTGGTAACTTTAACAGAGGCTTTAAGGAAGTAAACCCAGCTCAGACGTCTTTGAGATGTTGAAGTATCTAGTGTATACGTGTCTTCTAAGCAATCTCTCTAGACCCACATAGATATATAAATATAATATACTTTTGTTATTATTGTTCCAAAATCTCTCTCTCACTCATCTCTCTCTCTCTCTCTCTCTCTCTCTCTCTCTCTCTCTAAGGCCTTGTCCATATTACTTGAATTCTGTTATTAATCTTTTAAAACCTCTGTAATTACATATTTCCTAGTCCCTCACGTTGCGAAAAAAAATCTCCATGAGATTGTAAATTTAGTTTTGGAAAGAAGACACAATAAGCGCGTCATTATTTCTATTAGTGGTAACGAATTCATCTCTCCCTCCCATCACACTCAAACATCGAGGCAGTTTTCTCTAATAACATTTTAGACATAGATAATAGGGCAACATTCTATATTTGGGTACAATTACTCGCGTAACAAATGTAAACATCATATTACTGAGCTATTAACTAATTCTGCAATTTATTTCAAGAAGTTTTTCTTAGCTAATGTAGTTATGTTTTTTCAGGTTTCATTGCGACCAGTGTTTGTGTGCTATTGTCTGCTTGTAATCCCTACAATTCATAAGTAGAATCAGGCAATGAAAGAGATATTAAATCAAAGTGTGAAGATTGAAGGCATCAGCTACTTTCGCTGCCTTTGTTTTGTTCTACATGCTTAGGATTTTCCTCCAGAATTGAAGATTATTAGCCTACATCTTTATTAAAGCCTCGCGCAGGAATAAAGGGAATGGCTGCGGGCATGCCTCAAACCCGAGAGAGTCGAGACAAATACAGAGAACATATCACACGACCAGGCAGTCATCTTACTGACAATGTCTGGTACATCAAACTCTAAACATCTAAGCCTTTACAATTAATATAAAGTGTTAATTGTCAATATGGTAATAAATAGAGAAGATTACAAAAAATGTTATGCCTGAATACAAGATGCGGCCCCCGAATGGGTTATCTGTTTGGAAAGCAATACAAGTTAATGAGGAAGGTTACAGTAGTTTCAGCACGAATATCAAAACGTATACTGTACAAACTCTCAACAATCAAAATCCTCCTTCCCTCTATAAAAAAAATAGATGTGTGACGGGCGGAAGTGTTGCCAAGGAGTTAGTTGTTGTTTGGATGACTGAGGGTGCTACATCGTTAGTATTAATACGTATTAAATGAACTGATTGGTATTTAGACATATAAGACTCCATTACACTAAGATATACTACAACAGTAAAAGTAGAACTACGGTGGAGGCGTCAATGGAGAGGTGATTGATGGAACAGTAGGGAAGCACTAAGGCTTCTATCTGCGCGTGTTGCACACCAACACAAACACGACGTCAGAATGTTCTCAGGTTCCAGATCGTTTGAAATTGTAAACTAGAGATGAGTATGTGTTTGCTTATGAACTGTTCTTCATGTAGCATTCTTCACTTGCAATACAATCGACTGGGCTTTGAACTCTTTTGCACGTGGAAATACTTATAATCCAACAACAGACGAGTCCATACCAATAAATAAGCGGCTAATTAATTTATGCACAACCAAGAAACTTAAAGAAATGTTTGAACAAGGAAATTATAATTCTAATTACAAAAAAAATAAAAAAACAAATAAAATAAAAAAACATTCCAATTTTACGCTCAACATTATATGTTTATTGTGCAGAAGTTGTGGACTGTTTTCCTTCTTTCTATTGGTTAGAACGTGGATTTGGTGTCGTTATGAAACTCTTTACACTCAGGCAAATCGGACTAAAAGTTACAACTGGTGGGAGTAGTAAATACTACTTACACAAATTGAGCCGGACATCAATACACATAGTATCTCATCACGGTCACCCAAGTCATTTTTTTAAACAATAACTATACTTTAAGTAATTATTGTTGAACAAAATGTCGGGGTTTTTTTTTTTGGGGGGGGGAGGGGTTATTTGCTATGCATTTAGAAGTCTGTTATCATTTCAGAATCCATGGGCAATTTTTTTGATTAGAAAAAAGGTTTCTGAGTCAAACCTGTTAGGGAACCACTGGACTAGACGATACGACTAGAGAGAAGTCACGTAAAATAAATCTTATACTTAGGTTTGTCTTTTATTAAAACTAATTGACTGCTACGTACAAGTGTCCCATAGCTCTGCTTGTCGTATAGATAACTCTTCGGAATTTGTTTTTATGCTCCTTGAAATACATTTCATAAAGGATTTTTTAAAACACATTTCGGGCCGCATCTTAAGCTGGTTAGCAAAGTAGGTGGAATTTCTCTTGATTTTAATGTAGGTTGAATGATTATGAGTTCGTACGCATACATTTATTTCTGTTTAAAGAGCTTTAACCCACACACTGTGTCGTCAGTCCGATATAGTTCAAACTTTAAAAGAAACGTATTAATTCCTAGAGATTTAAACACAACGGTTAGGGTTAGGGTTAGGGTTAGGGTTATTAAATATATAAGAGATAATAATAATTATAGCTTTAAAACAGCACTACTTTCATGCTCATAACATGCTAAGAGCGCTATGGTCCAATCTCATTTGTGGACCTGTGGGGGTAGGGGGTATCTGGGAGAAGGTTTTCCGTGCTTCCTGTAATCGTTCAGTAAACACAACTCTGCTCGAGTCGGGTGTCTAACCTCGAGCCCCCTTCATAGGTAGCCAAGACAAGCCAAGTTCAAGCGTACTTAGCCTCTCGACCACCATATAATAGACATTTATCCTGAACATTTTTTTCTTTACAATGATGTGTACATAATGATATGTAGCCTATATTAAGAAGAAACATCAAATAAATAACAAAACAAATGATACTTGTGACATAATTTAGTCTCATCTATCTTCATTAGCAAAAGATAATAGTTTAGAAGTTCCTATTTTCCAAAACCAAAAAAAAAAGATTTTTTTAAAACCACTCTAGTGACAGTTTGAATGATGTTTTGAACTGTTTGTCCAGAGTTTTTATTCACAATGGAACTAAAATTTCTTGGGAAGTGGCAGATCGCGTGTCAGTCTTGAGCTTACACAAATGTTATTACAGCTTTCAGGGTCAAAACGAAAAAAGGACAAAAAAAAAAAAAAGAAAAAAGGAGTCTGATGACATACATAAGACAAGAACTTATAGAAGGCCAAAAGGATAATTGATTGACACTAGGGACTCATGGTCAATGTCTTCCAAATGCACTGTTTGACCAGTAAACGTCTCGTGAGGGTGTCAGTTTGACTTGAATCACTTGTAGAGAGATAGGATCTCACTTCGATCTTGATCCAATGACCTAATTCACACCAATTTTATACTTTTTAAAAAACAAAGCTTATCTCAACTCAATCTGTCTGTTTGTACACGTTATTTCTCCCATACCCAATCTTGGATCAAGCTGAAATTTTGCAAATTATTTCTTTAACCTGACAACACAAGAATGTGATACAACTACAACTAGTTAATAAGCTATTGGTAATTATTTATTTTATTTGGTAACTTAAACAAGGGGAAAAACTTGTACTTTACTGAAGCGGTGGTGTAACCTGAATGAGTTCACTATATTGGTCGTCATCTACGTCTTAGTGAACACATGAATAATAGGACGAGACTATAGAAAAAATAGATAACTGTACAATCTTCAATGTTCATAGGCTCTCCACGAGCAGAGTGGTAACCGTGTTGGCTTGAGAAGCCTTAGAATGCCTGAGCAATGAGTTCGAATTCAAGTTGTTCTCCCTTTTTTTATTTTTATAATATGCCATTTTTAGCGGCCCCCGAAAGGGGAAAAGACGCTATCAGTTTTGTGTGAAATGTCTGTCCGTTTGTCCGTCCGTCCCGTAGGGATCTCGTAAACTAGAAAAGATAGTGAAAATCTAGTGAAGATAGTAATATTTTAGTCCATTCAAAGTTCTGATGCAACGGCTACTTTTTTCTTTTCAAAAAGCAAATAATCTAATTTTTTAAATCACTTATGCAAACAGTTTTTTTTTTCATAAAAATACACCACTTTTACAACTAGTCACTATTAATAGTAACATACAAGTGTAGTTCTCTATTAGGGTTAATACACATTTCACATATCTTTAACACATTTATGCAAATGGTTTTAGACTTTTTAAAATATATTTTTTTACATTTGTATTGATACGTTATGTAAGTTCTGTCATACTGATTACTACATTTACCCAATAATAATGTTTGTTTTTTTAAGAGAAAAAATCTATTTAGTATACATATAAGTTGAACATAATTTAAAACAACAATTGATAAGTAGGTTTTCATATTATCGCGTGAACTGCAGTGGAATGGTACAACCACAAAACACACATAACTAAAGTACTTTTTTTTTCCCTTAAGGCTTTGAATAAGAGATTGACCCTTTACAAAGCAATTAGATCAATTAAATATTCATTAAAAGACATCAGTTAGGCCAGGTTCACATTTAACTTCACATTCATTTTCAGCTATCCTTTGGTCTGCTGGACCGCTGGGGCACCACACAAGATCTGTCAACATTCTTTCTCCAATCTTCTCTATCATTTGTCTTTGACAGAATTTAATTCTGATGATCTTTCTGAAAATATTGATACCTGACGTTTTACCTGCCTGGGTGGACCACTTCGGGGGCCGATTTTGAGTTCGTGTTTCCACTCAAACTGTCTTTGTAACCTTGTTATTTTTATAATTTATTATTTTCATTGTTAGTCTAGATCTATTACAAATTTAATTACATAATTGATACAAATATGCTTAATAAAAGCTTTTATTTTTAAAAAGTATTTTTATATTTTCTTGTTCTCTGTTGCTAACGACATATTCATAAAGCAGTTAAATATATATTTGAATAACACTATCTGTAATAAGGTTTGATCATGTTTTCGATGTCAATAAAGCGGTGGCTGCGTAATCGTAGGACATAACTTCATACAATAGCCCCTAGTTCCAAACCTGCTCGCTTCCATCCCTGTCATGCAGGAGGATTGTATTAGGACGTATCGAATGAAGGAAACTTATAAGACAAAAACACAAAATCAAAGATGCTTTGAATGGTCTCAAAATACAAGGACATTGATTTACGACAATAAAGAAAAGAATTTAAAATAATATCTAATTATTTTAATAGTTATAATTATACAATAGTTCTAAAACAAATTAAAGAAGACAGACTCAAAAGACATATCGTGGCAACCTAGAATACTTTAACGTTAGAGAGATAAGAGAGAGAGCATCAGAGAGGGTAAAGATAGAAAATAGAAAGAAATCAAAGCAAATTCTGGACAGGGTTGTAGATGACGAAAATGACATAGTTATAGCGAGACCAATCGTTATACAAGCCCTCAACACAGTGGCGTAGCTAGCCATGCGCGTGTGGTGCGGGCCGAAGGGGGCATCAAGTGGTGAGGGGAATCGAACTAAGGAGTAACCTTTTCTCAGTAAAAACAATACGTTTTACACGCATGAACCAAGAGAAGTTACTGTGTTTGAAATGTTAACTACACATTTAATTAATTAATCAATTAGCTATTTTGTTAATTTCCTACGTTCGTTCTTAAATTTAATGTAGGCTGTAGACCAGGCTGAATAAAATTTACTTTTTTAAATCTCTCAATGCAATTCACTTTTAAACGCCCACTTTCTTTTGATGCACATGGTACTTGTTTTTTACTTCATTGCTCTGTAGGCTGGTTTCATCTAGATCTTCTAAATATAGCTACCTCTTGACTCTAGATGATTGTTGTAGTATCTTTGATTTCACTGTGAACCTTTTTACTTTCAGTCATTTTGAAAAATAAAATAAAACTTTTTGCTTCTGGTCAATTCTAATGACAACTGAGCAATCAAAGTGATATCAATATTTTTGATTCAAATTTTCTTTTTAAAGTGTTTTCTTTTTCAACACTAACTTGTTCATTGTAATGCTGTCTTGTCAACACTAACTTGTTCATTGTAATGCTGTCATGTCAACACTAACTTGTTCATTGTAATTCTGTCATGTCAACACTAACTTGTTCATTGTAATACTGTCATGTCAACACTAACTTGTTCATTGTAATGCTGTCATGTCAACACTAACTTGTTCATTGTAATACTGTCATGTCAACACTAATATGGACGTTGCTTAAGACTGAAAAGTCATGTTGTCGGACTCATTGCTAGCTCAGACTGAGAAATTGTCGTCTCAGGTTGAAATGGTTAACGGTAGGGATCAAAGGGTCCAAAGGGTACATATCTGATCATTTTACCTAAAATGTTGGGTATCATTCCTTTTTCTCTCAAAGCAGAATCTGACACTTAATGGGCATCGCCATCGAGTCGAAGAAGAATTGCTAAGACAAAAATCAACTTAATTTCTAGGAGTTTGTGAAATTACTTTCCAAGTATGATCCATTCCTGGGAGTACATGTGCTCCGACCCAAGCTAATTCCAAATCAAATAGTACACCGGACATCTCAAAACTGGATTAATTTTCTCTAATGTTTAGGTTACTTTGTCTTGGACAATTACGTGGTACAGATTCTTTTGATATCAACTCAAATATAGGCTAGATGATTCAGTTCTAAATATTGTCTTCATTGGAATATTTCTGACGATTAACGAGTAAACATGTGCGACTACTTAGGCCAATTAGAGGGGGAAAATGGCAATACCTTAACAATGAATAGACATAAGTTCGGGGAAAAAAAACTTTTTTTGCTTTTTTATTTCGTTTCGGGGGGGGGGCATCATGAGAAAATGCCGCACTGGGCATCATATACCCTAGCAGGGCCTAGCTACGCCACTGCCTCAATACGAACCTTCGACGTCACAGCCTGTGGTCTGTTTAGACCAATAGCAACGCGCTATTCAATAACGACTGGAATCGGTTCAAGACATTTCACGAACCCTTAGATCTCCAGTCCAGGGAAGGGTGTAGCAGTTTAGAAGTATGTACTGCTCTCGGCCTTCCGATCTGTTAGGCATTCGTTAGGCATTCGTATTTTGCTGTTACATTTTACCAGACTATTCATCCTTAAAAAAAAAGGGAAAACTTATCTTTTCTTATCTTATATAATACAAACGTTACTTCAAAAAAGAAGATGATTACATCGTACGCGTCATGCATTCAGTCATGCATATTAACCAATGACTTAAGTTCTGCCGAGTCACTGGTTTTCCTGGCTTGCTCAAGCAACCCATTACATGCTCTAATAGAACAAAGGAAGAAGGAGTATTTATACAAATGTGTCCTAGCATATAGAATAACGAATGTATAGTTATCATTGTGTCTTTCTGAGTATTTTTATTATATTTTGTTTTTTTGTATTGGAAGATTATGGTTCAGTGTTTTATGTATAATTGCTACTTTACTTTTGAGTCTTCTGTCCTGAAGGCTTTCTAAATTTAGTGATTTTACTAAAGGTGTTACTCTAGTAAAATGTAAATCGGTTTTGTTTAGCGACCATACTTAATGATGCCATAGAAAAATGTTAAACTAGTATTTGTGGATACTAAGAGAAACAGTTTTTTTTTAAAAATTACAAACAAAGAAATGTCAAGAAGAGAAAGTGAGACTGATAGAGACCAGCTCAAGAGAAAAGGAAGGACACATATATAGTGTAAAAAATGCTTTAACTATATTATATCTCCTAATTTCTACATATTAAATTGAAATAAATAGCCAAAATAAAATTTTAAAAAATCCATTACGTAATAAAATATCTTCGATTGAAAAATTTAATTACAATTTGGTGAAAAAGAAACAGAAAATGTTAAATTCTAGAACATGCCTTGACACGATTCATTTCTTGAACATTGTATTTTTCATTTAAAAACGTTACTTTAAATGTCAGATTTCGTTCTAGTCGATTGCATGCAAAGTGATGTGCTAATTTAATGAAAGCTTTAGTTATGCGACAAAAACAACAACAAACTAATGACAACATAATGCAGGGATGTTGCTTCCAACGCTAAAGAAAACAATAACTGAATGCGCTATGTCTAAAATATTAGTATCATTCGTTCACGATCAATGGTGTATACATTAAGTTATACTTGTAGATAATGCCATTTGTCATGCGCCGCTGGGGGTGTATGTAATTAAGATCAATTAATTATTAAAATAGTTTAGTTTGGTGACGTTAGGTCAAGAGGTTTGTAACGACAACATAGACCAGCGCGCACTCAGGTAGCGCACAATAGAGAAGAGAATACCTTATTAATATAAAAAAAGATAAAGGGGGATGGATTACAATGGTGGGGAGTATAATTTTAAATCCTAAAGTAATCTATCTATGATAGAAAGATTACATTGATAGACATGACACTTGAATAGACTAAAAGTGACATTTCTCAGAAGTAGGAGAAGTCTGGGAAAATAGTCTATATTTATATACACACATTTTCATGGTGCTTAACAGAGCAAAAATAATTATATTCGGTCTAATTTGATGAGGTCAATTGTTTTGGACAGATGGTCACACTATTTCTTCCACTGATACTGCTTTGTTTCATAAGACTGTACATTTATTTGTCTCCTAATCTCTTGCCTCCCCAGATGCTGTAAATGCAAAATTGCTGTGTGGTCGTGTGGTGGGCGTTGTCCAGGGATTGAAATCCGCATAGAGCCATATCCGGCCGTCCTGCGGGAGATTTTAGCTAGAATGTAAGAATCTTTAATTCTAAAGGAACACCCGAGAGATGTCAAAAAAACTCATTACTATATATATATACAGAGAGAGAGAGAGAGAGAGAGAGAGAGAGACAGACAGACAGACAGAGATAGATAGATAGATAGATAGATAGATATAGATGTGTATGTTTGTGTGTGTATATATACATAATCTTGATTACATTTTGATCCTTCATGCTTCCTGGAGTTAGTGGAAAAATTGTAGACTCCCCATTGCTTGCTGCGAGTTTCCCCAGCGCGGGGCTAAGCCCCGCCGCCAAGCACTATTTCCCCTATTGAAAGCCAACAAAATGCATATTCTGATGTATCTACATGCATTATCATGAAATTAAAAAGTTTTATTTCAAGATCCAGATGTGCTATTCTTACTGACATAGATCCTCTGGCGCCGTTCGGAGCATTGGGTGGAAAGCTGTTTCCGTAAAAATCTGTCACTAGCAATGTCTGAAGCCTCTGAAGCCATCTGAAGGGGTTTTAAACTTTTAAAAAAGGCCCTCTTGAGGAGAGTGGTTTAAACTTCAAACTCCCTTGGCTTAGCTACGCTCAAAGAGTTTTAGTGTGTAATTTAATTTATTTTTATATAGAAGAGATATTTTTTAGCTTCAAACTCCGCTGAAGGAGGGTTTCAACTCAAATACCCTTTCGCTACGCTAATAGCATTTTTGAGTGCGTAATTTGATATTTTTTATATTGAAGAGGGGGTTTTATCGTAAATTCGGAGGAGGTTTAAAATCGAAATCTTCCTTAGCTATGAAATTTTGGGGATTGTCGTTCGCATTTTTTGTTTGTTTTACAGAAGACGGGGGTTTAACTGCAAAACCTCTCCTGGTGAGGGTTTTAAACACAAAACCTCTTGGCTGCGCTGGGGCAAGTGATGGTAAGTATTAAAATCACACCTAAAAAAAATCAAAATCAAAGCAAACAATCAGTCACTAAATTCCGACCCCCCCCCCCCCCCGCACGGTGGCGGATCTCATTAGGGGTGGGGGTTGAATACCAACTTCCCCCCTGGCTACGTCCATGATATATACGTATATATATATATATATATATATATATTCGTTTAACATAGCGCATCCTTTACCCTTCATACTTTATACTTCACCAATCATACTTAATAATTAATCCCTCATACATTTTTCCTTAATACTTAATGCTTCATACTTTATATTTGGAATCTCAAGTATAACACAACTACTTTTGAGTGTTTTCAATTATTCTAGATATTAAATTCTAAATTTAGAGCTACAAATATTTTACTTTCGTTTTATAAATTATATGCTTTTTTTTTTTTTTTTCACTATAGACAAACCAAAGAAACAGATTGTGCTTTGAAAAAGTTTAGTTATTAGCAGATGTGTCGAAATTTTAAATAATGATCTCCAGCACCATTACTATAGACACAATTGTCATTGTCCCTCCCTAAAAAAATTAAATCTCTCTCTCTCTCTCTCTCTCCCGATTTGTGTAATAGGCATTCTATCAATAATTTTACGAACATACGGGACAATCTGACAACAATGCTACCAAAAAAGTGGTAGTCACCATTACAATAAACAAAATATTTAGGACATTAAGGACATTTTAAGGGATATTTGTAGCCCTAGCCCAAGCGCAATGAACCCCTTCGCACCACAGCTACTACATCACAAGCCATTGCCCCGTGGGCCCCTAATGGTCGTGGGCCCTTCGCGCCGTGGATACTACGCTACTGAATAAAAGCTCTAGTATTTGTCACTAAAAAAAAACTTTGAAATCTTGAAATCTATTATGAAATCTAATTATATTTTTTTTCCAACTGACACTAAACGTATGTCTCAGGCATCTTGTGCATGAAAATGCAAACACGAGATCAATCAGGCTTCAAGATATTCATTTTTTTAAAATTAGTTTAAACACGTTGATTTTCAGAAATAAAATAAAACATGACAAAATTGCATCCTGTTAATTTTTTTGTCAAATTTTATCTTTTTTTTTTTGTTCAAATCAAAACGGAACTGAAGGAAAAAAACAACATTTCAAGATCATTGGACAAAAAGGTTTTATCAGTTGTTTCTTTCTTTCTTTCTTTGTGCTTCTGTTCCAGGCACTTAAAATAGGAATTATGTTCTAGGAAAATAAAAATGTTTGAGGCACGTGAAGAAACTGCAAGATAATGAAAGCTTTGGGTTCAAGACTTGTCTTTATACAAAAGTGAAAGGTATGCGCGATGTGTATAGCTGTTCGAATACAGAGTGCATTGAGTGTGTTTCTATGGTGACGGAGGGAAGAGGTTTGGTCGTGAATGATGCTACATATGTGGCATTGTCGTTATTTGGTCTTAGTTTTAACAGACGACTCCAGAACGTTAGACTGAAAGGCTGTGTTATTGTAGTGGGTAAGATTTTATTAAGAAATATTACTACGAAAGTCTATTCCTTTTTTATATTTATCTCATATCAACTTGATTTTGTTTATATTGAAAAAAAAAGTTATAATTAGTATTGTTCACAAAGAAGTTATATAAGTTACTTGAAGTTGTATCAGTTAAGATATATTACGCATTCAGCGGTTTAGTTGTCTACCAGCAGTTTGGTGCTAGAAGTCAACGGCCGTCAACAGCATAAAGAACCAATAAGTTTTACTTGACTCTATTACACACAGGGTTATTGATCTTTGCTTGTTAATGACTTAAAATAATGCAATCTAGAATGGTCATCTCGCTACTTTGCTTAGACGATTTTAAATTTAGGCATCATCTGTTTATTTTCTGCTCGACTAATTATCTTGATGATTCTACTTTACTAAAAGAATTGATTTTTCTATTAATCTAAGAGTTTATTAATCTAAGAGTTGATGTTTCAACTTATCTTAGAGTAGATGCTTCTATTTCATTGAAAGTTAATGTTGCTACTTATCCAAATGCGTATTCTCGTACAGAGCGTAGAGTTTATATTTTTACCTTTTTAAAGGTCTAAGAAACTCCACTAAGAGTTGATGTTTTAACTTATCAGATTGTTTTTGGCTCCCCTAATAGTATTAGTGTTTGAACTCTACTAAGAGTATTAATGCTAGATGATGTTGGTGGTTAGCTAAAACCTTTCCTTTAGAAAGAAGACCCGAATAGCCCGTAATTGTACGCTATTGTACGGTACTTGATGCTAAGCTAATCTTAAACATTCGTGTTCTTGGTCTTGAACAGATGCATGCTTGCTTGCTCTGCCATTTAATTTATCACTTGTCATAGCTAGAGTGTCAAGTGTTTGGTTAAGTACCCTTGTTGGCTTCTGCATGGACCATTGAACTAAATGTTTTGTCTACCCTTCTTCCAACAACAACAACAAAAAAAAAGATTATTTTTTTTGCTAGTACAATACCTCTATTCAACTTTTACCTTCGTTGAATCTCGAAAACGGTTCTAATAATGTTTCTAGAAATTTGACAAATGATGTATTTCGTTGGGAAAACAATCACTTGCTCGTTGGCCACACTTAGGAAAACTCTTGTTTGACTAGAGAACCAGAAAATATTTTTACTTTGAACGGACTGAACGTCGTTTTTTTTTTTTAAAGACAATTTTTACCCTGTCCCGAGAATGAATCTTGGAAAAACCTTCCGACTGGGTGGGAAAAACCCGGACACGATTCTGGAAAACGGTTCTAACGATTTTCCTAGTAAGTTGACTATTAATACATGTCTTTGGTGAAAAGAATTACTAGCTATGTGGCCACGCTAGGAAAATATAAAAAAATAATGTAAATTTAGCGAGAGAACTACAAAATCTTTATCGTGAGCAATTCTACGTCTTCGGGTATTTCCGAGCTAGACCCTCTTCATTCAAGAGTTGAATCAATTCATGTTAAGGGACATTCTGCGCACCATCTTCCAAGTCTAGATCTAAGTGCTTTTAATTTGAATAGTTTAGAGTTAAGTAGATTTATATATTCAACTAACCAGGAATTTTTCTGTGGGTGGGGAAGGAGATTGGCGTGGGGTAAAAAAAAAACGTTTATTAAAACATTTATTAGTCATTTCGAACAAAAAAATTACCCTATTAGGTTGCAGGAGTTAATTTAAATGTTTCTATCACATATGTCAAGAAAATAAAAAAAAATCACTTTATAACTCAACCCTGTAAGCCGTCCTTTAGTTTCTTTAATTGTTGGAATGTCTTATCTTATCAATATCTTTAACAGAATTTAAACATATTACGTCTTTGTATCGAGACATTGACTCCAACCGGTATACAAATGTAGTTTTAAAATGTGTTGATTTTCACAGGTAGAGCTTTTAATCAATCGTCCAAAAATGTTCTAAGAATGGCAAGTATTTTCTGACAGATCATCGCGAGCTTGGACGTAACATATAACATATATTTTTGAAAGTTCTATTTTGAAAAAAAAAAAGACAACAACATTAAAGTTCAGCCTTGAACTTGTTGAGTTGTAAAGTTTTTCTCTTTCTCTCTTGTTGTTGATCAAGTCTTTTTGGTCTATTTTAGTAGTTCTTCATTAGAACTTATTTAAGTATGAACATTGCTACCATAAAGATAACACACGGACTTTTTATGGTTGATTAAAATAAAAATAGTTTCATCCTTCCGCATTTCAGATTTGATTCAAAGGTTTCTTTAACCGATAAGTTTTTATGTCCATTTAATTTGAACTATTTTGGAACCTAATGCAGGGGACCTTTCATATGTTAATAGTATTGTTTTCTATAATGAAGCCAAAAAAAAAAAAACAACAGGAATAAGTTCCACGGTATCTCAGCGGGCTAAACATTTCAATGTCAGAATCAGTATCGAAAAATATTTTATTTTTGGTGAAAAATCCAACTTTATTTTTTGTATGCAACTTCCATCTGCTGTCTATATTCATTTGAATAAAAAAAATGCAAATAATTGAAGAATTTGTGTATGTAAAAGAACTAAATTGTGAAGAAGAGGCACCTGATTCACAAAGATGTGAGTGAAATAACTAGAGCAGTAGAGATTGACAAATGAGTTTGTGTCAGTATTTCGGATTTCAAAATGGCAGAAATTACTCCCTGATTGTGTGTGTTTTTGTGTGTTTAATGAAATAGGGAGAAGGTGGCGGGGTTTTCGGAAAATGAGAACCCCTGAACTGTGTTGATCAATGCTCCTGCTAAATAACTACTTGTTAATGAGTATTAGGTTCGCACTAGAGATGAGTTATGCTTTTTGATTAATTGCGATGGACATGTAATCTCATTGACGTTTCCAGATAAGAAAAAATCTTTGTTAAAATGGGGAAACAGAGAACCATAACGTAACCAGCTAAAAAGCTCTCTCCGCTGCAAAGGCAATACGGGAACTAAGGGTGACGTAAACACACACACTATTCTTGACAAAAAAACGCGCCTAATAGAAACTACTTCCTAGACATTAAAAGACAACTATTAAACACAAAAAGAAGACTTCACGCGCACTCGACATTCTGGCCTACCATTTGAGCTGTACAAATTAAACTCGTTTGGAGTTTTTCATTTTCCGAACGGGGGCGCCTCTGCAGGTGGAGGATAGGGGAATACCATCCAGATATCATTTCTACAGGGGGAAATAAAATAACCGGGTTGGACCAAAATCAAACTTGCTGCCTTGCAGGAAGTGGAGGGATCCATAAAGACTTGGGCAACTTGCCCGAAAATAAAGGCAGCTAAGAAGAAAAAAGAATGAGGGAACGCCTCCCCCCTCCCAGAGGGTTTTGGCTAGAAAAAAGAACTAGTCATATACAAAAGCTAAAAGTAAAAAAAAAAGTACCTCTTTCAGACCTTGCGTTCTGAGGAACAGATGATGTTTATTTATCAGCTTTGCTCATACAAACGAAAGCTAAAACACATACAAAAAGGGACAGATAACAAAGGAAAACAACCTATGTGTAAGGAATTTGGTTATGTTATTGGTTTCTGAACATGCTAAGTCTGATTGGAACAGAAGCGCTGGCCAAACTAACTAAAGTGTTGAATATACTTCCAAAAACTAAAAGGCAGATCCTGAATACGTTAGCTTGATAATGTAGAGAAAGATCTACAACATCCAAGAGTTTTAGAAAAAAGCTGGATTGATCTGAATGGAAAGATGTGTTGAAGCAGATCAGGATCCTCCATCATTGTCAAACCACTCGAAATCAAACCTCGACTTTTCCTACCACATCCTCTACAAGAGGTAAAGCGTAAAATCCTTTGTTTTTTTTTAGAACATGCTCTAACCACTCAATCTCCTCGTAACAATACGTAATTATAGTAACTTTTCTATTTAGTTAGTAAGTAACATGAGGAACGGACACTCATGATTGGGAAATGATGGCCGATGATTGCTTCTCATGGCTCGGAGTCATCTGTATAGGTTAGTGTTTCTCAAACTTTTGAAGGTGGCACCCTAAGTGAGAAGAATTTTGTTAGCGTAACGTCCGCCATCGTGAAATCGGGAGGGCTTTTAAAATTTAATGGAAAGGAAATAAAATTCAAGACATAATTATAACACAATTTTACGACTTTATTTCCTCATATATGTATACTTTATAATCTGGTGACATTTTAGTTTCTTTAAATGTGACATGAACCAATTGAATGACTTCCTTTCAGGCAAGTTTTCAGGTTAAAAAGTTTGAATGTCACATCAGTGAACTATGAACTTTTTACCTTTTTTTTTTTAAATCATAAATTAACTGACATAAAATTTTAAATTTGAACTTGGTTTATGTCAAGGGTTAGATATAGTTTGACTAATGCAGTGGTGAAAAATAGCTTATCTAAAAAGAGGACATGCACATATATTGCCAGTCACCTCATTGTCACAAAAACTCTCAATCACACATATCTAAACACACACACACAGAAATCTAAATCTTCATACACACACTTTTTTTTTTACAAAATCGGATAGAAATTATAATATGAAACGCTGGAATATTCCAGACTTTTCTGTGTCAGGTGCCATCCGATGACAAATCCCGGTGACACTGCCATCCGATAGGCTGTCACAGGCCTCGTCAAAAACGGCAATGATGCGATATTGTCCAGGGCTGAAATTCATACGTCGCACTTTACTGTCACTTGTCAAGGTGACCTTAAGACTTAACCAAAAAAAACGTAATTTTGAAGCGTACAAAATGAAGCAATACACGATTTGATCAAGTTTTTGTTCGCATTAGTTTTTTTCCCTCGCATCTTTGTTACACACCTCCAGTGAAACACACACACAAAGTAAATGCAAATCACGATCCTTCTATCTTTCTTTTGGTTTCTCTTGCTTCCTCGTGTTCTAACAACTTTCGCACAGAGAATCGATACCTTAATTTACAATCAACAACGATCGATTATTGTAAACAAGCTCTTCCCTAGCAAGTAAAGGTTGAGACACAGAACTGTATATTAAATATATATCTTTGAAGTTCTATGTCTTCAAGAAAGATAACTGCCCGATCAATATTCTGTTTCTACAGATGCCACAATGATTAAACGCTTGGCTTCCGAATCATTTGGTCTCGATTCCAAATATCGGCATACTTAGACTTAGACTTAAACTTAGGTCCTCCAGCGCCGTTCGGCGCATTGGGCGGCAAGCTGTCTCCATAAAGATCTGTCACTGGCAATGTCTGAAGCCTCCTCCCACCTGGTGTCCACTGTTCTGAGGTCCTCCATGAAGGTGTGTCGCCAAGTAAGACGAGGACGTCCCTGTTTGCGCTTTCCTTGTTTTGGCTTCCATGTTATCGCAACTCTTGGTGTGCGTAATTCATTTTGACGTAGAATATGTAACGCAAACCTCATGCGACGCTCGGCATAAATTGGGATATTTTATTTCTGGATTTTTTTACTACAGATTACCAAACATTCGTTGGTGAAACTGAAGGCCGTTGGTCGATGTGCTGGTCACATGACACCCTCAACCGTCAACCGTAAAAAGAGATGAGCTTATACACAAGCTTTGTGGGGAACCGTGGCTTGCAACTGTTTCGGTCTGAAGTGTCTTTACGACAGTCCCGGTTTTGAAAACGTTAGCCTTTATCCCAGGCTGTTTTGGCCTAAGAAGTGATTCGAGTTATTCCTAAAACAACATAAAATTTAAATCATCATTTAACCTTCCCCTTCCCCTGTTGGACCGTTGGGGCACCTGAACAAGATTTGTCGTTCGTCTTTCTCCATTCCTCTCTGTCTGTTGCCTAGGATACAACCTTTTCAATAGCAGGCCCGTCCATTCTTTTATGTTGTCGTCCCATCGCTTTCTCTGTCTGCCTCTTCTTTTTACTGGTACTGTTCCCTAAAAATAAAGTCTTTGCGAGTCCCAAAGACCTTGTAATATGGCCATAGAGTTTTAGTTTGCAGTAGCGCTGTCTCTTCGTTTGTGATGCGGTCTTTAAATTATATACCAAGGATCTTTCTGTAGCATCTTAATTCCATTGCTAGGATTTTCCTCTCGAGCTTATTGTCATTGCCGGAAGTAGCAATGGAAATACGCACTTCACTACATATAAAATGTCTCCAATGGAATGCGTCTCAAATAGACTCTGACAACCAGTCCATCTCCTGACCTTGACACATGGCTCAACTAGTCTGCTGCGGAACTGCTATCAGGAGAATGGGAAAAGGTGAGTATCTGGCGCCTAACCCAGTAAGCTTGGAGCAGGAAGTGCTCATTAGCCTTGGCTGGCTACTCAAATAGTGTTGTTGAGTTTGTTGAGCTTTCTGTTTGAGGGGGGATACTCCTGGAGGAAATCCTATTTGTACTGAGTCAAATCCAGCCCTACTCTTATAAATGTTAATTCTTACCTAGGCATGTTTTCTTGACAACTGTTAAACGTGTAATTTGATTACCTTGTTTTTCCCGTTTCAGTCTTCTGATAAGAGGCGTTCAAATATCCCAGACTATCCAGAGTGAATCCGCTTTTTAAGGTGGTATGGATTTCGTTCAAACATTCCTTCTTACCCAGAACAAAACCATGACACCTGCAAAAACATCTTTCAGGTCAGTTATCCATTTTAATTTACCAATACCCCCAACTTAGATTATTCATCCATCTTTTTTTTACGAATTCCTCCATTTTAGATTATTCATTCATCTTATTTTACACTTTGTTAAAATCTCCATTTGTTCCTTTTTGTATAATGCGAGGTTAGATTTTTCCAAACCTACAAAGTTTTGTTAAACACTAAATCTGCAAACTTTCTGATTTGACAATCTCAAGATGGCTACGAACATTGTTCCAAACACGAGATCATATATAATTACAAGGTTAGAGAGATAGGTTGTGTGGAAACACAAACTCTAAATCGGCCCTTGAAGTGGTCCACCCAAGCAAGTAAAAAGGTAGGTTTCAATATTTTCAAAACGAACATCAGAATGAAATTCCATTAAAGACAAATGACAGAGAAGAATGGAGAAAGAAGGTTGACATCTTGTGTGGTGCCCCAGCGGTCCAGCAGACCAAAGGATATGCGAAAGTGAATGTGAAGTCAAATATGGACCTGGCCTAACTGATGTCTCATAATGAATATCTAATTGCTTTATAAAGGGTCAATCTCTTATTCAAATCGTCAAGTAAAAAAATTAATAAATTTTTTTCTCTTAAAAAAAAAGTAAACATTTTTTTGTGCAAATGCTATTTTCAGTATGACGAAACTTACATAACTTAGCAATACAATTGTAAAAAAAAATATTTTTGTGACAAAAGATCTAAACCATTTGCATAAATGTGTTAAAGATTTAGTGGCAGTCTTTGTCTCATACTAAAGAGCCTCCCGTGTTTGTTACTATTAATAGTGAATAGTTGTAAAAGTGGTGTATTTTTATGAAAAAACTGCTTGCATAAGTGATTTAAAAAATTCGATTTTTCGCTTTCAGAAAGAAAAACTTAGCCGTTGCATCAGAACTTTGAATGGTCTAAAATATTATAATTTCGGATTTTCACTCTTTTTTCTAGTTTACGAGATCTAAACGGGAGGGACGGTCAGACATTCCCCATAAAACTAATAGCGTCTTTTCCCTTTCAGGGGCCGCTAAAATCACATCTGTAAATAAAATGCAATGACTTTTGATGTAAAATCACTAAAATGCGCTTAAAAAAATATGTCATTACACTTAGTACTTCCAATAATTTATATAGTAAATAAAGTAAAGATCCCCTTTTCAGACCTTGTTAACGAGCTTATCCTCTGGCCAGCATATTAGTATTTATTGTATATTTATAAAAATAAAAACTCAAGCATGTAAAATGTATTTTTACGTTTATTGATTAAATATTTACATCATAATTACATTTTTTTATCATTAATATTAATGTCACATGTATAAAATATTACTGAATGAGTAATATAACAAACTAATTTTTTATTTTTTTTACATTTCATATTTTTTTTAGTAAAATCAATAAGAGTAAAAAATTAAAATAAATAAATACATAAAAATGTAGCTCATAAAAAGTAAAAATTCTGAATTTCTTCGAGAAGGTTAAGCGGACGCCACCACGCAAATTCTTTTAATTATACTCAGAATAAAAACAGACATGAGATGATGAATAGCTGATTTCATTCATTTTTTTTTTCTTTTTTTAATTACTAATTTAAATTTTAAAAAAAATCAAAACATGTAGTACACGAGCCGGATTAAAGAGCTAAAAATATTTTTTTTAAAACTCTTTAAAGTCAACCATTCATATCATCAATCCACAGTCCATTTCTTTGTACATCATCTGCTCTATAGATCACGAGAACAGAGACAGTATACACATAGTCTACATAGTATGCAGAGCAAATGCATATCGGAATATACTATTATTATATAATTCAACCGGAATGTTGTTTCTGAAAATGTACTTTGAAGTGTGTACGTCATACGAATGCATGTTTGTTAGCTTGTGTGTGAAAGGAGAGATGACTCATACAATTTGTACTACACATCAATAAACTAAATTAGCCCATAGCTTCTGTATTCTATGCTTATGAGCAAAATAAATTTTGTAAGCCTCGCACCTTGTTATACCCTACACAGCTGCCATTCGTGTGTAAAAACTTGTATAGCCCGCGGGATATATACGCTGACATTCGGTCTTTCTTCTCTCCACTTCAGCATCGGCGCTCAGGTCTACACAAGATAAAAAGAAGTCTCTGACAGTTCCATTTTTAGCATTTCATATGTTTCACTATAAACCCAAATAACTGGGAAGAGTTTAATCACACGAGGCAACATTTTAATTTTATTTTTGAAAATTTCGCAAGCTATAAAATGTTTATATTTCGTCGTCAGTTTTATATTTAGTCCTATGAGAGTTTTGTAAACTTAGAACTTGAAAAGAAACATGTAAGTATAGGCATACGTTTATGAAAAGACTTGAGATTGGAACATAATTTTTTTTTTGCCGTTTCTAAACATTGCTAATTTTCAAACATAGCAAATATTGCCTACTATATAAAGTATAAGAACGTATGTATGTATGTATGTATGTATGTATGTATGTATGTATGTATGTATGTTACTTATATAGAGTTCAAAATGGTTTGACCAATCTTGATCAAATTTGGCATGAATGTTCCTCTCCCACAACAATAAGCCCCTTAAAAATTAAAAAAAATAGCTCTATTGAACAATGTTCGTGTGTAAATCTATACGTGAAAAGGGAACATCTCTCCATGTTTCACATAGGTCTAAATGCAAAACACCAGAGCAGTGGTAAGAAACTAAGGCCCGCGAACCGCCTGTCATACTCGTCTAGGTGTCAAATGTAACAATGTTTCAGTATATTTTCTTCTGTATGAAACACATACACACAAAAGCATACACACACACACACATACAGAAACAAGCATACCTACATTTATCCAAAAAGAACAACAGTTCCTTCAGCAGTTCAATATTCATCAGGCTCCCGAGTTTCTGTCCATTGTTCCCGTCCACCCACTGGGCTACGGAGAAACCAATCTGTCCAATTGTTTTCACTACTCATTAACTGGATCCGGTCCTCGAAGTCTGTGTGCTGGCCTGTCCAATCTCCTGCGACCTCCACTCAGGGCCCTAATCTATTTTGTTACAAGGGACTTTACCATGTCCTCGGAGTGGCCGGGTCAAGCTGTCTCAAATATTTTCACTTTGAGACTGAATTGTAAAGAATAGAGCGTATGCGAGACATGCAGCTTGTCTGTGCGTGTATATGTGTGTGTGTGTTTAAAAAAAAGACATGAAAATCGACTAATTTTCAAGTGTTCCTATAGAAGACTAATGCACTATTTTGAACCAAGCATTTTTCAAATTTCTTTACAACTAAATCAATGCTATATATCAAATATAGTGCAGTTCCTCATATGAAAAACAATATACAACTGGTCGACCGGCGGCGTAGCAAACGCCGCTATTTTGCAGGGCCGGCCTTAGGTGACCGCAGTGAGCTCCGCACTTATGCGACCACAGTGGGCCCCGCACTTTCAAAGAACCGGCGCTGATTCTAGGTGTAAAAATTATTAAATTAAACCCTTGTATAACTTTAAACAGATTTCCCGCGGCCTCCTGTAAATTTTCCAGAAGCTCCTGAAAATCTCCTGAAAATGCAAAATATACGAAAAAGTCCTGGAAATATCCGGAAATTATTAAAATCTTTAGAAAACTCATACGAATCTCCTGAAATATATAGACAAAATTCTCATTTGGGGTGTCATTCAATAAGGAATATGCCAATCCCACGCACGATTAAAAAAAAACGGCATTATCCCGTAATTTTGGAATCTGGTAAAAGAAGATTCTCGCGAATTACCTTAGTTCAACAATTCTCGTAGATAGATTGAAACATTTGTTAATTCTTGCTATTGAGCGTGATCTATGTAGGAAATAGAATTTTTATGATATAATGTATGATTTCGCTACACGTAAAGCTCGTAAAGTTCGGGGGATAACTCTATCCGCAGAAATAAAAGAGTGATCTTTCCTTTTACTTCTTCTTCTCGTACAAACTCTTGAGCGAAGAAGAGAATTATATATATATAGAAGATAATACCAGTACTTATGTGAATATGATATTAAATAATTCTGCTTCTTCTAATGATGTAAAATCGTGGGACTGATTATGAATATATCAGTTTGTCTATTGACACTGGGGATTCCTTCTGTACATTTTGAGAATTGAGAAAAAACCTTAGCGCTGTTTATCAAATATGACAAAATTATGTATAAGAATAATACCATCTCCCGCACGTAGTGTGCGCCTCATCTGATAACGTGAATAAGCTCAAATTCTTGTATGTTTACGATGTTATTGCGATTGTTATTCGGACCTGATTCTATAACAGTTTCCGATCTCTTAGTTTTAAATTCACTTTACATTCACTTCGCATCTTTGTAACTCGCCCATTACTCTGAGGTATTCATAACACAGTGTGTGATACAATTGTATTGAGTGAGCGCTTAGTTACACACTTTTTATAGTTGTTTTGTTTTAAACACATTTTAATATTAATTACAATTTTTTATTTAAAGAAATATTTTCATATTCATATATATATATATATACAATTGTTATATGTAGGAATAGTTTAGTTATATTCTGTTATATTACAATATCCCGTTTATACCGTCAGTGCGAAAAACTTGTGTCTCAGTTTTTCAGAAAATCTGACGCTCCAATCGGTAATGTATTTCAATCATTATTTTTGAAGCATTGCTTTAGCAAGCATTTTTGTTTTAAGGTCCTGCTACTTAAGAATAGTCAACTTATACTGCAAGACTTGGCCTTATAGGCTTATTGTCGACACGTCATCTGTACCGCCAGTCACTTTCTTCTATATTTTTATATTCATTTCTTACTAACCAAGAATCATTTTATTAGTCTATCAGCAGTCAGAAGTTCTGAGATGTCTCAGACCAGAGTTGAAGACAGTCTCAACATTTGTTCTTTCAAATTTAGGATCAAAGACAGAAAGCCTTATGTCTCGGAATGGGAAACAATTTGAAGACAAGGGATCGAGACGATCAAGTCTTAGCGCGAGTCTACTTTTTACACACCGACACAATCTTTGTCAGGTCTTCTCTGAATGTCTGGTTCATAAAAGCGTAGATAAATGGGTTGGCCACGTTATAAATGAAATAACTGTAAAAAACAATCAGATTCAATGGGATCAGTTTGTTGGCCATTAAGAGCGCCGGAAGGAAAGCCACAATAAACACCAAAGTGACAATGAATAGCATGAAGGCAGTTTTAATGTTGGCCACCAAGTTCTGGTCCCGAACTGTGCTCGGGCGTTTTCTTTTGATGCTGTTGGTTTGACCGTCCGTGGTCACGTGTCTTCCAGTAGCATGTTGCTTTGAGGCAGCCAACTTGGTTTCAGTGCACTGGTGCGATATGGCGTTGGGTTTGAGTGATAGCGTGTTTGGAGGGACGAGGCTTGGTTGAACAGGGGTTGGAACAGGCTGGGGGAGGAGAGGCTTCTCTTCGGGCGCTGTGCCGTTGTAAACATTGACATTGTTGGTGTCTTCGTCATTCTTTTTTGTACCTTCACTGTCAGATTCCAGGTTGCTTCTTTCTGCTGTGCCTTTGACGTAGCCATTTTGTGATTTGTCATTTCTGTTAGTGGGATCTTCTGAAAGAGCTCTTTTGTTAGGCGAGATGTTGGTGTTTAAGTTTTCTTGCAGAGTGTGCCCAGCTCTTGCATCTTCTTCTGCCGCTGAGATTTTTGTGACATTAGTGGTGTCAGTCACTTCATCGCTGCTGGGAAGCAAGTTGGTCCTCTCGTCCTCCTGTACTTCCGGTATAGTCACGACACGAGAACCAGCCTTCACAAACGCCGTAGGGTCGTTACGTGCGGTCAATGTTATTTTTCGAGCACATTTAGCGTCTTTTCTTGCCTGATTATTAATCATTTTAGGACTGTCGTTATCCGCATTTTGAATAACAGTCATTTGCGTCTCCTCGGCAGGTTGAGTTTTTAACTTAGTGCCAGAGACAGGGTACAGGTTGTTCTTCTTACTTCTGGCTTTGTTAGCTCTTCGAGTGAAGATAGACTTGTAGATCATGATGTAGAGAATAGCCACAATGACGTAAGCAACGAGGAAATTGAGAGCGTGCACTTTCGTGTAGAAGTTCAGAAAGCTGTCACTGAAATAGACTTTGGTGGGCGCGCACGTGTCGTAGTAGATGAGTTTGTTCTCTGTCAGGTTCAGCTCTTCCAGTTCCGTATCTGTGACGTTAATATTTACATTCTCAATTTCGTCATACGTACCGTGAGACATCCCTGTTATAATGCCAAAAGTAATGGCCGGGATTCCCATACAGAAGATGAGCGCTTTTGCCCGCGGGATGGTGAAAGCGTGGAGGAAAGGATGGCAGATGCAGAAGTACCTGTCCAAGGCTATAGCCACCATGATGTAGGCGGAAAACGGGACAGTGGAAGTTATGAGAAACAGGTAGGACTTGCACGCCAGGTCGTAGACGAGTTTGTAAGTGAGCAGCTCAACGACCACCGTGTAAGGTATAGTGATGAGGCAAGTTATGAAGTCTGTACCTGTTGAAATAGAAATCGACAATTCAATATTATTTGTGGACTAATTTCTTTAAAGGCATTACTAACAAATCTACAATTAATGTAATAGTTGAGATGAAAAAAAAGACTAAAGATTTTAGTTTTATAATACTGAAGTCTACATGCACTCAACATCTCATCGACAATGAACAGGAAATATTGTTCCTCTCTAATGCACATTTCTTAGCTAGAAAATACTGCAGTCTAGTAATAGATGACTTTGGGGAAGAAATGTGGGCAACTTATGTTATCACTTCTCTTTGATTTGAAAGGAAATGGGGAGCAACTATCACTTTTCTTTGCATTGCTCGTATCTAAATAATCTAAACCAAATTGTGACAATTCTAAACACCATTAGTTTATGCTGAAAGAATTCATTATGTTCAGTAAAATAATAGTTATTAAAATTATAATACTATGTTCCTTTCTTCACGATTTGTTCAGGTGTATATCAAGGTTATTATAGAAAGGTCATAGTCACGTAAAAAAATGTTTTGTAAACCTAACCTAATGGAACCGATCAACTTGTTCTAATCGATAAGATTGTGTGGTTCACCGCTGTAGTTGTTATGTTATGTTGTCTTCTTGATCAGTTTGTGAGGTTATAGGTAAGGTTCCATTTTTATGGTTGTTTTTTTAGTTGTTATTTTGGAATAGAAAGGGACATAATCTCCAGCAAATTCTTTGATAATGGTAATTCCCTTTTCTTTTGACCTTCTCTTTATCTTGTACAGCAAGTGTGCACATAGCTTGGATCTCGTCTCGTCATACAATTGTAAGTGTTGACGACTTCGTCGTGTCTAACCATGAGGATAAAACGAAACAAATCTGCATATTTAACAATTTAGGGAGACTCAGTGACAGAGTAGCACGCTGCTTGAGTCCAGAAACGAGGAGCTATTAGTTTAAGTCCCTCTCTGCACAACTGCTCCAGTAATTAAAGACTGTTGATCGTTTGGCTGATCGACATACACCTTCAGTCACAGAGACAGATTATCTACCCCATGGACCACATTGTCTGAATAGTGTTCCTACACACTGTAGACAGATTTTGAGAGACAATCTATGGTATATGTTACTAATACGTATTGCTACCCAATATATCGTCAAGCTGCAGTGGATGTCATTTTACTTATTCTCTGAAGGAGTGTGTCTGAAGACAATGACTTCAATATAAACTCGAATCATCCCGTGGAGACTCATTAGGACTGATTGATGTTTTCATTTAGGGTCATCCTTGTTTTAAAATAAAGTATAAAACAGAAATAAATTCTATAAAAATTTTAATAAATTATTAATGCATGTAATACCACCATTAAAAAAATCTATATTAAAAAATACTCGACAATCAATTTGAAAGCTTATCTACAAAACCAGTATTGAATAAATATATTTTCTACAATGACAGACAAATAAATGCATAATTTCTCAATTTGGTCGGTAGAAAAAAAATCAGATAAATTTGTTCTAAAATAATGTGTCCCGTGGAGCCAAATTAAAAAATAAGATGCCAACTGCGCATGACAAATATAATCAAGAAATTAATTTGGCCACTTTGTCTTCTTATCGTTTGGCTATTAATCTCCCTCGTCATCTAGCTCTAGATACAATTTGCATTTAATTTAGGTGTCTTTATTTTGTTTTCCAATTGTGATTGCAGACGACATTAATCAAGCGATTTTTATTTTGCATACGAATATTAAAGTTCATATAATATTCAGTCAATAAAAGTTGGATTTATTCTCAACAATAAAAATCCATCAGACATTGGGCCCTTTAATTAACGCGTTCTCAGCAGACGTCATTATTAAAATGGCAAACTGCATTGTTTTTAGATTAATTGTATGATTCACGTCCACAACCAAGAGTAGTGTCTTCCAGTCGTTAGATAAAGCAGTGAATCCCAAAATAGTCTATGTGGACCCACCCACCCCTACGTCCAAAATTCTTCAAAATAAAAAAAATTAATTGGGTAGGAGGTCCTTGAGACGTAAATGGGGGACCACGATAGTGGATCTCATATTAAAAAAGCAAATCGATAACCTAAATTTCATTATCCATTAATGGCATTAACTCATACACATATATAATTAATTTAGCTAGCTTTGAAGAAGGCTTGTACACTGTTTTACATAAGCCCGCATCTGATATTATAAAGTAATTTTTAGGGCAGGTCATAACGATTGCGAAGACCTATGCGAAACAGATTGAGTGAGGGGGGAGGGATAAGAATAATTAGTGAAAATTAAGATCTGTATTATTAAATAAATCAGTCTTTACGTTCGATTTTTATTAAATGAAATCTGATAATGCCGTTTTTTTTATATCGCACGTAGGACTGGCGTTTCCGATGTTGAATAAAACCCCAAAATAACAATTTTGTCTATTTTGCAGGATATTTTTATGAGTTTTCAGCGGATTTTAATAATTTCAGATTTCCATGAGCTCCTGGAAAATCAGGATACATGAGAACCCTGTTATAAGTTATAACAATTTGCTATAATAATTTACACCAAGAATTAGCGCGGGGTCTATTAAAGTGCGGGGCCCACTGCAGCCGCATAGGTTGCAGTGGTCTAAGACCATCACTGGTAATTTTTAAAAGTAGCAATAGAGGTCAAAAGTTTATTTTAAATAGTTTCTGGCATTGATAGCTTCTTATTTAATTATTTGCAAAGACTCTTTTCGCTATAAAGCTGGACGACGCGGTAATGAACCATTATTATTGGTCGATATTTGGTTTATTACGAATCAAGCTATCCACATTGAAATGGTCTTTGCAAAGAATTTTTATCAATTGCCCTGAATACAATGGTGTCCGAAAGACTGACACTATTTTATTCTCTTTTTAACACTGTTTCAGATCCTAATTGAAAACAAAACAAAAATATTAATGAAGCGGAAATCTAACAAATATGTTTCATCAATAAAAGAAAATTACTTTACAGCTACAGATGTATAAACGTAATCGGTTTAAACGTAGTTCGCAATCTATGAGTTTCTTGAAAAAATTAAATTACTGAAGCAAACATGGATTGGGCGAATTTTTTCCAAATTCGTAGTTTATCATATCTTATACATTACAGGCGTTACTTTGAAAAACAAGATAATTAAATCCTAAGCATTTCATGTGTCAATCTAATCATACATGATTTTAACTCTGCTTAGTCGTTGGTTTTCCTGGCTGATTCAAGCAACCCATTCCATTCTCGAATGGCACTAGGGAAGAAGGAGCATTCCTTCGTATTTGTTCTAGCGTATGAAATGACACATGTGCCTGTATCTTTGTATCCGTATCTTAGATTTTGTTTTTCTATATGTACATTATGGTTTAGGGTTTTATGAATTAAAGTCACTTTACATTTTATTCATCTTTCCTGAAGTGTCTCTTAGTTGAGTGATTTAACTAAATGGTGTTACTCTAATCAAATTGGAATATTTATTTGTATAAATCTCACTGCTCTATTTTGTATTTGTTCTAGTTTCTTTATGATTTCCTAAGTTGAGGGATGCCATACTGAGGGTGCATATTCTAATAACTAAAGTTAAATAACATTTTAGATTTATGTTTTTATTTTTGATTTTTAAAAATATTTTGACCAGTAAAAATGTCAAGGAGATGGCATTTTGACGTCTGTTGAACATTTAAATAACTTCTACTCTGAGTTTCAAAAAAGGTATGAAAAAAAAGGTCCTTTTTAAGACCATACGGGCTTTAGGGCAGATGGTGTCAAGGCCATCTGTTTCCTTTGCCAACGGTTATCGAGCAGGGTGTTATTTGGCCATCACAACGATCAACCGCCTTTACTTTCACCAACTAAAGTCAGGCACTCATTAGAAGTGGGTGGACTCAGGGGCGCCCTGGCTGAGTGGTTAAACATTTGGCCTCTGAGTCTGGGGTTCTGGGTTCGAATCTCGCTGATGACAGGGATTTTGAACTTCTGTTTATAAGGTATGAGAATACCTAAAACGATAATCAATAAATATGAGGATGAAATAGAACAGACTGATGTAACATTACAAGGAAAGCCACACGGAATAAGTACTACTGAAAAGATTGAAGAACAATTTACACAATGAATATCACTTCTTTTCACTTCAAAAATAGTATGCCTGACACTTATTATGGAGTATCACCAAAAAATGTCGTAATATTTTTCCTTTTTCATGTTTAGTGGTAAATGGTTCCAGGAATGCTGCTAATTTTATAATTAAAGAAAACTAACAAGCTTGACATCACTAACAGAGAAGTGTTAATATTGAACCTATTAATACTAAGTATGATATCAAAATTTATTAACTCTTTCTCTCCGTAATTATTTATCATATTCTAGTGGAATCAACGTTGGTATATCAGTTAGAAGAGAGAGAGATATGGATGAAGCCCACTTATCCACTTGTAATACATATTAAACACACGCCACGTCTGTAACAGCGTTGAACTTTTAAAATGTAATTTCAAAGGAAACGCTTTTGGTTAGCATTTTTTTATTTAGTGTCGAGACCCGCTTTACAGACGCAAATACTTCTATTTATTTACGGCTAAAGTCAATGTCCTGCGAAGAGGAGAGACGTCAATAAATGAAAGAGAAAAAAAAAAAACAAAGAGAGGAACGAACAAGAAAGAGGGAGGGGAAAATAGAGAAAAGATTGTAAAAAGAAAAAAAAAAAAGAACATTTCTATATTTCTTTCAAAGATAAGGCAAAACGTGTCGAATACATAGAATGCTGCGAGAGAAAAGAAAATTGATGACAAAATGTGGACAAATGAGGGACAGTAATGACTCTTCCCCCCGCTATTACACTGGCATTGAATAGACAGAAAGTAAATATCCAAAAGATATTCAGTTATTCAGAGAAAAAATAGAGGCGGGGCGGGAAAATTGAGGGAATTATGGACTTGATTCGATGAACTGGAGATCAATGGGAAAGGAAATTATTATAGGGACAAGATTTTTTAAAATCATGTATCGATATAAAGAATATCTAAAAACAAAGCATCAACCTCTAGAATATCGATAGATAGGCCTAAGTGACAAGAGTCACATACGAATCAATATTGTATCAGGCATCAAATTTCAGTGTAAAGCAATAGAGAGTTAGACGGTATTAGACACCAGTAGAGGTAAAGTGTTTTTGTTTACATTGTATGTATTTGTTTCAAGGAGATGTCTTTTCTTTTTAGCTGCTTAATCATCAATGAAAAAAAAATGTATGATTTTGTTCCAAGCAGCTGTTACGTTGGGAGTTACCCAAGATAGCTGTTACGTTGGGAGTTACCCAAGATAGATGTTACGTTGGGAGTTACCCAATATAGCTGTTACGTTGGGAGTTACCCAAGATAACTCTTACGTTGGGAGTTACCCGAGATAGCTGTTACGTTGGGAGTTACCCAAGATAGCTGTTACATTGAGAGTTACCCAAGATACCTGTTACGTTGTTAGTTACCAAAGATAGCTGTTACGTTGTTAGTTACCAAAGATAGCTGTTACGTTGTTAGTTACCAAAGATAGCTGTTACGTTGTTAGTTACCAAAGATAGCTATCAGATGCAATACTTTCAAGCCTTTGTTTTTTTTAATTGCGTTTTTATAGCGCGTTTTACATGATCCTAAAACATGTTTAATTATCTCTTTTCTAATCTTTTGGATGGACATGTCAGGTAGGGGTACCTGAGAGGCTTCCACGCTACCTTTAGGCAATCAGCTAAAAACATTACAGCTTCAAGGAATCTCAAAATCTCCTGGTCTGCAGTTGGAGCTTGAGCTTCCCTAGAAGGTTGCCAAACTAACTCCATTAATTCTAATTCATGCCAATTCGCTCGTTTTTGACCATTAAAAAGAAGATTGGAAGTCCATGACGTAGTTCAAGTCTCTTTGAATTTGTGTGGCATATTGCAGTTCAGGTATTTTGATATTCAACATTCATTAAGATAGAGCTCATTCCATCTCTTGTCCGTTAGAGTTAGAGCTTATAGTTCCCATAATAACTAAATCAATGTATATATATATATATATATAGAGAGAGAGAGAGATAGATAGAGAAGGACAGAGAGATATATATATAGAGAGAGGGGGGGTTGTGAAATTACTACCTAATTTCCATTTACTCCCGTGAGAACATTTGCTCAGAACCAAGCTTAGTTCCAGACCAAATAATAATAATAAGGCTTGTCTTCAAGTCCGAAGATTAGTGAGGAGTGAAGTATTTCCCGTGGCTGCGCAGCCCCAGCCGTGACCTACATATTTTGCTACACCCAGTGTAAGCATAACCATTGTCCGCAGGTGGTCGATTTAGATTTTCTTTTCGCCGTCTGCGTTTGTCCTCGGCAGCGATTTTTTGGTCTAAAATGTGTATCCCGCGGCCTTCGTGATTGACCTCCAGCTGTCTCGTTCTGAGGCCGCATGCAACCAGGTGCTCTCTTCTATGTCAGCCAAGGAAAGTTGACGCCTAAGGTGGTCTTTAAAGTGTTTACGTGGGGCGCCTATGTTACGTCGACCACCTTTTAGCTCACCAAAAAAGACTGTCAGACCAAATACACAAATAAAAAACGAGCTTAATGTAGTATTGGATGATAATGAGACAAATATTTGTTGATTTTTGACAGTTCCCCTGACATCCAAAAACTGGATTATTTTTTTCAAATGTTGAGGTTACGTTGTCGTGTACAATGACGGGATACAAACTCTGTAGTCCTTCATTGGCATCATCTTAATTCATTCTCTGCTCCAACTATTCTCTAAGTCTGGCTGGAATTCGGGCTGAGGCTGAAATCTTTTTAGCAACAGTTTTCGGTACACTGAACCGTTCACACACCTTTTTATCGAGTTCAGCCCACCACTAGGACGTCCTCAACCAAATAACTGAAACTAGCTTTAAGAGCTTGTTTAAAACGCGCTGGTCGAAAAAAAAAAGTCATTTCGTTGTTTTACTTCGTTTTTCTTTTAGAAGGGGGGGGCATCACAAGGAGCTGCCGCACTGGGCACCATATACCCTAGCTACGCCACTGGAAAGGACTATAGCGGTCTTGAAAAAACTATCGCGTTCGGTAATTTCTGAATGCAAGGCTTTATTGATTCAAGAATTAAACAAATTACTGTTCAAGGAAATACTGCGCGTCGTCTTCTGAGTCTAGATCTAAAGGCCTATCAATGCAATATTATAAAATTTAGTAGATCTATACTTACGCTTAATCCGGATTTTTTTCTCATGGGGAAAAGGGGAAGGGTTGCGGTGTAAAAAAAATGTTCCATTGTTGTTAAATTTCAAGTTTAATAGTATTGTAGAGAAAAACTGTCTTACTTTGTGTATTGTCTTTTTAAAAATATTTTGGTATATTATTTTCTTATTGTGCTATGCTTATAAGCGACATTTCCATTCCCTTTCTAATAAGTTAAAGATACACAGTCGAAGCGCTTTCATTTTATATTTTCATGACATGTTTAGTGTCAAAGCATTTGTTTTAAAAGCAATATATGAACCCACTCCGTCAGTCTCTGCTACACCATTTGATGCACGCTAGTTCTCCCACTTCCCACTCTCGGATCAACTTGAAACTATTGCAGTAACTCATTGTTCCTATCCAAACATGAATCAATCTAAAAGTTAACAAATACTTTATTAATTACTAGTAATTTTTTTTTGTTATAAATAAAAAGGATATAAATCTTACATTATAAAGAGACATGGCTTGTAAATGTGAAGTTCTTTCCCTTATATAAGCTTTATATTTCTTAAAAAGTATTTTTAGATTTTGCTTTCCAACGAAGTCGAATCGATGACAGACAAGCGCTATTTTAGTGAACCAATGGTCTACATTGACGGAACGCTGTAGTTTGTTTCGATAACCTTGGGAAAAGTACAGGATAGAATTCAAACCATTTTTTTTCGAACGCAGTGAAATCTCATAGTGTTACAAAATTTTTTACAAACCAATAAAAACACTCACACATTGAGATGTAGGTAAATAGCTCACGAACTGATATTTAGGTATTAACGGACGCACATACTGAGATGTAGGTATATACACACTACACACTCACACACTGAGATGTAGATATATGGCATTACACTCAAAATCCTGAAAGAAACCTAATGCTATAGCGAACTATTACACTATTTAGTTTTAGATATGGTCTATTGTATTCTGTTCCTCATTTGGACTCTTCAGGTTCACTGTCTTGTATGTTTGTTAGTTTAATCCTAGGCAATCTAAATGTAATGTTAATCTTAGAGCCAGCTTTCCATTTCTAAAAGCTTGGAGACTGCTCAGTGAGAAAATGTCACAAAAAATGTATTTCACGAGAAAAAGAATTAGAATGAGAGAGACAGCGAGTGGAAGAGAGAAAGAGAGATATTTGAATTAGAAAGAGAGCGAAAAAGTGAGAAAGAGAGAGAGAGAAAAAAGAGAGAGAAAAGATAAAGAGAAGAAAGAGAGAGAGAAAAGAGAGAAAGAAGTACTTCGTCGAAAATGATGATAATGGATCATATTAAAAGATGTCATCTCTCTCTCTCTCTCTATCTGTCTGTCTGTATATCTATCTATCTATCTGTCTGTCTGTCTATCTAGCTATCTATCTATCTATCTATCTCTCTTAGTTTTATTAAACCAGTCGAGTCAGAAGATGAAAAAAAGGTTTATGAAAATGTGAGTTCCTACATATTCCCACCAGTATTTAGTTTAAATAAGTTTATACCTCACGTTAACATTTCACTTTGTTGTATCTTATCTTATCTTATATAATACAGACGTTACTTCAAAAAAGAAGATGATTACGCCCAACGCGTCATGCATTTAGTCATGCATATTAACCAATGACTTAAATTCTGCCAAGTCACTGGTTTTTGCTGGCTAGCTCAGGCAACCCATTCCATGCTCTAATAGCACTAGGGAAGAAGGAGTTTTTGTACAAATTTGTCCTAGCATTGGGGACGAGGAATGTGCCTTTATCTTTGTGTCTTTCAGAGTATTTTATTAAATTTTGTTTTTGTATTTGAAGATTATGGTTCAGTGTTTTATGTATAATTGCTACTTTACTTTTGAGTCTTCTGTCCTGAAGGCTTTCTAAATTTAGTGATTTTACTAATGGTGTTACTCTAGTCAAATGTGAATATTCATTTGTTATGAGTTTCGCTGCTCTATTTTGTGTCTGTTCCAGTTTCTTAATGTTTTCTTGAGTTGAGGGGTCCCACACGGTGGATGCATATTCTATTATTGGCCTAACCAAGGTTAAATAACATTTTAGTTTTATGTTCTTATTTGATTTATAGAAATATCTTTTAATAAATCCTATTGCTTTGTTTGATTTTTTTTATAGTTTCATCAATATGTGGATTCCATGACAGTTTTTCATTTATTATAACGCCTAGGTATTTTGCGTTTTTAGTCTGTGTTACTGGTTTGCAATGAATAAGATAAGTGGAATTAATTTGTTTTAGTTTTTTTGTTACTGTTAACAACTGACATTTTTCTGGGTGGAAAGACATGCTCCAATTTGATTCCCATTTCTGTAATTCATCTAATTCTCTTTGTAAAATATCTGTGTCTTGTGTTGTTTTTATTGTTCTATATATTATGCAATCGTCTGCAAATAATCTGACTTTTGTTCCTGAATTAATGCAGTAAGTAAAAGCTCATTTATGTCCTTAAGGTTTTGGTGTTTATCTATGGTTAGTGTTTTCCAATTTATATCAGGTGGGTTGAAATCACCCATAATCCAAAAAACTGCATTTTTATTTGTCTTTTTAAGGATAGTAATCTGATTACATAGTTCCTGCATGTTTTCTAAACTAGAATTTGGTGGTCTGTAAATGCTGCCTATTATTAGGGATGTTTAGCTGGTATTAATTTTACAAAATGTTGATTCTATATTTTTTGAGTTAGGTAAGGTAATTTCTTCAGCTATAAGAGTGTTTTTTATTGCTAGAAGAACTCCTCCATGATTATCAGCCCTATCTTTTCTAAAAATTTCATAATTACTATTGAAAATTTCTGCATTATAAATTTCAGGATGTAGCCAAGTTTCTGTACCTGCAATTATGTCTGATTTCTCACATTCTAATAAAATTTCTAAGTCTGCTGTTTTGTTCCTAATGCTTTGAAAATTTATTACTAAGGTTTTAAGGTATTTTGGTATTACTTCTTTAGTAGGTTTGTTTAGTGAGGCTGTTGTATTAATTTTAGTAGATTTAGGTTTAACATGAGTGGATCTGGCTAGTGGTAGGTGAGTTTGGTTTGGGATGGTGTTAGAAGTGTCTGCATCAAAGGAATCAAACAGTCCTGATGTAAACTGAGGTAACCCACACGGTACACAGTGCCATGATGCGTCTTTGTTGCCTAAGGCATAATACACAGGTGTATTCATATGGAGACATGATGCATGGTACCATTCATCGCAGGTGTCACATTGAATGGCTTTCTGTTTCATGGTGCATACTTTTTTTGCAGATGTTGCATCTATCTTTAGATCTAGGCCCTGGATTTGACTCTACATCTCCTGCTATTAATATTAATAGTGATAGGTATTTATTTCTGCTGTGTCTGATTCAGAACTTCCATTTGTGATGGGTGATCTTCTTTAATGTTCTGGATGTGTATGTTAGGTTATTTTTGAAGTTGCATTGATCTAGAGTGTGATGATTGATTATGACTGTTGTTTTCTTTTTAAGTTTAGTGTTGACTAAGGTAGATCTAGTTCTATGTTCAGCTAGTGTGCATTTAGTAATTATTAGGATAAATAGCCAGAGCAATTTCATGATGACTGTTGTTGATTTTAGTTTTTAAAGGTCTAGTCTAAATCTAGTTTAAGGTTTACAATGTCTTAGTCTAAAGTGAAAGCTAATTTACAATGACAATTAAATCAAATCAAATGGTTTATTAAATTCAAAATATGGACCTAGACTAGATCTAATTCTAGATCAATATATTTACGTGTATAACTAACTATATAGAATATTACTATTAGTTATTACTAATAGTATTAGTAGATGATTAGTAGATCTAAAGCCTTAATTAAAGTCTAAGTCTAACACTAGACTGAGTATATCTAAAATCTAAGATAATAATATAAATAATTTTAAATATATAGATTCTAGATCTATCGAACTATTCTTAGATCTATATAAGGCTAATAAAAAAAGGATTAGTGAGACAAAATAGTCCTAAACTAAGAATTGTTAATTTGAATTAATTAGTGGGAAAAAAAATGCTGAATTAAGTTAAATCTATAATTTAAAGGTATTAGTTTATTAGTTGAATAGCTTTTTTAAGGAATTTGGTTTGATTTTAATATAACAAAACGAAAAATTTAACTCATTTCTGATAACTGTAAACATGGAGCAGCCATCTTGTCAAGAGCGCGTAACAAATGTTTCATGTCTCAATTAAATGCACTACCAGTGGACAAAACTGTTTTTTTTTTATCTTTTCTTTTTTCTAAACGTCCATTTAAGGCAACATTTGAACTCCTTCAAACTCACGCAACAATAGATCCGATAAATCAATTCAACTCAAATGGGAACGTATTCTAGCAACCATTTAAATGGAAAACTTCCCGGCATCAGTTCTAAGTTAGTAACACATTGACGTGACGAGACGTCGACTTCAAAACAAGATTTTTTTTTCTTTCTTTCTCTCTCGAACTTTCCCTTGTCAAGTTTAACGCCATTTCTTTTATTTTCTATTTTGAACAAGTCTTTGATGGTAAACAATGGGAAGTGATGTACTTTAGCTGTTTTTCTAATTTTCATTCACATTCAGGATTCTTGGATTTTTTGGGATCTAATGAGTAGGAGGAGGATTAAGAAAAATAAATATGCGAATGAATCTTGTGACAGAGCTGGGTATTCTCAATATCGGTTAATATTGAAAGTTTATTTTGCGGTGAATTCAAAATAATACGGAATTAAACATTCTGAAAATTTAAATCTTAAATTATTTTTTTTCGGACATCTCAGTACAACGTATAATAATAGTAATAATAACAATAACAATAGTAATAATAAGGTTTGTCTTCGAGACCTAAGACTAATGAGGAATGCAATATTTCACGTGGTTACGCAGTCCCAGCTGTGACCTACATATCTTGCCACATGCAGGGCAAGCATAAACATCGTCCGCCGGTGGTTGATTAAGATTTCAGATTACCAATCAGTGTGATTTTAAGTATGAAATATTTGTAATCCATCTTGTCAAATCTTAGTTTCAGACGGCGCATTGTACAATTATCTTTGCATGTGCTATAAAAAAATGTACAAACAATATCGTAATTTATTACCTTTTCCTTCATATATGCTAAACAACAATATTGCACAATCTATCTAGCAGCGTTACAGCTCTCGACATGGTCTCAAAAGATATGTCCTAAAGTTTAGATTAGGAATCTCTTTCTTCCTGTGTGCAGTACAAAGTTTACGTAATTAGCCTAATTTCTTTCTTCCCGTGTGCAGTACAAAGTTGAAGTAATTAATCTAATCTTTTTCTTCCTGTGTGCAGTACAAAGTTTACGTAATTAGCCTAAGTTCACATTTAGATGAACGCGTGTGATATGTTCATGTATTTGTTTGCATTTCAATACTTCCTGGTGAGCACAAGTTCATTGGAACATAAGGGAAGCTAATTATGTACTGATTTACATTTAAATATCATTTGTAGCAATAATCCTCAAAGTGTTTTGTTTCATTGTTTTTAAGCCTCTCAGAGTGTGTGTTGTATGACACAATGTTCACAGCTCATGGTTTTGCCCGTTTTTGTTTTCTTTATATCTAGACACACACACAGTCGGCTAGTTGGGGGGGGGGGGGTGTTGTTGTTTTTTTACTATAATTTTTTTTTTTTTTTTTGGGGGGGGGGGGGTTATGACAATTCTAGGTGTTAAGCAATAAAAATGTCTACAAGTAATTGAGCTTAGTTGAAACAGGAATAAATAACATCAGTGTATATACTATCGTAAACATTAAAACTTGTTGATATGTCAGATCCTCAATGTGAATAGTTTCAAACAGAAAGACATTATTGAGATGTAGTAAGCACACACTTCAAAGGCGTAGAAACCTATGGGCGAAAAAATTCATTTCGCCCTGGATCATGACTAATAAGTGCCCATTGAAAGAGAGACTTTTATTACTTTTATGAAGTACAGGAATGAATTCTCATGGCACATTTTAAGGACCTACTTGTCAAAATTGTAGTACTTGCATGTCACACATGGAAATTTTTTGTTGTAAATTCATACTGGACAGTTCAATCTTTTTGTCTCACTCAACTATCTAGTTAAATAGATTGTGGACTTAAGGGCAACTTTTGTATTCTTCAACCCTGGTCTACCCATATCTTGATACGACACTGACCAAAGTAATAACTCTAATTACATCCAGAAATTCTCTTCCACTTTCACGCTACTGCTCTGCTACAAGACACAACGAAAGAAGTCATTGATACAAAGCATATTTTGAGAGGACGTGGACACAAAAAGACAAATAACAAAACTAAAAATTTTTTTTTTTTTTTTATCTATAATGAATCTCCCCTCCCCTTCCCCCTAGTTTTTAATTGACCGAAGTGACAAAATATTATTGGATTCAAGCGTATAATTAATTATTTCTATTAGCTGGCATGTTCATTTCCATAACATACAAAATTACTATCGCTACTTTTTTCAAAGTGTAATCAGAGAATCCCTATGTCTAGAACTTTACAAGGACTATGTGCTTTTAGATTCCAAAAACAACAACACCTGTTAAACAAAAGTGTGTATACGTATTCACTCCCCTGGTACATTAAAAATGCATGTTGTAAACTTTAAACCTACATATTTGACCATGTCCAATGCTAAATCGATTACAAATCACTTGGTGTTTTTTTTGTTTTATTCGCAGAGTGATGACTCAAATCTTGCTTGCTAGTTTTGTCACAGAGAGGCAAAGAAGAGATCAATATTGGAACCAGCACGACTCGAGTGAATGCCTTACGAGTTTACATCGATGCCACATTCTGGCTTTATTTTTTAATTTAAATAAAATTACATTAACAACCATAGTCTAAAACTTTATAAAGCGTGAATAAGGGGGATCTTCAGGAGTGAAAGTATTACAATATTTATAAGTTTAAAAAAGTGCCTTTTAGAAGGTTTGATAAGAAATGGCTAAACATCTTGCTGTATCTATTCAATGTACACAACATCCCCTTGAACCATAGTCGTTCTACGACTGAAGGAGGCAAACACATACATACATTAACAAGTTTTATTTATCAATCTCATTTATAACACTATACAGTTGTAAACAAAACGTGTATAAAAAAACGTGTATATCGTATATATGTATAAATCGCCATCCGACTCTGTTTTGAGCAATTCCAGTAATTACAAAAGACAGTAGGAAGGGCATGGACCCAATAAATACATGTATAATGTGCTTAATGAACAAACCTGCAAGGGCGAGAATAAAGATGACTGATGGTGACGTTGATCTTCTGCGAAAGAAGATGTAAAAAGCCAGAGCGTTGCCAATGACGCCCACCACACTAAATATTGACAACATGACCACCGCCACGACCTGTCAGGGAAACAGAACAAAAAAGTTTATACATAACAAAAAAGTTTATAATTTTTGGAGTGTAGTGTAGAAGGATTTCTTAAAAAGCATATCTATAATTTTTTCAGAAGTTTGCAAAGTTTTCACTATATTCTGGTACTTCTGTTTGATGAAAATTTGCTAGCAGGAGAGCTTAATAGGTTATTTACTAATAAGTTTACCTTGTTATAGTGTTATCCCAACGCATAGTTTGGTGTCACCTATTGATTAAAAAGCTTAGACATTATCGACTTAGCACTTCGATATTGGCATTTCTTAATAAACAATCAAACACAAAAAAATGATGTATATTTTCCCGTCAGTAACATGACACTGTGTTACGTTGACTGAAAAAGAGATGAAAAGTTTGTGGCGAGGGGTCGATCCATTGTTGGATGCTAAAAGAAATGTTAGAGGTTGTCATTGTAATAAAAAGAGGGCCAGAAAGTGTGTAAGTGAGTTGGGTATGGGATTTCGGTCGAAAAGCAGCATAGATGGTAAAATAAAATTTAAATTGAGAAGCCGAAGAAATGTCAGAGTTTTTAAGTGAAACTAACTTTTTCGTTATGGGCGGGAAAGTATGTTGTGTCTGTGTGTTGTTAAAATGCGGACCGTTTAATCCAAGGAGGGGGAGTCGCGGTCAAACTAAACATTATATAGCCTGGGAACTAATCAAAGAGCTTAGCCGATGTGTACTGCTAGTACTTCTACCTAGCATTTTGTGCTGTACCGTTATTGTATACTAAGGTACTACGGTACTCTATTTTATTTTCTTAAGCATAAATTGTATTTTGCAATATTAAGAAGATTAATCTATTTACATAGTCATCTGGCTTGGTTTTTAAATTAGAATGCGGCTTGCATATTTACATATGAAATACTAACTCTACTAGATAGCTTGGGTGTCTGGAGTCTACAGACTCGAACTTGTTCCCTCTCTCTCTGTATCTTCTTGTGTGCTGTAGTGCAAGTTTCATGTTTCACTCGGCCCTAATTCAAATTGGCAAACAATTTCGTATTTGCTTTGCTTTATAGAATTAAATATCCCAGTTTTCTTGAATGTACTTAAATAACAGTGTAAAATAATATAGATTTCTATTTCTGTGTGTGCATTCAGCTACACTCTGTATTAGTCATGCTTGAAGTCTTAGTTTACACTTCGGTACATACAGAGAATGAATTACAACTTTGTCAAAGTTGCATTTGGGGGAAAGAATTACAAATCTAGGAGTTATCGGTTCATAGGATTAGAAGAAATATTGCTTGTGTTGTGGTTTTAAAAAAACAAATCTCCAAACTCCTACTTCATTACTGGTACTTAGGACATTTGAGAAGACTAGTCTCCACAACTTAGAGTTCAGAAGGTGGGGGACTTGATTGATTCTCTCTAACAGCAGACACATCATTTCTTTTCTTCTTTTTTTCTTGACACTTTTTTCAACCTTCTCTCTTTTTTTATGTCTTCTTTTTACTTGATCTTTCCAAACTCTCCCACCTATCTCTCTCTCTCTCTCTCTGTACTTGACAAATAGTCATTGTGTGTTTCTGTTTCATCTCAAAGACACTCCACACTGTGGAGTGCCAGGAACTAGAATACAACTTCTAATCTGTGGGAAATGTTAGGGGGACCAGGACACTTTGTCGTTAGCACCTCAAGTACTGACTTCAGCACACCACGTAACAGACGGGAACAAAATCTACATTTTCTGGAGACCAATGATCTGGGGGAGGGTCAATTGTCTAACACAAACTGTTTCTACAATGAGGATCATATCTATACATACATATTGATGTGTTTTTGTAAGTGTGTCTATGTGTTTGTGTATGTGTGTCTATGTGTTTGTGTATTTGTTTGCGTGTGTGTGTGTGTTTGTTCTTACTACATTTGCTTGGAATCTGTTAAACACAAGATTTTCCGGTAGCTTGTTCAACAATTAAGCAATTCATTATTATAAAGTGAATACTTATTTACATTACCAATTGTAGCTGAACCGAATTTACATATTTTGAACCAATAAAATCATATAAGTACCGTTTTTAGTCTACAGACTCAATTGTTAGTTTTGCTACTTTTGTATAACCCATAATTTAAATAAAAGCCTGTTGTTTATTTTTAATTACAATAATTTATTTTGTGATTTTAACTATTAAGACAAAACAATCCTTAAAATGTAGAATATTTTGTTCTCTTCTTAGTAATTAAAAGTTTATTAAACCAAATATAATCAGTTGCATAAATATATGAAAGAAAAAAAAATTGCCCAGCAAACGTATTAATGGAGCCTAAAGATGACTAATTGCTAAAGGAGATGTTCACACTAAACTAAACAATGCCTTGCCCCTAAACTAAACGTTCAAATTTGCCAAATAAATAAATGTTCTAGAAAGAAGAGCTTAAAAATCTCATTCATAAAGTGCTAAATTGTGCACCATTATTATTCTGTCATTTTTAAAACACATTGTTTATCAACAATTCCTTTATTTAGATACACCGGATAGACCAAAAACACATGCTATTTATAAGCTTTCCGCCAAATATGAAAATTTTTCAATGAATGAAATCAATGTAGGATTCGAGATCGCGTCATATGATCGTCAGGCCTCAAAAAAGGACATTTATTCAGATGTATTGATCAGTAAGTGATATTTAGACGCGAGTTCTGTACTACAGTCTGCTATATTGACTTAAAGAAGATTGCCAAGTAGACTTAGCGACACATTGCCAGGTAGACTTAGCGACACAATGCGAGGTCGTATATTGGCAGGCTTGTATATTGACAGACTGTTACATTGGCAGGCTTGTATATTGACAGACTGTTACATTGGCAGGCTTGTATATTGACAGACTGTTACATTGGCATTCTTGTATATTGATAGACTGTTACATTGGCAGGCTTGTATATTGACAGACTGTTACATTGGCAGGCTTATATATTTACGGTCTGGTACATTGGCAGGCTTGTATATTGACAGACTGTTACATTGGCAGGCTTGTATATTGACGGTCTGGTACATTGGCAGGCTTGCGTATTAAAACTCTGTTACATTGGCAGGCTTGTATATTGACAGACTGTTACATTGGTAGGCTTGTATATTGACAGACTGTTACATTGGCAGGCTTGTATATTGACAGACTGTTACATTGGCAGGCTTATATATTTACGGTCTGGTACATTGGCAGGCTTGTATATTGACAGACTGTTACATTGGCAGGCTTGTATATTGACGGTCTGGTACATTGGCAGGCTTGCGTATTAAAACTCTGGTACATTTGCAGGCTTATATATTGACAGTCTGGTACATTAGTAGGCTTGTATATTGACAGACTGTTACATTGGCATTCTTGTATATTGATAGACTGTTACATTGGCAGGCTTGTATATTGACAGACTGTTACATTGGCAGGCTTATATATTTACGGTCTGGTACATTGGCAGGCTTGTATATTGACAGACTGTTACATTGGCAGGCTTGTATATTGACGGTCTGGTACATTGGCAGGCTTGCGTATTAAAACTCTGGTACATTTGCAGGCTTATATATTGACAGTCTGGTACATTAGTAGGCTTGTATATTGACAGACTGTTACATTGGCAGGCTTGTATATTGACAGACTGTTACATTGGCAGGCTTGTATATTAACAGACTGTTACATTGGCATTCTTGTATATTGATAGACTGTTACATTGGCAGGCTTGTGTATTGATAGACTATTACATTGGCAGGCTTATATATTGACGGTCTGGTATTTGGCAGGCTTGTATATTGACAGACTGTTACATTGGCAGGGTTGTATATTGACGGTCTGGTACATTGGCAGACTTGTATATTGACGGTCTGGTACATTGGCAGGCTTGCATATTGAAAAATCTGGTACATTGGCAGGCTTATATATTGACAGTCTGGTACATTAGCAGGCTTGTATATTGACAGTCTGGTATATTGGCAGGCATGCGTATTGAAAATGTGGTACATTGGCAGGCTTGCGTATTGAAAATGTGGTACATTGGCAGGCTTGCGTATTGAAAATGTGGTACATTGGCAGGCTTGCGTATTGAAAATCTGGTACATTGGCAGGCTTGCGTATTTTAAATCTGGTAAATTGGCAGGCTTGTGTATTAACAGTCTGGTACATTGGCACGCTTGTATATTTCCAGGCTATTACACTGACATGTAGAAAGCATGTAAAAGATGATAATCACATGCATCTATTAAGGCACAACAAATTAGCTGTAGTATTTGTAAACAGTAGATAGGGCACTTACAGTCACTTCCAGTGATGTCGTATTGTTCATGGTGTCTGCAGACATAGCCAATCACGTCCGAGCGTCTCAAAGAACACAACCTTGAGTTACTCTGAAACTGAAACACAAAATCAATAAAAAAAAAATAATGACAGGATGAATTCTAATGAAATCATGGTAACACTAAGTTTTCTTTGAGGTCATTGAATGAGAAATCAATTTATCCAGAGTCGTATCGAAAACATGTTTACACAGAAGATCCTCAACTTGAAGACTTAGAGAAAACCTTGCTGGGGGTTTTCATGACAAATTATAAACACATATACTTGTCTTGACTACATATTTTAAATTTTTGATTGGGTTTTACTTTCTTTCAGGGATAAAATACGGTTAGAATAGTAAAAGAAGAGAAAACGGTAGGGAGAAATATTAGAGAATATAAGGTGCAGATTAAGAAAAAACGCAAGACTATGAATAGAAGAAAGGGAAAAAGTTTGAAGCACAAGTCAATTGAAAACCAAAGCAATGTTATGGACGCTAGGCTGAACTCTTGCCAACTAAACACCATAAAGAGTAGAAGTGGATTTTCGTATTATAATTTTCTTGTTACCTAAAGTCACTAGAGTCGATTTTTTTTAAAATACTTTTTTTCTTGTTCCACCGTCATAAAGCAAGACTCGAAATACTTTCATTTATATCGAAATTAATGAGTGATACAAATGATAGAGCTTAGAAAATGTGTTTCTGGAGTGCTGAAATGTGCACAGAAATGATCATCTACTTTTGAAAGTACATATCCTATCAACAATGTCCTGAACTCCAGTTGCACCCAAAAAAATAGACATTTTTAGTTATACGTCATAGATACCAACTATTGAAATTAGGAAGGCTAGTTTACTTATAGAATGTATTGCTTCATCTCTTGCTATGTGTTGATTCTCTTATAGCTGACATCTAGTATGAATGAGTCAAACTAGACAGTGCGAGTTTAAGAGGGACAGGAGAATGGGAAAATATAAAACAGATTGATAAGATTAGATAGTGAATTAAAGAAAGAAAGATAAAAATTTGAAGAACATAAAAAAAATACTTTAAAAAAAATAAAGCTTATATTACATGTAACTATCAATTCGTTTGGTTCAGTCATGTGATTTCCTTACCGATATAGACATAATAAATCTGTGCGATTAGAAATATTTTTACCAACTGATTTTTTTTTAGCTTTTAGTTTTAGCTTTCTTAATGCGCTATCACTTGTCTGGACCAGTTGTGCAAGGGGGAGGGAAGAAGGGGGTATCTTGGTGAATGTTTACATAATCTTTTTTAAATACTTAAACAAAAATGTTCACTCAGGTTAGTCCTTAAGGTGACTAATTCAACTTATACCACCACATTTGTCATGTACAGTTTCTTTCCCTTGTTCAACATACCAAACAAGATAATCGATTAATATTAGTTGATTAACAAATTGCTTATTTTTAAAGTTGATTCTTGTATTTTTTAGGTAAAATAAATAATGTGCAAAATTTCAGCTAAATATACTTGTTGTCAGACAGACAGACAAATGGACAGAGTGAATTAATATAACCTTTGTAAAAAGCAGACAGAACAATAGAGAGAGAGAGAGAATGAGAGAGAGGGAATGAGAGAGAGAGAGAGAGAGAGAGGGAATGAGAGAGAGAGAGAGAGAGAGAGAGTCATGGCGAGAGATCAATATTGTTCTCTATTTCCTGTTCTTGTTATTGTCCACCTCTCTCTACATTTCTTCCTATAGATTTGAATTTCCTTTCAATCTGAACCTATTCAAAGAACTCAAACCTCAGACCAAAACCAAATACATTTGATGGTCTGCATGATCCATCTATTCAATCTCTCACTAGTCACAAATGTACACAAAAATAGCAAGAGCTTTAGTCAATACCGCAAGTAGTCTAAGTGTCTGAGTGGCTAAATATTGTTATTGACCAACAGACAAGAATACAGCGTTACGGAGGTACAAGCGTAACATCAATAGTACAAATTACGTTGAAATATGTTCTCTTCGGATAGACTGCCAAAAACAACAGAGATAAAAAGAGAGAGAGAGAGAAAGAGAGAGAGAGAGAGAAAGAGACATTCAGAGAAGGTACAAACAGAAAACGAAATAGTAAATGCTGAAACAGTTCATTCTATAAATTATTAAGAAGAATCTGGATCCAAATGTATGTACAATTTAACACGTAACTAACACCATATAATCATTTTGATTTCACATTACATTTCAGTTGTGTTAATTTTTTTGTTTGGGTTGTATTCACATTCAATTTAGAAGTTTCTTTCGAGTTCAGAATTCAAAACCTTAGCAGACTGATATAGTCCAATTGCTATGCAACAGAAATGAACAGAGGAATTAATACACAATTGAATCCCGTTCTACATTTGGTGGCTGTACAGCTGCATGCAATAATTTTGTCAGTTTACTCATGTCCAACACCATGAAAGTATCTGACAGATTTCTTCTTTCTTGGCTCAGTTAGCTCAAATGGTGTCACACTTGATAAAAGAAACTCAATAACATGATAGCTAAGGCCATGAGCATAAATTTACGGTTGCAGAAAGGTGTCTAAGACAAGACTTTACTATTTCTATCTTAAGCCCTAGTCCAGCGAACCTGTGTAGAAATCCCTTTGCCATATGGCAATGAAACAGGGTCCACCTGCTCTAGGTAGAAAAAAAATCATATCTTTCCACCAGCGATCTTTGATACTCATTGGCAATTTAAAATCATCAGCAATAGTTATAACCACACAGCAGTCCCATGGTATTGGCTATGTTATCAGTAGTAGACGACTAGATTGACATTCACATATAAAATAAATGCTCCAAGGCCGACCTCCAAACTCAATTCTCAAAACCTCCTATGGATATCTACTGAAGAAACGGAGACCATCAGATCTTCCACCTACTAAGATATACTGATGTAAGCGTTACATGAAACACATCGAAATTGATATCAACAGTTGAAGAAAAATGGCACAAAATATTCCAACCACAAGCATAAACGGAGGGGGGGGGGGTAATGTATCGCCAATGTGGAACATACCAGAAGCAGGAAAATGTCCGAAAAAATTTGAGCCTCTAAATGTTTTTGAAGGTACAGCTAGTATGATTGCCTTACTTAGCCTAATAAGATATTGCAAAAAGATACGTTTCTCAAGACGCAAACTATAGAACTACTACAAAGTATGTAATATTTTAAACTTTTGTTATCTCGTTACAAAGAAATACGTAAATAAGTATGAGATCTATTAAATAAAGCGTTCCTCTTTCAGATTAAGTAATCTAAAGAGCAGATGATGCCATGGTGATCTGTTTCTGTGCCGCACGATTAACGAGGGTGCCATGTAGACAGCACAACGACCAACCGTCTTCAATTTTTCCAAACGAATGTCAAGTACTCATTTGAGCTGGATGGACTCACAGATGACCTCAAGATCCCGAAATAAAAAAAAACAACCAATCTTGACCAGGATTCGAACCCGGGACATTCGGTTCGGAAGCCAAGAGCTTTACCACTCGGACACTGAGCCTCCATGAGATCTATCAGAGTAAGCAAATGAGCAAGTCTTAAACGTAGCCCAGACTTAAGAAGGTGTACTGCAGGATACTATGAAGGACTGAAACGGAGATGGCTAGGTCACTCGACCATCCACGGATCAAAATTCTATTTTTGTTATCTTATATAATACAGACGTTACTTCAATAAAGAAGATGATTGCGTCCTACGCGTCATGCATTTAGTCATGCATTTAGTCATGCATTTAGTCATGCATTTAGTCTCTTCAGTTTACAATGAAGAGAAGACAGATAAGTTCGCCTCCAGGCAGGCGTTTCATCAATATTACAGAGCGGACCTGCCTGATGATGGGTACAATAAAAAAAAAGGGGGAGGGCCAACTGACCGCTTGACCAACGTCACAGCTCTTTTTCCACGTGACAACATGTCGCACTTCCGGGTTATCTAAAGATGAATACGTTAAAATACAAACAAACAAGATTTTTTTTTTAAATCTGTCTAATAGTTTGTTTTGACAACAGATCCCGGAAAGCGTTTAGTTACCTCTCGCTAATTAGGCTGTGGGGCAGATGTACTTTTTACTCCTTTTCTTCTTCGCAGTAAGTTGAAATACCAAATAAAGGATTTGTTTCTCATTTTACCATAACTCATTTGTGTGAGTGCGCGTGTGTATGTTATAAGTTGGCTCTGTCTGTATTTTTTTTTACTCCGATCAATATTTTTTTTTTAGTATTTAACAAAACTACTGCAGAACAGTCTTTTAGCGAGCATCGATCTAAAAAGAATTTAATTTCTTTAGATGGGTTATAATTAGTTTCATTCCTCTTTCAGCGTTCCACATTTTCAAATGTTTTAGTCTAATACTCTTTCCTGCAACCTGCCATACAAGTAATTTAATGTTTAGTCTTCTTAATGGTTTCCGGTTAATGGAACGCTAAAATGTTTGTTGAAATCATTCATAGGACTCGTCCATAGAACTGTTGATCCAGTTTAGTCATTGATGGTCACTTGTTGGCAGTATGATTAAGGGAAGTTACTCGTGAAACATGCCGTATAGATTTTTGTTATGTGCCGATTTTTAACTCCGATTCCATGGTTTCCTATTAAAGCTTGACAGCCACAAGGTTCTGAGGTTAACAAAATAAAAAATGGGGGTGGGGTGAAAATGGATGATATTTGGATCCGCAGAAAAGTTTTGGAACTTATATGTATGCTTGACTGGTAGACTCCAATTCAAAACATCTTTGATAAACAAAAACCACCATAACAGTGGATCTCAAATAGTCACCTCACCCCAGACTTAGAGTGCATTTCATGTTCACCATGTTTAAGCATTTACACCTCGTTTTCAATATACAGCCACATTTAAACAGTCTTTACTCTTTGATCACATATCCACTCTTGCTTGGACATTTCATTTGAATTGGAAAAACTGCAGGAGAAAATTGCTTTGCTAATTTTGCATACAAAAATGCATCTAAGGAAAATGTTTTTGATAAAATCAAATTTATTAGTTTGTACTTCTACCAGGTTGCATCCAGAAACAAGATTCAAAATAGTTATCTTATTACTACTTGAAATCTTCCTGTCCTGACCTAGGTCTATAAAATGTACTAACTCCCTAAGCACGATTCAGGTCCTGGGCACTTGACCAATGTTTCTAGCACTCTCGCCTCTTCGTCCATTTCTCGAAGCATTCCTATAACAAGCCTCAATGAAGAACGCGGCCACATTAACACCAGCCTCGGGAAAAGCCTTCCTTAATAAATGCAGCCATTGGTGGAGAAAAAAAAATGTTGATGGCCAACAAGGCGATGGATCATTTAACTCAGAGATATGATTTAATGTCGGATCCTAGATATAAACAGCATTATAAAGGATCTCCCAGTAAACATTTTCCCGACATTTTTTTTCTTCTCTTCTCAATTTTTTTTTTCTATTTGTTGTCTTACCCATGGGGTGAGTTAAAGTAATAGACCAGGGAAGGGTGAGGGACAAAATCGATAACTATATCCTAAGCGATCACATAAATAAATAGTTTTAAGAAAATGATTGGCGAATTTACTAAGGTACACTGCTTCGAGATGAGGGAAGTTAGCTGCCAGGGCCGTCTCTTATTTTACAAGCGAGTACACAAGACGATTGTTGCATAGCAGTCAATTCGATTCTAGGAGATAGACTGAAGTTCGATACGAAAGAATAAGTAGCTTGCAAACATTAAACAATAAAAAACAACGTTCAAATAATGTGCAGTCTCTAGTTGTTAATCATTGACTAATGCTCTACAGATAATGAACTCTTTTGTTTTCAAATGAAAGTATTTTTCGTGCAAGAAAGTTAAGTACAAACTTCACGTTCAGAGAAAGAAAAAGTAATAGCGTATTAAATCGAATATGGGTCTATTGAATTGTTGATAATCAGAAGATTGCATGGGTCTCTCTGTGAGAGTATGATTATTAGTGCTGGGTTCGTATTAACCAACAGACAAACTAGATATGTACAAGATGAAGTAGCTGTGAATTGTCAACTTCCGAAACTTTAATACAATGGTTTCATTCAGAATGTGAACGTATAAGATGTCACACTTAATGAAAGCCTAACATACACTGTTTTTACAAAGCTTATATCAACCTGTCTGTTTCTCTGTCTGTCTGGTCAAAAGTTTGTACAAGTTATTTCTCCCACATCTCTGTTAAGGCAGAAATTTTGCACACTTATTTATTTACCTAACAAAAGTCTGACTACAAAAACTAACCAATTAGCTTATTAACTATTGGTAATTAATAAGGTATAATTTTAAAAAAATCGCTAGTGCCGTTTTTGAAATACAAGGACAATTTACTTTTTCCTGCCAAGTTTAAAGTTTTCTCTGGGAATCGAAAACTTTCGCTTGATACTGATAGTATTGTCCTTATAAATGCGAATTTATTATAAAAAAAAGTTTTGAACTAAATCTGATTTTGTGCATACTCTTTTTTTGTATTATGTATCATGTTTTAATCCTAGTGTCCTTGTTAAGTCGAGAGCTTGCACTGAGTCCAGTAACTGGTTAGTAGGTCAGAAAAACAAATTAGTTCAAGTCGTCCAGCAAAACTTCAAATCGAAACCTTGACCAGTGGCTGTGTAAAGGAATACGTTGACCAACAAAAAACCAATGTACAGTTTAATCTGGCTATTTTATGAAATAAATTAATTAATTAATCTTAATTAATTCCCGGTGTTTTGAATTATTGATAGACATAGGATTGTTTGTTCATAAAGCCTACGTCTATGTCAGAGTATGAAAGACACTGTGTATCAATAGGAACACCTAATATATAGAAAATATGTTTATTTCCATAGGAAGTTACGTCTAGGTGATGAGCCTGGTGTGCAAGGGTTAAACTAACTTGTTACGAAGCTATATTTATGTATGTCGTCTTATCAAATGCATTGATGGGTAGGTGGACTTAACAATTAAAAAAAATCTAAAAGATTAATCAAAACTATCTGTGGACTGAACTATATTTCCGCCATCCAATTCTGTCTCTCTCTCTCTCTCTCGATCTTTGTTTATGAGTGCTTTCCCTTCTCAGACAGTTTCTGTCAATAATATCAATTTCTTGTCTTTTAATATCACCAATTTATTTGTAGTCTATCCGTTTCATATCTTGCCAATTACCTTGACATTGTTAGAGCCTGATCAGTATCGCCTGTATCTACTTTACAGGGAAAAAAACAGTCACTGTGTATCTTCTTCTCTTCTGTTTCTTTATTTCTCCTTCTTTTTTTATAATCTCATCTCTCTCTCTCTCTCTCTCTCTCTCTCTCTGCTATTCTCTGCCTCGCTTCTGATTCGCCCACATTCACTGACGCTGGCCAAGAACTCCTGGAACAGTGATCAAATTAGATGCGTTATTGGCTCTGACCACAAGTAAATAGTCCAACTTGGAGCAGACAGCTAATATCTTTGCATTTCCTTATCTCACTTAGAACTAACGTCAAATAGAAGGAACGCCTTGTCCAGATTAGAATTTATTGAACAAATTGAGACACGCACACACGTGGTAGAAGACCAGGTCATGTCTCACGAAAATGAAATCGACATATTTTTAAACGTTTTAAAGAATAAATTGAAAAGCTTTATGCAAATACTTTTATGTTATTGGTCTATTGACCTCAACGGAAACGTATAATGTCCTTATATTTAACGTGTTTGTTATGTTGTTTTCTTTGGTATGTAAAGTACTCATTTCTAGGATTAGGTCGGGTTAATGTAATGCCCGGGCAACATTTCCCACCCTAAACAGTAGCACCCGGGTGGAACCATTGTTAAAGGTGTCGACTAGACTAACAGGTAGCTAAACAAGACTCTAGTGGGGTGGGGGGGGGTGTGCCTAAGAATTTAATTCATTGCAATGGCGGGGAATGCAATAGAAACTAAAAGCCCTGTTACAATTCATACGCCATTCCTCAAGGAGCCACTGAGTAGTGGACACCAGCACCTTATCTCCGGTAAATATTAGGAAAAAGATGTTTTCTCAAAGTGCTCGGGATATGAGTTACCTGAAATAGGTATTTGGTTGTATCATTCCCAGGCAGAGCAAGAGCCCAAGACTCAACTCTTTCGACATTGACACATTTGGTTAACATACTGGCGGTACTGCTGTCTTTAAATACAACTATAAAACTCTGAAGAATATTGCATTATGTATGATGTTTGTCAGTCAGTCTGCGTTTCTGTTTTGTTTAGAAAAACATCATCATTAGATCATTGACAACTGGCGTGAATATTCCTTAGATGTGTGCAGATGCCGCAATACCTGTTGATATATGATGTAATGTTATGTGTTATGTCGAGTCCATTATTTATACACTTTTAAAAGATGTTGTACTCAATCCAGATCTAGATATCTACATCTAGGTAAAAAATATCTAGTGACATATAGATCCTACACCTTTACACCGTTTGACCAAGTATCATTAATATCACACAGACTATTTATTTCACATCGACAGAGGCGGCAAGGCATGTCAGAAATTCTCACTTTGTAGACTTTAACTATCATAATTATAACATTAAGTTTTAAGAGCTTTAATCAAAAAGTCATGTTAGAACCATAGAAACTCGGATTTAACGGAAGGAAATTATCAACCGAAAACCAGGGGATTCTCGATCACTTTCTATCAATTAGGTATTTCACTTTAAGTACTTTTATAAAAAAATTAAAAATAAAATTAATTTTTGATTTTTTTTTTTCGAATTTACCTAGAGAATGCCAGATATCTCTTTTGTTTTCAAGGGCGTTTAGGCTAATTGTATTTTTAGCTTTTTAAATAAGGTGATATTGAGTTCGGTTATGTGGACTATAAATTGTCTAAAATAATATTTTAAAAAAAATTTGCCTTGTATAGTATTCTATGTTAAAGGCCATATAGCAAGTTCACTGAGCTCTGGTCTAATCTCTTTCATGGACTTAAGGAGGGAGATGTAATGTAATGCAAAATAAAAATGTTTCTTTTCTGCGTTTTGGCAAACATCAAACACAACTCAGCTCAAGTCCAATCTCAATTAAGAATTTCTAGCCAACATACAGATTCAAACTATTGCCCCCTTGATTAGGTAACCAAGTGGTTTGTGCACTAAGTCACACATCGATTTTGTTACCTATGAAATATGGTTATTAAAAATCATTAGTCATAATTTTATTTTAAATATGATCAATTTTTTGACTTTGTCTAAGCTTCACATTGGAGACGCGGAACTTAGCAACGAGGAACGATTTCTCCCTTGAAAAGCTTCATTTTATTCAACTGATGAACCTGCCTAATCAGCTGGAAATTTCAAGATTGCCAAGTTGAGCCAACTTGCTTCGAAGATGTTTTATATTTCACCTTTTTTTTTTTTGTTTCTTGTCAAAAAATTGAACAAAAAAAAACTTTTAACGATGTCTTGTGCTAACTGGAACGTCAAAATAAACATTGTCTAGATGCCAGAGAAATTTTTAAGTCATAGAATAGAGTTCGCAAAAATTGTCTGCAAATTCAAATCACGTTTTTTTTTCAAGTACTTGGGAATATAATCTCGCTGAGTTTTTTTTTCCAGAATGTATTGAAAAAGTAAATTAAATCTAAATGTGTCTGTCAATAAAAAAATGAAATATTGAGAGAATGAAGCAAAATATTTGAAATGTTTATGTAAGTATGACACTGATGTAAATGAATAAATACATAAAGAAATGCATAAAGAAAGAGACAGACAGATGGATACAAGGACAGACAGGTAGGCAGACATATAGATAGATTAGATTAGATAGATTAGATTAGATAGATTAGATAGTTTAGATAGATTAGATAGATTAGATAGATTAGATAGATTAGATAGATTAGATAGATTAGATAGATTAGATAGATAGATAGATAGATAGATAGATAGAGATAGATAGAGATAGATAGATAGAGATAGATAGATAGATAGATAGAGATAGATAGATAGAGATAGATAGATAGAGATAGATAGATAGAGATAGATAGATAGAGATAGATAGATAGAGATAGATAGATAGAGATAGATAGATAGAGATAGATAGATAGAGATAGATAGATAGATAGATAGAGATAGATAGATAGAGATAGATAGATAGAGATAGATAGATAGAGATAGATAGATAGAGATAGATAGATAGAGATAGATAGATAGATAGAGATAGATAGATAGAGATAGATAGATAGAGATAGATAGATAGATAGAGATAGATAGATAGATAGATATAGATAGATAGATAGATAGAGATAGATAGATAGAGATAGATAGAGATAGATAGAGATAGATAGAGATAGATAGAGATAGATAGAGATAGATAGAGATAGATAGATAGAGATAGATAGAGATAGATAGATAGAGATAGATAGATAGAGATAAATAGATAGAGATAAATAGATAGAGATAGATAGATAGAGATAGATAGAGACAGATAGAGACAGATAGAGACAGATAGAGACAGATAGAGACAGATAGAGACAGACAGACAAATAGACAGATAGATAGATAGATAGATAGATAGATAGATAGATAGATAGATAGATAGATAGATAGATAGATAGCACCGCATGCCTTCCCTTACATCTGACTACGGTTGAAGCCTCCAGTTCAAAGAGGGTATACTTAGCTGAACTTGTGTTACATGACAAATTGTCGATAAAATGAATGTAGCAGTTAAACAAGGTCAAGGTCAGAAAAACAGTCAACTAATCAAGTAAATATTTTACGTTGAAAGCTGACTGATTGGATGGCTTCCGGTTTATTTAAAAACACCACGTGGTCGGCAGCTCGTCGAAATTAGTGGCATTCATTGGAGTTAATATATCTAAATCTTTCTAGTTAAGTGACATCCGACAGACTATCCTTCTAGAGTGCGTCATTCTATTCGTCTAGAGTGCATCTGTCTTTACGCCAAGGCATAGACAATCTTCTTATCTAGAGTATGCTAGACAGTGTGTCAATCTATTTGCCGTGAGTCTGTTTACCACTAGTGTATATGTCTCCTGATGACAGTATATTTGCCACCAGTCTACTAGCTATTTTCCACAAGTCTGTTTGCCACCTGTCTATTTACTGCCTATCCTATATAGAACCTATTTGCCGCAAAGTCTTTTTTTACCTGTCTGTTTGCGACAAGTCTGTTTGCCACATGTCTATTTTCCACAAATTCTGCTTGCCCTCTGTCTATTTACCGCCAAGTCTGTTTGCAACCTGTCTATTTACCGCCAAATCTGTTTGCAATCTGTCTATTTACCGCCAAGTCTGTTTGCAACCTGTCTATTTACTGCTAAGTCTGTTTGCAATCTGTCTATTTACCGCCAAGTCTGTTTGCAACCTGTCTATTTACTGCTAAGTCTGTTTGCAATCTGTCTATTTATCGCCAAATAAACTCACTATGTGCAGCTAGTCTATTGGCACCTGTCTATTGGCACCTGTCTATTGGCACCTGTCTATTGGCACCTGTCTATTGGCACCTGTCTATTGGTACCTGTCTATTGGCACCTGTCTATTGGCACCTGTCTATTGGTACCTGTCTATTGGCACCTGTCTATTGGCACCTGTCTATTGGCAACTGTCTATTGGCACCTGTCTATTCTTGTATATTTTGCCACTATTTGCCAGTCAAGCCTCTACATAATACCAGACTTCACGTATACAGTTGAATATGGAATCACGTTCAATCGATTCACATGAATATTATTTAATAGGAAATCTTTAAAAATATATGAACGTAGTGTAAGAGAAACCTGAAATGTCGAACGTTAAAGACATCCATGTTATAACAAAATAAAATCAAAACAATTTCAGTAGATGGCCGATGTCAATTCTATACCTTAGTATAGAGGAAAATTTAAGAAAAAAAAAATATTTGCACCACAGGGAAATCTTCTAACACCTCACATGGCAGAAGACCCAATGCTACTTGCGTTTTGGTCCAGGTAGAAAAAGAAAAGATAGTCTAGAATATGAAATGAACTACATTTTCTAACAATAATAAGATATTGTCTTCTACTCCGAAGATTAAGGATGAGTGCAGTGTCTCACATGACCTCGCGCACCTAGTTGCGAGATGCGTATCTTGCCATGTATCTAAAACAATAATCGATTTATCTATGTTCTAAACATATGTATTTTTTATGAGGTTTATATACTGTTGTTATTTCTACCATCTCTAAGCCTTCGTATATTTACATAGTATATATTTTTTTTTAACTTACATACACATTAGAAAGAATACGCCAGAAAAAAAAAGGTTTTAGATTAGGCTAGACCAGGCCACTATAATTGTGGCTTTCGGACTAAGAGTACATATTCACTGATTCACCAGTGGCTTGAAAGGGATACTGCAATTTGTTTAGTTTAATACCAAAATTATCATTTAGATTAAACGCTTAGAAATAGCTTATCATTGGAGAAACAAGAAAAGTTAAAAAAAAAATTAGGCCATGGCAATTAAGGATTAAAAATAGCGTTGCTGTTTTTAGATATGGTGTGGCTTGGGCTATGTCATTTCATTGCTTTTTTGAAATCTTTTTTTTTCTTCAACCAAAGCTCGCTCTGCTAATGGGTTGGGAATTCTCAACTGGCATAGAAACACAAATCACAAACAGTTTACAGAGACTAAATATAGTTTACAGAGACTATATAGTTGACAATGACCATAACCGACCAAAGTATTTTTTATTTCTGAGTAGACAGGTGATGCTTGTAGGTCTGATATGACTGCATTGACTAACTTAACTGGGAAATAGCTAATGTCTCTGTTGGGATTCCTGACAAGAAAAACGCTAGAATTCTGTAAAATACAAACAAAAAAAGCAATATCACTTTTCTGCAACTTATAGAGCGAATGGAATGAAACCTTTTTCTTTCTCCTCTCCCTGTCCTGTTCTCCAGAGAAAGAATCCTGGTTAAGTGAGGGTATACATCTAGTACACTTTATAATACTCTAATGGTAAGGATTCAGATCTAAGAGTAGTCTACACTTAAAGACGATGCGCGAAATTGTCCTGAACATGAGTTCATTAAACTCTTGAATCAATAAAGCCTTGCATTCAGAAATTCTCGAACGCGATAAGTCATTTCAAAACCGATGTTGGATCTCGACCTAAACCCCAGATCTCAAGAGTAACAGTCAAATAAGGATTAAACTAGAGTTTTTCCCATGTAGCCTACGAGCTAGTAATTCTTTTCTTAGCGATATACACCACCTGTTTAATTTCTAGGAAAATAGTTAAATTTAGTGTTTGAGATCAGCTGTCCAGGTTCCAGGATCCAGGTTCTATGAATTGGTGATGTGAATAAAGGTATTGCAAAAATGGTTAAACTCAAGTTCTCAAGGAGATGGAGTAGAACTTTTAAAGCAGAGAATCTCGGAATGTTGATCCTAAGATGACATTTGTATTATGACAATACAGTTCTAAACTTTGTAAAGACAAAGGATGATTGAGCTGAGCCACTAACGTTAGGATCTCCTGATGATGGTCATTTAGATCACTTTAAGCATTCAGTTTGAATCGATAAACAATTATATTTATTTCTAATTAGTACCGGGTGTGAAAACACATGTTCATAAGTAGATTAGGATATAAATTAATGTTAGAATAAACAAGAAAAACACAAAAAATACTTTTAAAAAATTAAAGCTCTTATTAAGTGTAATTGTAACAATTAGTTTGGATCAGTCTTATAATTTTGGGAATGATTGACCTTGGCGTATAAATCTGTGCGATTGAAATATTTTTATCCAATGTTTTAGTTTAACTTATAGCTTTCCCAATGCGCAATGACCCTATCACTTGTCTGGAGCAATTGTGAAAGTGAAAGGGAAGAAGAGGGGTATCTTTGTGAATGTTTATATGATCGTTTTTTAAATGAACAAATAAAATAGTTCACTCAGGGCTCAAAATTACTCATGAGGACTAATTTAACTTATACCACCACATCTATCAATTAAGATTTCTTTCCCTAATTAACTAATTGGTTAATTTTCTTTCAAGAGTATTGTGTTGTCAGTTAAAGAAATAATTGTTGAGAAATTTCATCTTAAATAGAGATTGAGTGTTGGAGAAATAATGTGTAAAAACTTTTTACCATGACCTTAAAACGTTTTAATATGCTAAAAATGATTTAAAATAAAAATTCAAAAACAGACTCATAAAAAGAAACGTTACTTTTTAATGACTTCGTTACTGTCGCCTTCTTCTTGGTATTTACCATAACCCTTGAAAATGTCCGAGAACTCGTGCTGGAGCCTGGAATACTGACGACACGCAGTATTTGCGTATAGTGTAACTATTTCAATAAATGATGGATTCAGAGGCGGCCCTTGATTCCCCAAACGTGTTGAGTAAAGCGTGTTTGGAGAGGAGAAAGTGCCGACTGGAAAAATGATATATTATTCAAGAATTGTTGTTAATTTGTAATGTATCTATTGAATATTTTTACCTATTGTAGAAATAATTGACAAAATGAAAGACGTATTTTACACTGTACTCATAATATATTTGTAAGCAATTCGATAGTTAGCGATGCATCACAGTTGAAAACTTGGAACGTTACATTTTGTGAAGTCAGGGGTAGTGGGGTTCGGTTTGTTTGTTTATTTTATTCAGTTGGTATTATGGATTCTAAGATTGTAACATCGATAATTGACAGAGACTCTTTATGGCCCTTAAAGGATTAAAGTTGTTTAAAGTTATCTAACATTCTGGACTTAGTTCTTCACTTGTTCTTGTGATAGTTTGGTTCTGCTACGAACTCAAGTAAAACACCCTTACAAGACACTCAATCATCTCCTTTGTAAGTCAAAAATATATATTTACAACAGCAAGGCAAACCTATTACAATCTGTTTCTATGATTGATTTAATTAGTAATGCCATTTCATAAAGAATAATATTGCAGAGAAGGATCATTAGCAGTATACATTGAAGGCTGCCTCTTTATGGAGTTCGAATCTCCCCACCCCCTTGATATCTCCAGCGGTCGTTTTCTTGTTCTTTTTGGACAGGACACAATGATCTTTATTTTAAATCAATGTTCCAAACATCTAAAACAAATATTGATTAAAATGTTGTTTTTTTCTTTCACGAATCATGGGAATTTTAGTCGACATTGTTTCTATATGTCTAGTCAATCTCAAGATGGATGGATGCAATAATTTAATTTGTACAAGAACTAGATTAAAGATGACACCCAAAGGAAAATGTGTTCCTGTATCCTAGATGTAGGACATTATTATCTGTTGGACGTAATTATCTTCTCTTTTGAAGTAACGTCTGTAATGTATAAGATAAGATAGACACGAGATAGATACATGAAAGAACTAATGTAACAGTTCTTCATTTCCCAGAACTAAATAAACGTATTCTGCCCACCCTCTGGTAACCCCACTCCTGTTTCCTTATCAGCACTTGGATTGAAACACGTCAGACAGAAGTCAAGTTACTTGCTTCAGTGAACATTGCTTCTCAAAGTGTAAAAGACAATTTGGTCCGGAAAGTCATCAAAGCTACCACGACGAGACTTAAACCTTCTGACTCAAAGCTATCACACCGAGGCTAAAACCTTCTGACTCTTATCTGGTCAAGGCGGAAACTGTGTGGCCTCCTTGGTTTATACATTGAGAGATTTTGGGGAGACTTTTTTGAGAACAGAAACATGAAAGCTCGGGAGTTTTAGAGAATTAAAAAAAAAAGTCATGAACTTTTGAAACTATTGATTCAGTGTCACGAACTGAGAGAAAAATTTCTTTAGGGATGATTTTTTTTATTCCAGTTTGTACTCTTTGTGGCAAAAGGGCAGTTTGTGGGCAGAAACTTGACCTTGACATACTTTGGGGCATTATTTTTATCAATCGGAACATATAGGCCTAAAGCAGAATCACTTTACTTCAATAAAAAACTCGAAACGTAAAAACCGAGTGGCAAAGTTGACTAAGAATCCATTTTTGTGTTCAGAATTTCATCTACTCTTTATTTCTATTTATGGACTTGCTATTTTCTTCATTTTCTTTTCAGGGTTTTAAGTTTTAACACAAAAATGTCTTTAAAATTTCATACATTTTTGTCATGTGAGTTGAGGAGATAATCAAACAGGACATGTTTTTATTTTTCTTCTGGAATTATTATTTCAAACACAAATTACGAGACACTTATCCAGTTTTTTCGAATGCTGCTGACATTTTTCAATAATATAATTGGAAGAAAAAAATTGTTAAGAAATACATGCAAATTTGTTTTAATAGAGTCTTTTAAAAGCAAACTAAAGAGCTTAACCAAAAGAAATGTTTACCATAATTTTAATTCACAATATGTGTCTGAAAATATCTGAGGTCAAAGTGTACTCCACTATTCAACACATTAGTTTTATAAATATTTCGATCTGAAGTTATACATATATTTACAGGGTGTGTCAAAAACAATGTATACACACTTTGAACTGTCATATACAATTTATATTCCGTTCTACAATGCTAAATTTCTGGACATGGAAAGTTTAATGTCCGATTGGAAAAAAATAAATGTGATTAATGTGAGTAATGTTCAAACTGGTGGCCTTCAGTATCAATACATTGCCGAGTACATGTCAACACTGATTCCGTACATCGTACCAAAGTGTCCACTGAGATTTCTGCGCCCACCGCATGAATCTCATTCCACAGTGTGTCCAGGTCACCTGGTTTACGTTTGTACACATCATCCTGAACTGTGCCCCATAAGAAGAAATCCAGCGGCGTAAGGTCTGGAGAGCGTGCAGGAAACTCGATAGGTCCCCTGCGTCCTATCCACTGGCCTGGCACATTGTGATCCAGGTATGCTTGTACGTCCCTATGATAGTGCGGCGGGGCGCCATCTTGTTGGAAATAAAACGCATCATTACCGTGTAACGTCAGCAAGCTCACGTCTCCACTGTCTTCGAACCGCAGCTACATTCTCTAACTTCCAGTACCACTTAATTATCTGCTTCCGCTCTTCAAAATTCAAACGCACGTCCGCCATGTTGCAGTTACTTCCTTGCCACTGCTGCAACTTGTTGAAGAAACATAACATTACTTTCTCACAGAAATTTAACCTTGTAGAACGGGAAATCAAATGTCTATGTCAGTTCAGTGTGTATACAATTGTTAGGAATGGGGATTATTTTCTTGTTATTTAAAAAAAAAATTACCCAAAATCTAATTGTATATCAGAAAGTCTCCAGTATTGAGTTAATGGCATTGATCTTGATTAAATAGCTTTACTTAATGCTTCGTCTGTCTATTTGTCTGTCTGGATGGAATCTTGTACACGCTTTTTCCCCCAACTTACCAAACTAGGATCAAGTTGTGCATAATTATAGAATGTTGATAAGGAAATATTAATATGTCAATTGATTGTAATTTTTTAAATTTGTATTATCTCGAAAATGTATTAGGCTTAGGGGAGATAAGTCTTGAGAATTAGATCATTGGCTACAATGCAGTAATGGAATAATGGTCATTAAAACCGTCTACTTTAGATCTTTAATGTCTCAGTGACTAGTCATATAAATATATATAAATTATTACGTTGTGCTAACATATGATTGTGTCGTTAGAACAATTCTTTTTTACTTTTGAGATACTTGTTAAAAATAATTTGATAGGTAATCTCTACTAGAGAGTCATCCTTTCCTGTTACATAATTTGTTTATTTTCGCTCATTGTATAAAGTAATTCATAAATAATAGAAATAATATTTAATATATAATAAATGATTTCGAGATCTTTGGGCGGCTCTGAGTCCACCCTGCTCTAATGGGTATCTGACATTAGTTGGGGAAAAGTAAAAGCGGGTGGTCGTTGTGCTCGCCGCATGACACCCTCGTTAACTGTAGGCCACAGAAACAGATGGACTTTACATCATCTGCCCTATAGACCACAACGTCTGAAAGGGGAACTTGACTAAATGTTTTTATAAAGTAATTGTGTGCAAGGAATATATAAATTACAAACAGTATTTTTTAAAATGAATATGCATGTACACAGCACAAACATGCTTTCGCAAGTAAAACTTTAAAAATTGAAAAGAAAATGTAGAACAAAAAAAAAAGAGACAGAAAATGAAATCAATTTTTTTTTTGATATACTTTTTTTCTATCTGAACACGCTACTAAGCTACTATTTCATTTCCTAACTAAAAAGTCACAACCATTTTCCCCTGGAGGCAAACCTTTACGCATTCATTCAGTACGTCTTTGTCACGTCTCAAAAATTTAATAAAATACAACTTTTTTTTCTCATCAGAACAAACCTAAGAAATGAAATAATTAATGGAAAATATGGTTGGATAGTGTGGAAAAAAGTTTTTAGTAGTCATTTATATAGAGGTGTATTATGGAAAACTTTGAGAAGAGAGTACTTGAATAGCCTTAATAGAGAAAGACTGAGTATTAGAAAAGACAAACATAAAGTTTAAAATTAAAGTATCTTGAGGTGTCTTCTTTCGTATGTATATATTTATTATAAAACTAACAATATTATTTCGATAGTAAAAGTAAGTCAGTTTACAAGTTGTTTTTCAAGAAAATTTGTTAGTAAATAGCAACCACAAGAGGCGGCATACATTTTGATGTTTAAAATACAGCAAAGAAAGGATATATAAGACGATATGTATACATCTTTCTATATACTCTCTCTCTCTCTCTGTCTCTCTCTGTCTCTCTCTGTCTCTCTCTGTCTCTCTGTCTCTCTCTCTGTCTCTCTCTCTCTCTGTCTCTCTCTGTCTCTCTCTCTCTCTTTTGTTTCTCTGTGTCTTATTCTCGAAAGCTTTATTTTGATCTCCCGTTCTTACTTTCACTCTAAAAATATCCACACGGATTGATTATATTGAACTTTAAAGAATTTACACAATACGTAAAATGTATGATTATCATTTTCAACCATTTCAAGCAATAGTCATTATTGGTACTTACTGTTTACGTTGATAAATTAATCTACTTAAAAACACAGCCATTCATTTCAGCATCGAATCCAAAATATACTGGTAGAAGGTTCTAATCTTCATCATTGGTATTACCAATAATTCGCATTGTCTGGGCTAATATGTGTTTACGGGTATAGCTGTGAGATCTATTTGGGTTGAGGATGAATGCATTACGAAAATTTTCTTTAAGTGGACAACTCGCGATGAGTACAAGGTAAACGGGTCCACCTCCGATTTGAGGACGTGAACCAACAGGACTGTCAAAGATGTGGACTTCGATGTCGACTACTGAGAAGACTTAGAGAGATGGTGGCTAATGTGTAGACTTAGCCCTAGACTGCACGAGGTGGAGAGAGATGGTGGCTAATGTGTAGACTTAGCCCTAGAACGCACTAGGTGGAGAGAGATGGTGGCTAATGTGAAGGCTTAGCCCTAGACTGCAGTAGATGGAGAGAGATGGTGGCTAATGTGAAGACTTAGCCCTAAACTGCACGAGGTGGAGCGAGATGGTGGCTAATGTGAAGACTTAGCCCTAGACTGCACTAGATGGAGAGAGATGGTGGCTAATGTGTAGACTTAGCCCTAGACTGCACTAGGTGGAGAGGGTGGCTAATGTGTAGACTTAGCCCTAGACTGCACTAGATGGAGAGAAATGGTGGCTACACTGAAGACTTAGCCCTAGACTGCACTAGATGGAGAGAGATGTTGACTACTGTGAAGATTTAGCACTAGACTTCAGTTGATGGTGACAAAGAAAGATAAAGACGCTGAATAAACATTGGCTTCAGCTCTGTAAGAAAAGCATTTAAGGCACATGAAAACGTAGTCTACGAACTCACAGTAGTTCTACAATTGAAAGAGGCTAGCATGTGAGGGAGCTCTTTCGGAAAGTCCATTTCTGGGAACCGGAGTTGCAAAGAGCCTCATAATTCCTTTGACAACTGAGAGAGATTTATCTCAGCATACAGACGTAGACCAGGAGCTCTTCATCCTTAATTCTTTCTGACGTTTCGACAATGTATTTGATTATTCTGGTCTAGTTGTATAAAGCTGATCTAATCTCCCTTGTATATATGAAATGAAATGAAGCACTATTTTAACAGAAAGCTTGAGACTCAAAAAAAAAAAAAAACAAATTTTATTCACAAATATCTTGTGGCTTCAATATTAAGTGAAATGGTACATAGTTAATATTCATTTCAACAAAAGATGTTGTAGCATTGCCAACTAAATTTCAACTCACTCAAATTTACTTGCTGTAGCGATTTAGTCTCCACACGTGTGTCTTCATTCACCAGCACGTCACTTCCTGTTAAATATCGCAATGTTTAAAAAATAAAACTAAAAGAAAGCCTTCATTCTCTATATTTAGCATCTTAGTTTATGTTACACACTATAAAGTCTATACACACACACACAAACAAGTTCAACACCATTGTGTTTATATAACTTATTTTCCCATTTTCGTGGTAACCTAACTGCCCTCTTTGTGCAATACTTATATCCAGGGCCGCCGCGAGGTTTGTAGCCGCCTGCGTGCGAAATTTTAAAATGCCGCCCCCCCCCCCCCCCCCCCAATACTTTTTTCTATGTTTAGATTCGAAATTAACATAATGAAATTTCAATTGTTCGTTGTTGTTGTTTTTTTTCCGGAAATAATGTTGCTTGCATAATTTTTAACCGTTGTAAAAAGTTCTTGCTGGAGATAGAATTTGAGATGCGGCAGGTTTCAGCTCAAGCCGCCAAGGGGTATGTTTCCAGGGCGGGGCGTTTTCAGCTTCAGAAAATCTTTCTCCTAGCGTCTACAACGTCTTTTTTTTCTCGTAATAAGAAGAGAGAATATTTATTTTAAAAGGCCAAGATATATATATATCAAAGTTGAGTATCATATTAAGTCTAATAAGAAAGAGGCAGCCCTGGTCAACAGTATTATGTGAGAACATTCTAGATACATATAAAACACGGACGGACGTCTGTAATGGGTGGCATTTTTTTATGATCACCTTCTTCTTTCTACGCTTAACTAACTGCTATTTGTAACATAAAAGTGAGTTGACTTTTGAATGACTAGATCTGCTTCCAAGGCGGGGTATTCGAATAAACAACTATATTTATATGTAGTAAGTAGATACTAAGAAGAAAAAAAAAACAACCAATGTGTTGACTGATCTGCTTCTGTAAGCGTCATTCAAAACAAATATTAACAACAATCTGCGAAAATTCAAGATCAGAAAGGAGTAAATGCCTATAGAAAAACCCGTGGGACAGTTTCCAAAATAACTTCCATGTACGAATATCTTTTTTTAAAGGATAATGGAATAAATAGTATTTATATAAAATATAATTTTTTTGTATTAAATTAAAAATAAAAAAAAATAAAGGTAACTTTGGAAAAATGATTTGGCCACCCCCTAAATTCGGCCGCCTGCGTGCAATGCACACTTTGCACAATAGGTAGCGGCGGCCCTGCTCATATCTCCTTAAACCAAAATGTCCATCAATCGAAATCAATTCACTTCTTCACCTTGATGCACACTAATACACAGAAACATAGAAACACAGACACTTGTATACGAATACAGAGACGCAATTATAGCAACAAGGTCAAACCTATGAGCCATTAACTAGATTGAGATGAAATGTGACGCCTCCTCCCCCCCCCCCCCCCCTTACAGAGGCTTCCTAGCGACCGTTGGGGTCTCCTGAAGCCGTATGAACTGACATTGACCCTGCACCGAGACCATATCGTTAGATTTCCCCAGGTCCTGGGGATGTCACGAACAACAACTGAATCCAGGACCAGGTCAAACGTTACCGAGTAGTATTCGCATTTATTAGGCTTTTTAAAGTACAAAGGTTATAAACTGTCGTTAAAATCTGACTCTCACACTCAAAACAGAAATGTTGTGAGTAAAAATAAAAATTGTATTACTATTATATAGCCAAAAGAATAAAAAAAACAGAAATAATTTAAAATCAAACAAACAAACAAACGAAATATGAAAATCTCGTGATGAAAATGAAGATATAGAGTCCTTTTGGATTTCTGGTTACCAATTGCTAATTTTGTGACACTATCCTATAATTACATAAAAAGAAAAATTTTGTTACTATTAGCTATTCTTTAGTTAGTATTAGTCATAAATAAAATGCTGCTTTGCCAAAAAAAAAAAAAAAAGTTCTTTTTTTATGAAGCTGATGATAATCTATGCTAATTGTATACATGTTTTGGTAATCTCAGTTTCACTTTAAGAATCATTGACCCAAGACTGTTTCCCTGATAATGTCATTTGACTGTAGTCTCTGATAATTGAGAGATTTGATTATTTTTACTTTTCACCTAATCACAGAGAATGGAAAGGCTAGTTAAAACTGTGCCCGCTCAAAGAGACGCTAGTGGTTGAAATGAGCTTGGCGCACGCTATCAGTGCAGAACAAATCTAAAAAGTAGATTGCAATGGTGAAAGTGTCGTGCCTCTTAAGTGAATCTTTGTACTCCGTTTTGACCTTTGTGTTTTCAATGTAAAGATTATTGAGTAAACGCAGGATGGTTTTTGTACTGTAGCGTAGCAATATTGCAATGGGCCAGGGTTCAAGTATATCATCGTACTCCCCCCCCCCCCCCCCCCCCCCGGAATTGTATGCCAATGAAAGGGACAAAAACTGAATTGTAATAAATATTTTAAGCATCAGTCAAATTACAAAGTAACATTTTTATTTTAGAAATATCATTTCATACAATAAATATATCTTATCTTATATAATACAGACGTTACTTCAAAAAAGAAGATGATTACGCCCAACGCGTCATGCATTTAGTCATGCATATTAACCAATGACTTAAATTCTGCCAAGTCACTGGTTTTTGCTGGCTAGCTCAGGCAACCCATTCCATGCTCTAATAGCACTAGGGAAGAAGGAGTTTTTGTACAAATTTGTCCTAGCATATGGGACGAGAAATGTGCCTTTATCTTTGTGTCTTTCAGAGTATTTTATTAAATTTTGTTTTTGTATTTGAAGATTATGGTTCAGTGTTTTATGTATAATTGCTACTTTACTTTTGAGTCTTCTGTCCTGAAGGCTTTCTAAATTTAGTGATTTTACTAATGGTGTTACTCTAGTCAAATGTGAATATTCATTTGTTATGAGTTTCGCTGCTCTATTTTGTGTCTGTTCCAGTTTCTTAATGTTTTCTTGAGTTGAGGGGTCCCAAACAGGGGATGCATATTCTATTATTGGCCTAACCAAGGTTAAATAACATTTTAGTTTTATGTTCTTATTTGATTTATAGAAATTTCTTTTAATAAATCCTAATGCTTTGTTTGATTTTTTTTATAGTTTCATCAATATGTGGATTCCATGACAGTTTTTTATTTATTATAACACCTAGGTATTTTGCGTTTTTAGTCTGTGTTACTGGTTTGCAATGAATAAGATAAGAAGTGGAATTAATTTGTTTTAGTTTTTTTGTTACTCTTAACAACTGACTTTTTTTTGGGTGGAAAGACATGCTCCAATTTGATTCCCATTTCTGTAATTCATCTAATTCTCTTTGTAAAATATCTGTGTCTTGTGTTGTTTTTATTGTTCTATATATTATGCAATCGTCTGCAAATAATCTGACTTTTGTTCCTGAAGTAATGCAATTTGGTAAATCATTTATGTAAATTAAAAATAGTAATGGACCCAAGACTGTTCCTTGAGGTACACCTGAGTTTACTGTTATCGGCGGTGTTGATTTAGAGCAATTTATTATTACAGTTTGTTCTCTCCCTATCAGAAAATCTTTAATCCACTGATGCAGTGGACCATTAATGCCAAAATAATTTAATTTTTTAAGCAAACTATGGTGGTGAACTTTGTCAAAAGCCTTGGAAAAATCTAGTAAGATAGTATCTATTTGTTCACTATTATCTAAACCTTTAGAAAAATCATCAATTAGTCCTATTAGTTGTGTTTCACATAATCTATATTTCCTAAAGCCATGTTGGTATGGTGTGAGGACATTTTGTTTGTCTAAGTGGTTTATGATGTTGCTACATATTATGTGTTCTAGGATTTTACATGTGATGCTGGTAAGTGATACTGGTCTGTAGTTTCCTGGGTCAGATTTTTCTCCTTTTTTAAATAGGGGGTGACATTAGCTTCTTTCCAGTCCTTTGGTACTCTGTCCTGGTTAAGTGAAGCCTGAAAGAGTATTTTGAACACTGGGGCTATCTCATTGCTTAGTTCTTTGAGTAATCTAGCTGGAATACCATCAGGTCCAGACGCTTTATTTGGTTTGGTGTTGGCTAATAGTTTTTGAATTCCATTTTCTTGTACTACTATATCTTCTATGTTGTCTACTTGGTTCAAATTCAGTAATGTCTTTGTCTCCTGGGGCTGAGGATGCTGATGCAAAGTATTTGTTTAGGATGTTTGCTTTAGTTTCATTATCATTATGTATTATGTTATGTTTATCTTTTAATGGCGCTATGCCTGTTGTTTCCATTTTCTTAGACTTAATGTATAACCATAGGTTTTTGTTGTTATCTTTAGATATTACATTGTTTATGTATTCACTCTACAGCTGTCTGCTTACTTTTTGGGTTAAGTGTTTAATTTTTATATACTTTTTGTAAACTCTTTCTGCCTTGGTTTCTTTAAAATTTCTATATAGGTTTTCCTTCTGTTTACAAAGCTTCTTTAGTCTATTATTAAACCAGCATTTATTTATTTTGTTTGATGTGTATGTAGTTGGTATATGATTTTCTATAATACTTTTAAGATGGTTTTTAATGAAATTCCAGAGGTCATTGACTGGTTGGTTAATGTCTTTTTCTAACAAGAATGTTTGTTGAAAGTTTAATGCAGCTTGGTGTAGTTGTGTTAGGTTGCATTTGTTCCAGAATATATAATGGGAATAGGATTTTTTAAAATGTTGTGCCAAACTGTCAAGATGTCATTGTCTCATTTCTATCGTTAGAACCGTTTTCGAGATCCGTGTCCACATTCCACTTTACTGGTTTTCATTTTTTTTAACATATAAGAGATTGCGACCTGATAATATGAACTGTAGTTTTTTTAAATAAAAATGCCAAATAGAATGTTGAAATCAGAAAAAGGAAACTAAAATGTAATTACTGATCAAGAAAAAAAACAACCCTACAAGTTGGCAATCAAGGACGCTGTCCCTAATTTCTGATTGCGATGAGATACAGTGAAAGAATCGTGTCTTGATTACAAGCATCATTCCCTGGCAATAGGATTAGGCGAGTAGACAAAAATATAGAATACGGCTACATTAAGGCCATTCTGTCAGCGTCCAATTTTTATCTCAGAAAGTAATTAAGCACAAAATACAAGATGGGCTGAGAACAGATTGTCTGCTCTGTGAGATTTAATTTAAAACAAAATAAGAATGTGAAAAAAAACCACAAATAGCCGAAAGGAAATTAAAGAACATTAAAAATGAAACCTTATGGTCCAGTGCAGAGCCAGTGAGAAAGTAATTATCGGTCATAGAAGCTTAGATCTGAGATTAATATTACTATCATATACAAACATAGATTGGAAGAATGATTTATGTACTGGACTATAGTGTGAGTTCATTGCTATTTCTGAAAGTTCACTCCATTATTGGTGACAAAATTAAAACCCAAGTAAATGGGTTCAGGATTTTGGAGAAAAAAAAAAGTTGTTTGTTGTTGTGCTCGGATCTAGGGAGATTAAGAGATATATTTCATTAACCGTTTTACATCAATTTATTTCGGGCTCTTTGTTTCCTATTTAATACATCTTCCTCTCTCAGTAAACAGTGGTAAATATATATGTATCAAGAGAGAGCGAGAGAAAGCTAATAGAGAGACAGAGAATATATAAATGACGACTGATGTATGTTAACTTACAAATTACATTTGTAACATTCTTTTACCCGCATTTACTAACCTGGGGTGCCTGGTTCAAATCCTGATGAAGACAGTAATTTTTAGTTTCGGGATCCTTGGGGGCCTCTGATTACACCCAGCTCTAATGGGTACCTGACATTAGTTGGGGAAAAGTAAAGGCGGTTGGTCTCTGTGCTGGCCACATGACACCCTCGTTAACCGTAGGCCACAGAAACAGATGACGTTTACATCATCTGCCCTATAGATCACAAGGTCTGAAAGAAGAACCTTTTTACTTATAATGAGAGATGTGGATGTTTATATGGATTTAATCCCCTTTATACGTTTAGACATTTTTTTCTCCTACTTCGCATTCTCGAATCAAGTTGAAATTTTGCATAATCATAATTAGACGATGATAATAAATGGACCAAATCAAATATTTACCAATCAGATTATTCATTACTACTAATTAATAAATTTTATTAAATATATCAGAAAGGGAGCTGCTATTTCAAAATAAATTACAGTAATTAGCGGTTCTTTCCTTTAGAAAAGCTTTGTTTATTTATTTCTTTAATCCATCTCTCTATTTTTGAAATGACTTCTCATTCCACGGTGACTTCAACGTATTTCCGGGTTATCTAGTGCAAGCATCTGAACGTTTGTCAATTTGCAATGTGCTTAGCTCTGTCAAAGCTTGTCAAAACTTATTGCTATTTAAAAAAAAAAAAAGAAAATTAAATTGCTTTCATATTGCATGCCATTCATGCTCAGTGAGTGCTAGTCAATTTTCTTTATAGAGAATCGAGTGGGCTGGTGACCAAGCGTAACTCAGCGTATGTATTTAAAAATATCAATTAAAGTTGACCCTTCTACGTAATTACTACGTTAGCCTTTTTGTTGTTGTTCAATGATCATCTATCTATCTATCTATCTATCTATCTATCGATCGATCGATCATACTGTGAGCTTGCGCTCACAGAGCTGTTTTTTTATGTGTATTTTATAGGCTATAGCTGTTCTGTACATTCTTTTTTATAGGTTAGTGTCAGATTTTATAATTGTACTTCCGCATATTTTTATATGGGTTAGGGCGGGTAGTATAAATAGTTAAATCCAGGCTACATCCTGTGCAGTTGACCAGTGGTCGGTAAAGTATATCTCTGTCTATGTGACAGTTGATGATCTTAGTGATCTGGCGTATGATTATTTAATCATTGCTATATTTCTGCACCTGGGACGGCCTGCTATTATTACTGCTGATTATAACTGCTGAACATAACTGCTGAATATAGCTGCTGAATATAGTACTGCTGTGTTATTGCTGCTTTAAGCTGTTGCTGTAGATATAGACTAGTGTTATTTTGTTAGTGTAGTGTTGCCTTAGTAGTGGCTTAGTTATAGTCTGTTTCTGTTCTTAGTGAATACTAATAGTAAAGTACTAACTAAGGTGTTCTTGTTTTAGTGCTAGTTATGGGTTGGTTGTAGTAGTAGAATATTGTAGATCTAGACTAGTTTATTGTAGTGTGTTTGTGTAGATCTAGGTCTAGTGATTTGGTTAGATAGTTGGTTTGATCAGTTTGTGTTAGATACTAGATAGTTTGGCTTGTTGGTGTTTGTAGTGGCATAGATTTAGAGGGTTTTAGTTAGTTGCTGGGTTCAGTTGTTTGGGTTTTAGTGTATATATTATATTTTATTATTGATCTTTTTTTTTTTGTTGTAAATAAAGTTTCATTTTGTCCTATTTAATTTCAATTAAAGTTTGTTTTTGCTTTCATTTAGTTTAGGTTAGTATGTCTGGTTACTTAGGCGACTCTAGCCCCTTGGTCGTAGACTGAGGTGTCACAGATTGAGCCCACCCAGTAGCGCAAACATCTGCCTACTGTTATTAAATTTAATGTTAAGCAGAGAATAGGTCCTCTCACTCAGCGCCTGCCTGACATGCTCACAATATGTATGTGCATTTATATGTATATATTGTCCGCCGTCTAAGTCCTCATATACCTCCACTCTGACCTCCTCGATTCATCCACCAATTTTGTGGCTAAATATGTAGTTAGCAGCTGAGGGTGCGTAGCCACGGGAAATTCTGCATTCCTCAAGAATCCTCGGACTCAAAGACAAGCCAGATAGATAGATAGATAGATAGATAGATAGATCAGGGTCTCAAATTTTAATTAAAGTCTGGATAATTGTTACACATTGGTACAATTAATAAAGGGAACGCTGCAGGTCATTTCAGAGACCTTGTAACAATGTTACATTTTGGCTTACATAATAATGAAACCTATCAGCTTTGTAAAAAGAGACTGACTTCCTTTGCCGCCAAAATAAAGAGTGTCTGTAAATATGGACAAAAATACTTCCCGAAGCTAATTCCTGCATTTCAAGACGTGTAAGGGTTTACTTAATTGCTCTCCTCATATCCCATGCTAATGGTAGTAATGTCTAATGGGTAAGCTAATGTGGCTATCGCCATATCGAAAGTAAAACATCTGGAGATATAACAACTTTTGTTCTCTGGACACTGGCACTCACTGACGTTACCAGAAGCAGACCAAAAGTGGAAAGACGTCTCTTCAACTGCGCCCGCGCTCCCCCACCCACCCCTCAACGTCAAAAGCCGTCTAACCCGTTTAATGCGCTCACTTTCTTCGACCTTCAGCACTGGACGGTTGCTGTCTGATCAGACCTGTCCTCACGTCTGCTCGGATCAGATATGTCTCCGGAGTTGATAGCTCGGCATGCATGAGCTGAGGCGCTATCTTAAAGGAGAAGTGTGTGTGTGTGGGGGGGGGGGGCGAGGATGACGAGGTCGTGAAGAGGTGATGCTAATAGAGAGAGGCATGGAGGAGGAAGAGATAGGGTCGAATACCGGGAAGAGAAGGAGGGGTTAGGTCAATGATGTTGCGCCGGCAAGTATTAGGTAAACTTTGCCCACAGTACTGGAAAGGGTGTGTGTGCTGTAGTGTATGTGAGTGGTGCAGAAAGGAAGTATCTAAACAAGTTGAGTAATCTTTCCCTTTCACAACAATAAGTTATGTTCACAGGCCAATATATAGTATACCTAGACTGGACTTGGAGACCTCAAACACTACACAAAAATGTTGTGAAAACCGTTTTAAAAAGCTGAAACAAGGCCTTGTTTTGTAAAGTAGATATGAGAAGGAAAGTTATTGTAATTTTCAACGCTAACCTATGTAAATTAATCTCGTGTCATAGTTAATTATTATTTTGCAATTTATAGATACATAATCCTGATTCTAGATCTAAAAAGATCTAGATAATCAATCTATTTAAATGTAAAATCTATATAAGATTATTAAAATCAACAGATTTGAACTATTTAAATATAAAATTTACAAAACATTGTTTCAATGGAAACTAAATGGAAATGGCTTTACATCACAGATTTGCGCAAATATGAGTTTTTTTTATTAATATTAATAATAGCTCATTCTTTTAAAATCCGCAAAAATGGTATTACTTAATTTCTAAACTTTGAAAACTAAATATATTACTTTTCTAAGACAGAAAAGATCGATTTTCCTAAATTCGGGGCGACTTCCCTTACAGCTTGTAAAAGAGTTTGGTACTTTAAAAAAAATTATATATATCTGTGATTTTATCGGATAAGAAATTGTTTCCGTTTTCCAGTCTAGGTATAATATATCCATAGGTCTTCGGTTATGTTAAGTTTAGTGTTGTGACACGGTTACTGTGTGGTCAACCGTAACACGGTCAAGTGTTGGGTATCGAGAGTTAGGGGACTTGGGGGAAGTGACGAGTGTAAACAAGAGAGAGAGAGAAGTCAGCGAGTGAAGTAGGAAATCTGTATATAACGTTGCCGTGTAGATATGTTTTGTTAAAATGTTCGACAATTAAAAGACACTTTAAACGTAAAAGGACTTGTTTCTTCACAACTGGCGACCACGACGAGGCACAAGTAAGTGGAAATGTCGATGTACAAAATATGTAGAGATGCGGGCAAGGAAAATGGCCTGCAAGGCGAAGAACTTGTAAAGTTCATTACACTAAAAATAACACAGGATGAAGAAAGGGAAGAAAGGAGATTTAATAGGGAAGAAGCCAAAAAGAAAGAAGAAGATAGTAGAAGGAAGGAAATCTTACAACTAGAACTAAAACTTAAAGAAAAGAAAGACAAAGAACAGCAAAATGAAAAGCAGGAACACTTTGACAAATATAAGCAATTGGACAGAATGTCTCCATTAGACGAGAGCCAGAATGAGTGCATTGACTCATATCTATTGAGATTTGAGGATATAGCAACATCATGCAACCTCCCACAGACAGAATGGGCAAGAAGCCTCATGGGGCGCTTAAAAGGTAGAGCCATCAACATCTGTCTTCAAATCAGAGATGAAGAAAGAAAAGAGTACGTGGCCGTGAAGAAGGCGTTGCTGAGACAGTTTGGCTCCACAAGTTACGAATACAGAAGGAGATTGAAATAGTCGACACCTCTGGCGAACGACGATCCACAAATATTCGTCACCAACATGTCGATATACTTCGATCGATGGGTAGACCTGTCAAAAGTGGAGCACAAATATGAAACCATCAGAGAATACATCATAATGGACGCTGTGATGGAAGCTTACAATAATAATGTGAAAACATACGTCACGGAGCGAGAGCCAAAGACCATCAGCAGCCTGATAGCACAACTAAGGCAGTATAAGGCCGCACACCCAAGGGAAGTGTTAACTAGAGTGAACCCAACTGCGGCATCAGCTTTTATGGTGAACAACGCTGCAAGAATGCGGACTCCAAGCCCTTTATATAGAAGAGAGAACGCTGACAAGAGCCCAACATATAGATCTCGAAGAGAGAAAGATGAAGGAATGAGTCCAACATATAGATCTCGAAGAGAGAAAGATGAAGGAATGAGTCCAACATATAGATCTCGAAGAGAGAAAGATGAAGGAATGAGTCCAACATATAGATCTCGAAGAGAGAAAGATGAAGGAATGAGTCCAACATATAGATCTCGAAGAGAGAAAGATGAAGGAATGAGCCCAACATATAGATCTCGAAGAGAGAAAGATGGAATGAGTCCAACATATAGATCTCGAAGAGAGAAAGATGAAGAAAGGAGCCCAACATATACTTACAAGAATAGAAAATATCAACGTAATCAGCAAAGAGTTCGTTTCCAATGTCAAATTTGTGGTAGAACAAACCACACAACAGAGACTTGCTTCTACAACCGAGGAAATAAAGATTGGAACGACAGACCAAGAGATCGAGCATTTGCTGCCAAACACACTAATAAACTGCAGGTATACCCAGGGTTTGTGGGAGAACAAATGACCAACGTACTGTACGATACAGGTGCAACTGCAATTTTAGTCGCAAAACAATACGTCAACCCACAAGAGTACATCGGAAGAAGACAAGACTGTGTTGGTTACTATGGTCAAAGTAACTACACATCTGGTAGCACGTATCAACATACACACACCGTTCATCAGTGGTTGGCATGAGGCTTTAGTACTAGACAATAAGCCTGACAACATTGGCCTTATCATTGGCTGTATCAAAGGCTCTAAACCTTGCACAGTAGAAGAATTGAACAAGTGGAAAGAAAACTACACACAGAAATGTTCCATGGTTACTACAAGAGCTCAGAAGAAAGCAGAAGAAGTGCTAAATACAAACGATAACATACAAGTTCCTTATAACAATGAAAATGAAAATACAGAAACAGAAAATAGTGAAATGAGAAGCCATAATCAAGAAAACAACCCGAATGAAATCTCCACAGAAAGTCAAGACCCACTACAGATTAAAACAGAAAAATTTGTCAGTGAACAGAAAAATGATCGAGATCTAATAAAACTCATAGGAAGTGAAGCTCCACCAAGACGAGGGTTAATCAAGATAGGCAAAGATGGTGTTTATGTGAGAGAAATTCATCTGAAAGCAGGCAAGACACAACAATTGCTTGTTCCAAAGAAATATAGAGCAACAATTTTAAAGCTTGCACATGACACCCCGTTTGCCGGACATATGGGAGTAAAGAGAACATTGAATAGAATCTTGAATGAATTTTTTTGGCCTAGAATTACGCAAGAAGTCAAGGCCTACATAAAATCCTGCCATATTTGCCAAATACATGGAGCAAAGGGAACATATATGCAAGCACCAATACAAACAACAGACTTAAGTGAAATGCCATTTGAAAAGATAGCTGTAGATATTATTGGACCAATGCCAGTAATATCCGGAAGAGGCCATCGCTACATATTGACTGTTGTAGACATGTGCACACGGTTTCCAGAAGCAATACCATTGAAAAGAATTTCTTCCGAAGATGTCGGAGACGCACTTACAGCAATATTTGCAAGAACAGGTTACCCTCGCATAATACTGAGTGATCAAGGCACCCAGTTTAAATCAAATGAATTCGCACAGTTTTGCAAAACTCTGAATATTAAACAACAATTTGCTGCCCGTTTTCACCCCCAAGCAAATGGGATGTGCGAACGCCTGAATTCAACGCTGAAAACAATGCTGAACAAAGTAGCAGAGGACAACCCAACAGACTGGGACAAGCTGATCAATCCCATACTGTTCGCCTACAGAGAAGTAACACACACAACAACGGGCTTCTCACCATTCGAGATGCTCTATGGCTCACCTGTTAGGGGACCCATGTCACTATACAGAGACTTTCTAGTAAATAGGAACATAGAAAATGACGTACTCACAGGATACGATCTTGTCATCAAAACAAGACAAAATATAATCAAAGCATGCGAAACTGTCCAAAAACAAACAAACAGAGAGAAACCAGAACTATTGAGAAAGCTAAATCAGGGTCGAAAGTTGAGAACACTACAAGTTGGTGATAATGTCATGGTTCTGCTGCCTGACAAAAATAACCAGCTATTTATAAAATGGCAGGGCCCATTCCAAATCACAAAGGTGATTTCGAAGGTCGACTACAGTATAAACATCAGAGGTCGAGACAAAGTATTTCACATCAATATGCTGAAGCTGTACATGCCCAGACCATTTACCCTTTCAGCGAACGCCAAGCAAGACACGCAAGACAGTCAGAGAGTCATGAAGATAGAAGCAATAGAGGAACCAGATGAATTACCATGTCCAGTTATTGAAAGCTGTGAAACTGTGAAAGATATAGACACATCACACCTCCAGTATCCAGTTAAGCAAGATATTGATAAACTGCTAGCTCAATGGGCGCCAATATTCACAGACAAACCGGGTAGAACAACTGCCATAAAACACACTATCCAACTGACTGATACGAAGCCCACAAAATCCAAACCATATACAGTTTCCTTACACCATGAAGAGATACTGAAAAAGGAAATTGAAACGCTGCTAAAAATGGGAATAATTGATGCTTCCACATCCCCATACTCAGCTCCAGCAGTCCTAGTGAAACAAAAGGAAACAACCGGAAAGATGCGGCTATGTGTAGACTACCGGAAACTAAACGCCATCACAGTGAAAGATACATACCCAATGCCTAACATAGAGAACATTATACCTAAACTTAGAGGTGCAAAATATTTCACTACTCTTGACTTAGCCAGAGGTTATTGGCAAATTCCACTAGACGAAGATGCTAAGCCACTTACAGCATTCACTACTCCATTTGGTTGTTACCAATGGAATTACATGAGTTTCGGGCTTAGTAACGCACCTGCGACCTTCAACAGAATGATGGCAAAACTAATAGGGAAAAGACCTGATGTCATTTTCTATCTTGATGACATATGTGTCTTCCACAACACATTAGAAGAACACGTTGCTGGTCTGCAACAAGTATTCCAGATACTACAAGACAACGGGCTTACAATAAAACCTAGCAAGGTTAAAATCGCCAGAACAGACATTGAATTTCTAGGGCACAGAATACAACAAAATACGATCAGACCATTACAAGACAATATAAGCAAGATACTCAACTTAACAATACCTACAACAAAAGGACAAGTCCGAAGCATCTTAGGTTTATGTAATTACTATAGACGGTTCCTGGCAAATTTCACAAGTATTACACAACCTCTAATTGAACTGACAAAAAAAGGCATGCCAAACAAGATCACATGGAACTCCAGACTACAGGAATGCCTGCAAAGCATTAAAAATGTCTTCTCAGACGACATAGTACTCCAGCTTCCAGACATCAGAAACCCTTTCTACTTGGCAACAGATGCATCCTCCACAGCAGTGGGAGGCACTTTAATGCAGAAGTGTGATGCAACGCTAAGACCAGTTTACTACATTAGCAGAAAGCTGAACGCAGCAGAACAGAAGTATTCCACGATAGAGCGTGAAGCTCTAGCTATTGTGTTCTGCATAACGAAACTATCCCGTTACTTGCTTGGGAAATCATTCATCTTGTTAACAGATCACGCCCCACTAGCTTATATCAATACAAATAAGCTAGCCAACCAGAGGATCACTAGATGGGCTTTAAAACTTCAAGACTTCAGCTTTACAGTTCAAGCTATTCCGGGACAAATCAACGTGATAGCTGACGTGTTGACAAGATGTGTCTAGGGACCGCTGGACTTATGTTCATTCATTAATCAGATAATGAGAAAATTAACAAATACCTTGTAAGATAACTTTAAAGTCTGTCTTGTCAAGATTGAATTAACATTACGCTCCAGAATTTTTATTTTCATTCAGTGATGGTAAATTTGTACTACAATTGAGGTTTTTTTATGTTTGTTGCATTGATTGTAGTCATAGATGATAGATGTCCATTTAGGAACTGATATGAAAGAAACACATAGTAAACCATTCCCTTAATTTGGAAGATATTTTGATGTAACATAAAGTATTAACTAATTGTGCATTTTTCACCTGACAATGTTGGCATTCAATTGGAAATGTCATTGCAATAACATATTATTGAAGATTTATTTGTCGTCATAGACATTATCAGTTCTCTCATAATAGAAGATGCCAATGTATTACATGTTATTGTTTTTTTTCTTGTCGATGTAAAACATTATAGATGTACACACAAACTATTGGGTTCATACAATTTTGATACGATCAAAAATTTCTCTGCCCTGGGAGGACTGTTGTGACACGGTTACTGTGTGGTCAACCGTGACACACGGTCAAGTGTTGGGTATCGAGAGTTAGGGGACTTGGGGGAAGTGACGAGTGTAAACAAGAGAGAGAGAGAGAGAAGTCAGCGAGTGAAGTAGGAGATCTGTATATAACGTTGCCGTGTAGATATGTTTTGTTAAAATGTTCGACAATTAAAAGACACTTTAAACGTAAAAGGACTTGTTTCTTCACATTTAGTTTACTTTAATAATCTCTCTATTGCGATTTATTGTCCGATAATTATAAAAAATATTTTTCAAAATCATAAATAAGTTAATACAAATTAAGCATATAAAGTGTTCTACGGGGCAGATGATGTACAGTTCACAGATCTCGTTTCTGTGCCTTTGGTTAACGATGGTGTTATGTTGCCAGACCAACGACAAACCGGCTTTATTTTTCTGTAATAAATGTCTGGTACCCAGGAGTGGTGGCTGAATGGTAAAGCGCGGGACTTCTGAACCGGTGGTCCCGGGTTAGAATCCTGGTGAAGTCTGTGATTTTTATTTTCAGGATCCTTAGGGTCCATCCAGATATAAAATTAAGCAATGTAGGCACAAAAGAAGTTAAGAATGTTTTATAGTTTGTGACATTTTGCGTTTCGAGAGACGTTCTTTTCCCCTTGCCACTTCTAGTGGCATCTAACAATAGTCACAACCTACTAAACGACTTCTGTACTGTGAGTTGTGTGCAGGAAAGCGCTCCCGGGAAGGTCAATACAAGCGCTATAAAGACACTCTCAAGAGGTCCTTTAAGGAATGCGATATCGACATAGGAAATGTGGTCATCTTCGATCACGAAGGAGGATATATATATATATATATATACTAAACGAATTATTCGTCACTTTACAGGCAGTTTTTGACGTACTTAGAGAACAAATATAACAAAAGATGCATCTCTAAACCTACCTTTGAAAATCCATCTTTGACCTATATATTTTGACACATAACACTGACAAAGACGTATTTTGTGAAGAAATTATTTAGACAGTGAACAATGAAACGTGTATGGTACTATTCTTCTCCGTGTTGTAATCATGCTAGAGGGTCGATATATTCAGTCCTACATATGAGTAGAACTGGACCATTCTCAATTCCGTTTGTTTTCTGAAGGGGTGTTCTGGACCAGTCACTTGTTTGGGCCACTTGATTACGTATGCCTCTTTAAAGAACGTGTTCAGCTTTCTCTGGTGACACTTCATATAGGCATGTCTAGCTAGTTTAATTCCTTAGTTTCTGAACAAGTTGAACTCTTTCTGTTGTTTCCCGAATAATACAATGTTTTTGTATATTAATGTTTTGAAGATACATGGGCATTGAATGATATTATGGTAGAATTGGGACTATACAACTGTTTGTGATTATATAGCAAAAAAAAAATGGTTTCAGTAAAAGTTAATACCAATACGATTAAAGGCTTATTAACTACTTTATCACATGAAGACTAGATCAATCGAAGACTACCACATGGCTTATAACAACGAATAATAATTAATTGATTGAGATGTAACAACAAAAGTTTTTTTTATTCTATTTGAAAGATTTTGAGAAAGAGTGAGAGATAGTAAGAGAGAGAGAGAAAAAAAATGGAGGGAGGGGATGACGAAGGAAGAAATAGAGTAAAGGGAAAAGTGAATGAGAGAGAATAATAAAAGAAAGAGAGATAAAGAGCACCAAAAAAAAAAAGAAAGAAAAATAATCAAGATAATCAGATCTGCCGTGCTAAGATAAGAGCTTGAGCTGTTGCTTCTTAGTTTCTTTTTACCTCGCCTCTTTTTGTTTATCCACTTCTGTATCTCTCAACACAAAATGTGTGCTGCTGATGTTTCTATTAGATAAAGAGCATTAAAACTAAATTGTGCAAGACATTCACTTGACATGCACCACGTAAAAATCTGGGACTTTCAGTTTGCAAGAGTAGACAAGCTCTCTATCTATCTAGTACACTTGTTAAACAGATCTTCGTCTGACATTTGTTGAAAAACTTAATCCCCATTTCGTCTTGCTAAAGTTTCTTAAAATAATTGAGTTTGTGTTAGACAGGAAACCCCTGTGGGCCGGTCGTGTCATAGATCTACTTCTGCATTATGTGCTAGCACACATTTATATCACATGAGCAACTGTGATATCATTTGTATTATTATAATGTAAGAGAACAATGATCATGTGTGTTGACTTGAGCAATATGTGGTAGATAATCCCTATTACAAGCAGCTATTCAATAACACAAACTGATATTTTTTTTCAGCTTGTTTTAAAAAGGTTTTAGAATTTGTTTTTTTAGATTTTCATCAATGTAAAAATTGTAGCATTTTAAGTTTAATTTTATTGTACATTTGTAAACCTCCATGTAAATATTGTAGCATTTTTAAGTGTATTTGGTGTACATTTGTAAGTCTCCATGCAATAAGGCTCCATTACTTTTTTTATAGCACGGCCCAGGTTTCTGGCAGTGTTCTGTAGGGTTTGCCTGCGATCGTGGTTCACTCGAATCCTAACGAAATAAATATTTCTATCAGACTGTGTCCTGTGTGAAAACGATTTTGTCTACATAACAGGATTTAATCTTCTGTAACCTTAACACGGCCCCTTCAGTAGAAACGTCTAATAGAAAAACCACGAATTAGAATTCTCTTGGGTTAGTTTATTTTATCTCACTCGATTTTAGGATGTATCAGAGACACGTCAATCCAGTCCCACAAGTCCGCCACGCTGTTACATGCATACTATCTTCGAGTTCATAGGAAAAGAGAAATGTGCTTATTCTCGACCGCAAACTAGCTATAACTATCACTTTTCAAAAAAACTTTTTTTTCTGTATGATTCTACTTTGAGTACCACGTTATTGTGATTATCTGTCATACATTTTGTATTGCTGTGTTGATAGATGTGAGTGTTGTTGCTTTCCGCTCTAGTCATCTCATTGTTTTCTGTTGTTTTTTTTGTAGCGTGTGATCTGATGGTTGCAATAGTGTTATGAATTTGTATAATTATAATCTCTCTCACTCTCTCTTCCTCCCTCTCTCTCTCTTTCTCTCTCTCTTTCTCTTGGTCTGTCTATCTGTCTAGCTATATCTATATATCTATCTATATATCTATATACTGATTGCTCCCCTAACCGAATAAAAAAAGGACATATTGGGCCATCTGCAAAATGTATTGAAACTGTTGAGTGAACTCGGACAGCCGTGGTCAGTTTTGGGGCCAAGTGACTGTACTTGGGCAAACCAATCAGACAGATGAACAAACTGCAGTGGGATCACATTGCAGATCGAAATTTCTTAGAAAGGGGAAAAAAGGGGGCGTGGGGTTCGATAAAAGAAGGGGAGATAAGGGTGTCAATGACGGCTGATGTAAATTGCATAGCGTGACAGAGGAAGGCTAAATAATGAAGATGTAATGGGAAAGAATAGATTTCCCTCAGTCTATTTATGTGAGAGTTCCCTTTGAGAGCAAGACACAGTGAAAAGGTAAGCAAAAATACGAAAGATTGAGTAAGAGAGAGAGAGAGAGGATATACGTTAATATAGAGAAAATTTAGAAACTTGCATTAAAACAACAAATAAAGAAATTTTGATCTTTTCACCAACAATTGATACTGATAATGTTAAATGGAGAAATTTTGGTTTACATCGAATACAAAGCGTGTTTTTTTTTATATTAATCTACTGCATATTAGTTCATTTTTAGTGAGGGGGAAATAGTATCTATCTTACTGTCCACATGTAATATGTTGATCACAGGATGTGATATTTATAGATGACCAGTTCTCATATATATTGGTGTCTAGATTATATATATTAGAAGGGTGGGGATGGTCAATGTAGAATGTGTAGATGTATATTTAACTAATGTAAATATCTCAAAGGTAAAGTGCAATCTGGGTTCTATAATGGGTAGGTGTATGTGTTTATGTATTTCGAACCATTAACTGATCAATATCATTTGGAGGCCCGGGGACTTGACCTGTTTGGGTGCCCTGAATTTTGCGCAATATTTAATGTAAAGAAACACTCATTAGGGGGCCCCCAGCAAGTGTGGGCCCGCTGGGATTTTCAAACTCTTACTGCTCCCTCCCACAACCCCAGCTACGCCTTTGTACGCAATAGTGTTTGTTCTATGTTGAGTCATCAAGCAAGAGCACATCGGCATGGTTAGTAAAGCATGTAGATCTGTCCTACCCCTTACACTAGTTACAGAGTTCACATTTGTCTTATACCTCGTATTTGCTTTGTTGGTTACTAGATCAGTAACATATATCTTCATCATTTTCTTTCAGGTGATTTTTAAACTTTACGGTAAGGTTCTCTGTTAAGTCAATCGAATTAAATATGAAAGATGCCTTTTTGTTTCTAAAGGTTTTAATTCAAGACAAAGATATGCGCATGCATTTTATTGTGCAAGTGTATATGTAGGAAACTTCTTCTTTATTATTGAATTATTGTGGAGATGTGGAGAAATGAAAACAAAAACATATATATTGAAATAAAGACCTATAGGGTCAGATAGATTAGCTAGGTCTAGCCAATAAAAACCATACAGAAATTATGAAAAGTGTGGGGGTTTTTATAGCTTAGTTTAGAATTTTTGTTTTATTTACTACTTTAGTTTTAGTTTCAACTTAGTTGTTGTTTTTTTTTGGGAGGGGGGGGGTTTAGGTAAGTTTCCATCCCTAATGAAAAATATTTATGACCCATACCGCTGGACAGGTAACTACTACAGTGTACCTTTTACTGTCTGGCCAACTATCCTGCAGTGATATCCGGCCGGAGACGAATATCACGGGTAGTGAAAAAATGTTTGATATTTGGAGCCGGAACTACTATCAACAATAGTAAATGGTAATGTGATATTACAAAATAATTTCGTATTTAGAACTACATTAATGCTTCATGGAATACAATTTCACTTTCTTGAACAATAAATACTGCTAGTGTAATGGTCGTCATGATTAAATAAAAGTTTCATGATAACATTTGTATATTTTACAGCAACATTAAAGTTATCAATGCTAAAGCTTAAGTAAAGCGTTAGTTTCTAAAATTTTTATAGTAGATCACTTCGGAGTGTAGTAAATAGAGCGCTCACAATGTTTTACAACGATGTACTTTCTATGCAACTGAATATTAATCGATCTAAATAAAACTAAAGAATACAACGCTATGTCTCAATATTGTATGTTTGTCTCCTTTCCTCCTATCAAACCAACCGACCATGCAATGCCATTGAGCTGGTACACAATGGATATACAAAGATTAAAACCCCTTTAGGTAGTCTCAAAATTAAAAATTCTAGTCTCTATCGAATAGCATAAACCGTTTCAATTTTTATGCAACACCAGTGCGCATGCAAATCAGAGAGAAAAGTCAGAGAGAGAGAACGCTATGAAAGGAAATGCTAGTAACAACAGAAAAGGGAAAGACGTTATTCTAAAATGCCAGTTAAGCCTAGGGCACTCTTCGAAACCACACACACCAGCGTACAAACACACATGGAAACGCGCTTAGTAATAGGTCATGGATAAATTTTTCTAGCCTTATTCAAGCTTTGTTTAAATATAAAAAAAGAAGCTTTTTAAATTTTTATCGCAACAGATAAAACCCTTCTATCCTATTGGAGAATACTGCTAGTACTTTTACGAAACTTGCAAACCTCTCCTGTTATTAGGATGTATCAAATAATTCCACGTTCCTTTTAAATCCCCTATCTCCACAACCCAGTGTCATCAACAATCTGTATCATGTCTGTAGGGCAATATGAAGCAGCAGTGCGGAGTGCGGAGCAGCAGTGTGGAGCAGCGTGCTACGTTTCCATAGGACAAACTACAAAAGTCTACAGCTATAGCTGTGGAGTAGCTTGCTGGAAGAAGCATCAGTCTAATGCGTCCTGCCTTGCAGTAAACTATTATCTGGGTGTAAAACCGAAGATTCTAAATCACACAAAAGATACTCACAAAGAAGATACTTAATCACGTAATACTGATTATGGAAATAAACACAGTACGATTCAAAATAATCGAAAAAGTTTGGGCTTTTTTTAAAGGGCACCTATCAATCTTATTGTAACGTCAGCGTCCTTCGATCTTTCTTTTCTCTTCCTGACGGTGATCCTTCATCACCTGGTGGTCTACAAGAAATCGCTTATTTAGTCAGGATGACTTGGCATTGACTATTCATGAGCCATTTGTAACTCCAGGAACGGTCGTTTCTAAGTTAACCAGCATAGTTTCTAGTTTAGCATGATCTCCCCCTGTCCACACTGTCACACAGGGGGCCGAGAGATTTATAAGGAAGATTAAAACAGTTATTATTTCCCATCACTTGCACAAGTGAAATGGTTATCTGCGCCTATACAATCGTTTTCTCTCTCACCTTGCCACAGATGACAGATAGATAATAAATCTTATGTTCCAATAATATTTCCAAAAGTGTTATCGATTCTGGCGTTGTTTATTTGAGATTTGCGATATAAGTTATTAAAGCTGCAAACGTCTCTCCATTCATGGACACATTTGCATGTTGCTAGTAAAGCACTTAAGTAACACAGAGTTGAAATAAAGTTGATTTGATTTTTATTCCTTTAAGCTCGCTTGCAGAAAAGGATACACGAGTTCAGGTGCAAAAAAAAATTACATTTCCATTATTTAAATATTAATATAACTGACTATATACATTTTCTAAACAAAACTTATACTTGGTCCCGCAGGGTCACATATATTCATGCTTATTGTCCTGTACGTGACAAAACAGTAAACTTACAACATGTTAAAAATGAAAAACAAATTATTGTCACGGATCGCTATTCTTTCGGTGTGAGCTTTTAAGGAAGAGTACCGTTAATTCGCTTTCATATAATCGTACCGTTAAATCGCGGTCATATAAGCGTACCGTTAAATCGCGGTCATATAATCGTACCGTTAAATCGCGGTCATATAATCGTACCGTTAAATCGCGGTCATATAATCGTACCGTTAAATCACTGTCATATAATCGTACCGTTAAATCGCTGTCATATAATCGTACCGTTAAATCGCGGTCATATAAGCTTACCGTTAAATCGCGATCATTTAAGCGTACCGTTAAATCGCGGTCATATAAGCGTACCGTTAAATCGCTGTCGAATCTCAATATTACAAGATGCATTTTTTCTTGGCTATGTGCATTACCATATAAAACAAAATGAACTAATTACGACCAAATGATCAACTAAATGGTACATATTTGTATTGACTAATCGTGTTGTTATCGACAAATAATAATTGTGAAACGTTTCAACTTGATCCGAGATTGGGAAGTATGAGAATGTAAAGTTCCCCCTTTCAGACCATGTGATCTCTAGGGTAGATGATGTAAAGTTCATCTGTTTCTGTGGCTTACGGTTAACGAGGGTGTCATTTGGCCAGTACCAATTTGAGGTGGGTGAACTCAGTTTCGACCAAAAGTTCCCGAAATTTAAAATCCCAGTCTTCACCAAGATCTCAACCCGGGACCTCCGGTTTAGAAACCAAACGCTTTACAGCTCAGCCACCAAAGTGGGAGAAATAAGGTGTAAAAGATTCTGACCAGATGGACAGACAAACAGACGGAATGACTTAATATAAGCTTAATAATGAGCTGTTAACGTAAAGAAAGAACCATGATTTATGGCCTTAACTTCCTATTATAGGCTCTCCAAAACCTGTCCCTAGATTGTAACCTAATTCATCCTTCGAACATTCTTTGGAATGTTTCTTTTTATCTGCTGGCAAGCACATTTCTGTACACAACAAGTGTTCAAAGTCATTGACCTCTGAAGGTTGGCCACCCACTATTTTAAATGTAAAGTTTGACAATGTACATCTCTGATAAGTATCATCTGCTGAACATTTAATACATTTCTCTTAGCATAGATAGTATTATTAAGTATTGGAAATGACATGGAGAAAAATAAATTAGCCTTTTGATGTATCCGGTGTACAATAGAAAGGACGTGTTAGTAAGCTATGAGTTCTTTTCATAAAGCTTTAGGATTTTTTTGCACTTTTTAGCCCCACAGAAAATAAATCTTCTAAGGTCTAATGGGAAACTAGTTTAAATATGGAGGAAACATTAGACTTTCACTCTGTGACAGCATATTCATTTTAAACAAAAGGTCAACGAACTAGTGGTAATAAGTAGCTGTCATACGAAGATCGATTCCCAACCACCAAGATATTGTTAACACTAGATCCCAATTCTTTTTGAATTAGATGACAAAAGAAAAGTTCGAATTAGCGTTCTTGACATTGGTTAGTCTATCAATGAAAATGTCTCCACTGAGCAAATATATCTGGAAAACTGAGAGAAAAAAAGAAATAGACACTGCTGACAATGGAGTTAGGATCTAACATAACCTTAGAGCGGGTTTTGATCTGAGCTAAACAGCAGAATGGTCAACTCACAGTCAAGTCTGTTTGTTCTGAGAGCTCAAATAAAACTCAACTGACCTTACTGACCTAGAGATATGTTCATCCCAAAGAGATCAGACTAACAGATACAATTGTAAAATCAGGACATTTGAAATATTTGTCTGTATTGACTCTATATCTATTTCTTAGTACCTTGAAGTCCAGACACTTTACCATAGAATATCAAGGAGAAACATAATTGGAACGGTATAGATTTGAGAAGAAGTAATCTAGTTGATTTTGTACTTTAAAGTCTCTTTCCTTCGATTTTACTTAATAAAGAAAACATAAAAATAAACTAAAAAAAAACAACAACAAATAAATATACATTTTTAGAAAAAAAAAACATTCATTATACATCATACAATCACTCATTGAGTGATTATGTTTCTCTTATAAACTTAAGACTCCAGAAAGAAACATTGTTATACCCGTCACATTCCTTTCACAGCCCACCCCTTTTTCCCGATAAAGAATCCAGATTTTGGGAATGGTTTTAAAGAATTCTAAAATAGGCCTTTAGATCTAGTCGATGCGCACAATTTTCCTACACATGAATCTATTAAACTGTTGAATCAATAATGGGCTACATGCGGAAATACTTCAAGACTTTATAGAGTCCGTTCAAGATAAACATTTTCTCTTTCTCCTTTTAAACAATTATAACGGTCAAACTAGAGTGTTTTTTTTTTTCAGTGTGGCCAACCATCTAGTAATTCTTTTCTCAATAGTATACAGCAACTGTCGAGTGTCTAGGGAAATATAGCTAAAGCCGTTTTCGAGATAGATAGAGGTGTATACAAAAAGCAATGTCTTGTACAACAGCAATGACACCATAGTGTACAAATAGTTTTGTCGCAATTCAAATGTTGGAAAAATGCAAAGAATGGATTTTTGTTTCCTTTTAGTTTAAACCAATAATACACCTCGGTCATTTCTATTGATAGAATCAGTCATCGATTAGAGGCCTAAGAGAGGAGTATTTCAATTGTTAAACGCATCGATTACTTCAAATCCTTTTGGGAATAAAAAGTTGTTCTTCGGAATGACAGAAACAAAGTGTTTTTGAACACAGCGCATACACACAAGACGAACTGTGTGACGAGACTTAACACTAGCTACAAGGGTACAAGGTTACTAGAAATACACGATCCAGGCTTTCCCACTTATATCGTCTATTGTAAAGCTTACATATCACTAAATATGTAAAAAAGAAAGAGCTTTTCAAATAACTTCACAATAAGTAATATATATAAACTCAAACTTAGCAAACTAAAAACTAAAGCGATATGAAATAGTAAAAAATAGTTTTAAAAAATCAGTTTAAAAAAAAATATTAAATACTTTGATAAATGATTCCAAAAATGTGTTTTTGCTTGTATTGAAAGAGATTGATTTTCTTTAAGAAAACAAAATGTTTTTGAGACGAGAAGCGGATAAAAAAACTTGAGATCTTTCAATAGACTTGAATGAGATTAAATTCAATATTTTAAAGCTAGCAAATCAAGCGCCTTTAAGACATAGACCACGCCATTGAAATTTTTTGTTCTCTTTATGGCTACAAATTTTACACGACTTAGAAAACAAAACCAATTTTTTGAGACAAATATATTGACTGAGAATTAGTTTTGAAAAATAGAGTTAAATATTAATATACACATTACAATTAGCTCGATATTAATTCGGAATCTAATATCAAATGCTCTCTTGTGAAAGTGTGCAATTTAAAGTTTACTCTAATAAAACTACATTAAATAAACATGTACAGTACGGAATGTGTGCCCGATGGCATTAACCGCTCGGCCCCATAACAAGAGGGATTGAATTCAGATCCCGATGAAGACAGAGAATTTTCTCAAGCTGAGTTGTGTTTGCTTCACGCCAAAAGGCAGCACGGGAAACTTCTTCCATATACCCCTCCCCATGCATGTCCACATCAGAGAATTTGCAAGAGCGTACAGAGTATGCTGTGCCTTGAAACACCCACTATGTAACAACAAATGTAAACAAATGTATGTGGCCTAGTTTAAAAAAGAACTCAATAATCTTCTATGATGAAAGTATTCCTTGCTTTACTTAATGAAGTCTACGTCACGTCCTCTAATGCCAATGCCTCGGGCAATCAAAGCAAGCAGAGCGATGGACCGGTGTTCATCGAAGACGAACGCCTGACCCCCGGGGGGGGGGAGTGGGGCATCTCCTATGACCCGTTCTGGGCAGACTCCCGCCTTTTTCTGCTTGGCATACGTCGGAACTAATCGCTTTTTTCTAATAGCTGGACGCACAAGTAGGTGTCACGTAAGGACAGTTGACCTTGTGCAGTTTATGTTCCTGCTCTCGCTATTTTCCCTAGCTGAGAAAATATTTTGTCCTTTTTTCTTGTCTAATGTTGAACACAAGACTGCACTTTCATTCCAATCTATTTGCAATGATGCATATACATTGCAGGTCAGGTTTGAAGCAGTTATTTGTTAACATGGACAGATGTTTGAAATGTATGTGCAGATAAAAGAGAATATATATATATATATGAATATATAAATGGCTCGATCTGTTATGAAAATATTATGTTTTTGAACAAAACATGAACAATGCAATTTTAAGAAGTTCCAAAATCTAATTGTAAGCTTGAAAGCTCTGAAATCAACAGATGTAAGTAGATTATATATTTGAGAGTGACAGAGTATTTGCACAGCCTCACTGCACCTGTATAACTTCAACATTTGAAATGAAATTTAGAGAACATTGATGTGTCT